>JAZKJV010009735.1:0-440218 GCA_037367405.1 Ottelia alismoides | reverse complement strand
TGCAATGTATCAGATCTACTACTGTGGAGTGCCAAGTGTACTACCTGAAGGTACTAGTAGAGGCAGAGGCAGAAGACAGCAGCATTCAGTATGACTCTCTGTAGTCGGTGCTGGACCAGATGGTGGGATAATGCCCCCTGAGGCGGGCAACTAGATCATCAAATCGTTGATCCAGTGTAGCCAGCAGACGGGGGCTCTATCTGCTCAGCGGCTCGTGCAGATGCAGGGAATCCATGCTTCGAGTAGCATGTGTCTTCAGTATGTCCGACTCGGTGACAATATGAGCATGTTGGCCTAGTGCGGCCACCCCTTCCACGAGGAGTATGTCCACGGCCCTGGTGATGAAAACCGCGGCCTCTGTTGGCCGCCATAGCTGAGGGATTCTGACTCGCAGCTGCTGAAGGCACTGTGATCCTACTCAATCTGTGAAAAGCTTCCTCTATGGAGGAATAGTCGAGTCCGCCAAAATCTGTGAACGTGCTGCCTCATACTCTGGATCAAGTGCAGCGAGAATACACCCACCATCGTCGCATTCTCGTATGTCTTCTGCTGTTCTGGCGTGGCGGTAAGAGGCATGAAGCTATAGAGCTTCTCGAACATCCCTCTCAATGATGTATAGAGAGAATGTAAAGGACGGTCGTTCTGCTTATTGTGAATATATCATGTTGTAGTTGCAGGATCTTCGTCTCGTTCTTTGCCTGAGAATATGTCGCTGCCAGGATATCCCACATGTCTTTGGCTGTAGGTTGATGTAGAATGTCATTGGCGATTTCAATAGCCAATGTGCCAGATAGCCACCACTTGGCATATGCATCATCGGCCTCCCATGAGGCATGGACTCCAGTCTTCTCTGCAGGCTCGGGCTCGGTAAGAATGTGCTTCTTACCTGTAGACTTCATCATACTCATGAACTGCATTGCCCACAGTTCATAGTTCGTACCATCCATCTTGACAATGGGCGCTGGACCACGAAATGCGCCAATAGATGGGATATCTGCCTTGCTTTCTGACATACTGGAGACGGAAGACTGGACGACTGAGAGAAGATAATCTTTGTCTACAATGACATAGACGGGATTAGTTGTGTGTGTAGACGTCAAGCAACTAACCCCATGTAGATCAGATGTGTGTGCGCCCTAGGGTTTGGGGCTTAGGGCACGTAGGCACGTGCAAGGAGCACGCGCGCACGCAACTGGAGGTGCACAGAAGATCAGGCAGGCGTCGGGGCTGGCGCAGGCGCTATCACGTGCACTGGCGCCCCGCTGTCGCACAGCGCGCAGAGGTGCGAGCGCAGATGCGTTGAAGGGAGCGTGCAGCAGTGCGCGTAGGAGTGCGCACAGTCGCGCAGAGGAGATGCGCGCGAGGCGCACAGAGGCACGCAGAGACGCGCGAGGCGCGCTAAGCGCGAGAGGCGCGCGAGGCGCGAGAGGCGCGCGAGGCGCGAGAGGCGCGCGAGGCGCGAGATGCGCTATGCGCGAGGCGCAAGGCGCGTGCGATGCACGAGGCGTGCAGTGGCACCGCAGGTCGGAGAAGACCGCCGATCGGCTGAGGTGGGCGGCGCCGAGTAGAGAGAGAGAGAGAAGAGAGGCCGGCGGGTGGGGTGGGTTAGGGTTAGGGTTTCGAGAACTCCGGTCTAGGACTGTCGCTCTGATACCATGTTGGGAAACGTGAATGAGAAGTTCTATTCCATAGCCCTAGGCTCTCTTATATAGGAGAGTAGCCTATGGGTAAATTACATAAAGAGAATAACAAGAAAATAAAATAACAAAGAGATACAATTATCTTATATGCGTCAACAATTTTTAATAGGGATTTTTTACACTCAACCCTGATTAATTTCGCAATTGCAATCATAACCTTGCATAAGCATTAATTACATGAGAAACCCCGAGTAATGCTTAACTCTTACATGCCATAACCCTGTGTTATTTTCCGTTTGATATGCCCGTTATATTTGACGGTTTCCGTTAGAAAAGACAAAACTGCCCCTAATGTTAATTCTTATTTGCAAAATATGCCCCCGTCCCTCTCCCCCCTGCGGAGCACCACCTCGCCCTCCCTTGCAGGCCCTGCATCGACCTTTCCTCAACCCAAGTCGTCCATCAACACCCCCCCCCGTCCTGCTCCCCCCGTCGAAGACAACCCCATGGCCGTCGCCTGCCTACCTTCCCCTCCCGTGCCGCGTCGCCTACCCACCCCCCCCCCCGCCCCCTCCCTCCCTTGTCATCGACCCCCCTTCCCGTCCTGCAAGCCTCCGCCCATCCACTCCCGTGCTCCACCCCCTGTCGAAGACCCCCTCTTCCCGTCCCTGCAAGCCTCCGCCCATCCACTCCCGTGCTCCAACCCCCTGTCGAAGACCCCCCTCTTCCCGTCCTGCAAGCCTCCCCCCCCCTTCACGTCCTGCAAGCCTCTCCCCCCATCGACGACAACCCCCGCGGCCGCCGCTAGCCCCACCTTCCTCCTGCGCTGCCTACCCCCCCCCCCCCCCCCCCCCCGTCGAAGACAACCCCCGCCACCCACCCCACCCCATCCTGCAAGCCTCCCCCATCGCCTCTCTCCCATGCCTGTCGAAGAAACCCCCTCGCTATGCCTGGCCGGCCCCCCACCTCCCAGCAATCCCCCACCGAAGCTCCCCGATGCCTGCTCTGCCTGCAAGCTGGTCGAGCCCCCTGCCAGCCTCATTTCTCCACACCGTGAAGCTCCCAAATCCATCCAAATTTGTTTTCCTTTTCTTTTTTTTACTTCAGATTAATCACAACCATTAGATCACAGATTGGTTAGATTAACTCAATCACCTGGTTGAGTTAATGAACTAAACTAACAGAAGGTTATGGACGTAAAATAGAACATTTGTTCAGGGTTCTAGATGCAATTCATGATTATACAGGGTTATGATTGTAATTGTGGAACTTCTCAGGGTTATGGGTATAAAAATCCATTTCTAATATTACCGGTACATCATCAATATCCATTTATATCTGTATCTATTTTTAAAGATATGATAACATGATTTTAATACCCATCAATATTTGTATATGCATCTGCCTTCGTATTTAAAAATAAATAGGGATATAATAACACTTGTTCTGTATTTGTTTGTTTGCATCCCTATTTTTGAAACATTAATGTATGTCCCTCTAGTTAGTTGACATCTATTCCTTTCCCATAACAAATGTTAAACTATGTGTATAATTTAATTGAAAATGGTACAAGTGTAATTTTATTATCTCCTTCTTCGTTATCTTCCTCTACCTTAGACCCATAACCACCTCCCCCTCCCCCTCCCCACCACCCCACACGCGAATACGCCACGAGCCCCCCTTCATGCAATGACCCCAACTCATAGCTCTCTCTGTCGCGAGCTCTACAGTCGAGCATAGCCGAGTAGAATGCTGATGTTGATGAAGACCTTTAGGAAGGAGGTGAGGAAGCTGCGACTGCGAGCAGACAATGGGTTGAGGAGAGGCCCCCGAGGAGGCGGCACCTGATGGAGGATCGGAGGACAAGGAAGGTGGGGCGCTCGGGGGAGGAGGAAGATGGGAAAAGGAGATGGCATTGTGGTGGTGGAGGAAAGAGGAGTCTAACGGTGTTTCAAAATTGTAAGGGCACAAATATAATATTCTTAACCGCACCTTAGTTTGTGTAAATCATGTTTCAAATTAATGGAGGGGCATAACACTTAATGGTGTAGAAAAGCGGAGGCATATGTATTAGCAAAAAAGGGTAAGGGCATATCCATAATTGCATAATCTTGGAGCAGCACAATCGTAAAAACCCAAACAATTAGACTCCCATTTTAGTTAAGAAATTACCGATGATCAACAATTGGAACTATTCTTGATCTACATGAGGGCTATCATCAAAATTGTCAACATACAATAAATCTCTTTACATTTTGGATCCTCCTAAGCCACATAGTCCAAAGGATAGACACCGAATAAATCTTACCCTCCATCCTTTAGAGGGGAGAGATTATATGTAGAAAATATTTTGGCTCATGGTAGAATTCTTCGGGATTCTTAGTCATTGTAATTTTGTTCCAAACTTGTGAATATAAAGTTTTTTGGGTCCTCCTTGTCCTTTTATTTTCCTTTCTTTCCTCTCTCATCTCCTTCTCCAACTCCCGCAAAGTATTTCCCCATTGTTTGATCAAGGGAGTGGGCCTGCAGGGGGATGGATGGAAGTGAGAGTGGTCACGATGGAGAGGAGTTGGAGAAGGGGAGGTGTAGAAGAAGATGAACCATGCACTCCTGGGTATTTTGTTGGTCCTTTGATCTTTCTTGAGGAATAGTTGGAGAACGACAAAGTGAGGTTTCTGCCTGCTGAAAGTTATATGAATGTGCTCGTCCCAAAGTTCCCTCCTTTTCTTTGTGGGTATGTTGGGTTCTGTTTGATTTGAAGTTCATATGCTCCAAAATGGGCAATGCCGGTATATTCATCCGATATGGACTCCCACAGTCCATATTTGCATTTAAAGAAACTTTTATTCTGAATCAAAGAATGGAAGTTGATTGCTTCACTTGTTCTTGTGCCTTGTACTGGAAAGTGCCAGAAGATCGTGCTTTTACTTAGAAATTGGAGTTTGTTGATTGTCTCTTTTAGAGATTGGAATCGGGTTCTTCTAAATATCTGCTCCTTTTTTGCGGGTCTCGTGGGTTGGCCTTGATTTCGAGTTCGTATCCTTCACACGGGCAAGATGACTTTTTTTTTTTGCATTTTATAAACTTGTCTGAATGGAATATGCGTCTTGCTGTAAAATGCCAAACGGTGGTGCTTTTACTCAGAATTAGTGTTTGTGCGATTGCAACTTTCACAGATGGGATTTGGGCCGTTCCTAAAATTTTCATCGTCGTATGTGATTATAAATATTATTAATGAGATTTAGATTGGTTCCTAATATTTGCTCTTTTGGGGTGATTCTGGTTCTGTTTAATTTTTGAGATTTTAACTGAAGAATTTAGGGATAAAGTTAATTTCCTATCCCATGAGACATCGAGCAGGAAGTTACCAAATATATGTGATTTCTTTGTAGTTTGTAGGATGCAAGAAGCACAAGTACTTCCCAATTGTCTATGTATGTCTTTTTAGTTCTGTTTGATTTGCAGTTTTTGGAGTTCATTTGCCTTTGACACGGATAAGAAAGTGCTTGTTATACAGGAAGGGCCGATCTCCTATTTGCAATTTGAGCGTCGGTTGTTTCTCTTATGCTTGTCGGCCAATGATTCTCATCTGAACTCTGGATTACCTTGAAGGACTACTCTTTAAATTTCCTTTTGCCTTTCATTTTGATAAGAGTTGGGTGAGGGGATTCTTCTCGGCTCTTTGAAGGCAAAGCTGTTAAAAAAACTCTAATATGCATTTGCTTTTATAGTTTAGAAGTATGTAACAGGAGCAATCCTGAAGGGTCAAGTTTGCGAATGCAATTCAATTCAAAAGTAGCCATCTTCAGTAGAGAGCGCAGCCATACATGAAATATACAGGGCTAAAATATATGTGTTCCGAGTTATATGTTCTAATATTTGAACTTAAGAGTTACATGATGTAAAAAGTTGTTCATCATCCATTTAGAAGAGTTGAATATTTGCCAGTTAATAGTGAATGGCAAAGCTTTCATTGCAATTGTTTTCTTTTCTTGAGTCTCTCCACTGTTTGCAGGATGATGAGAGTTTGAGGAGGTGGAAGGAGAAGCTTCTCGGCCACATTGATGAGAATCTAAATGGCGAGAATGTAAATAGAGGCTTTTCTATTCACCTACAATTATGCATGATTTTTTTCTCAAGAGATACTTCTACCGCAGGAGAAATAGAGCCAAGAATTATATTTCACTCAACAAGTGTCATCTCTGAAGGCTGCAGGGAGCATACGATGTCTCTACCGGCCGAGAATCAAGGAGATGTCCTATTTGTACTGAGGGAAGGGACATCGTACTTTTTCAGCTTCAGTGTCCAGAACAACATTGTATGTGGTCTGGCTTATTCGAACAAAGTTTGGAAAGAAGGAATTCAAGGTAAACAAGATGCATGCGGTGTCTCCTTTGGGAGGCCTCCTTTATGCTTTAATATTTTATGGTATTGCAGCAGGGAGTGCTTTTGAAATTACCAAATCAATGTTTTGCTATTGTTCTGCAAGAATTACGAGAAGCACACACTCAATACACAATATCATGGTGGTTGGTCACCTCTCTTGATCAAAGGAGAAAGTATTATCTGTTCTCCGTTGTTCTCTCCCTCTATCAGCTTTCGTGGTGGTGGTCGTGTGTTCTCCCCTATTTTTTAGAGACTCGAATACGAGTCCCAAGTCCTAATCCTGGTAGGATTATACTTGGGATACATGTATATCTAAGATAAACATCTATTATTGTTGGATTAGGACAAGTTCACAATGTCTTGGCTTCTGACTTTTTCTGGCTTTATTGGTTTTGATTTCGACTTGTGGTGTAGTTTTTTGGCATTTAAGATGAAGACACTTTTTGGATATGTTTATGTGTAAAACAAATTTTCTATTGAGGTAGGAAAAACTTTCTTTTTGCACCATACCGCAGATAAGCTGTTTCTTTAAGAGGCAGCTTTCATTTTGAGTTAATTGAGGTGATTTTGGTCCTAAACACCACTGCTTCTTTATCTATAGGAAAAAAAAGATTATGCTACCTTAAAATAATGAATTTGTTATACCCACAATGGCATTTATGAATTTTCCTTCATTTTGTACGGGTATAGTAAATCGTAAAGGAAATACATATGACCGGTCATTAGTTATAAAGAGAATTATTTACTTACCTTAAGTTTGCAACGAAGTACAAGTTGGAATGGCTATCTAAATACTAAGGGAGTACTAGACTCAACAATGTTGAGGATTATCCTCTCAAAACAAAAATGTCGAGATTAAGCTAGATTGCCTCCAAACACATGCACATGCCACGCGCACATGCACACGCATAAACACAGACACAAACACACACAGACACTTATACATGCACAGACACATATCTGCATTCCTCACTTCTTTGATAACCCTTGTAACCATCATGGTAGAGTGCATGCAAATGTTGGAGCGATTTGTTTTGTTATTATTCAATCATATAGCTAATCATCCACATCGATCATCACGAATATTCTGATAACTTTTTAACATGGCAGTCGACCAGAACAGAGGCATGCTGGGTACATTCGCACCTCGATGGGACCCCTACACACAGATACTGGATGAAGAAACATCTCCATCGGGTTTTCTCACTCGAGGGACATACACTGCCGAGCTTAAGGTACTGTGGTGCTCTACGCTTCCCCGGTTTGGTTAACAAAAACCTTCTTAATTGTCCTTCACTGACCGCCATCTGAAGATGAGCTACACTGTTAGAGTAATTTTATCATGTTAGAGTAATTTTATCATTTAGTATTTGTTTGTCCTCTTTATGTAAATTACCCATAGAACTTTTCTCCTATATAAGAGAGCTCTAGGGTTAATGGAAATCATCTCATTCATTCCCTTCCAACATGGTATCAGAGCGACGGTCCTAGGCCGGAGTTCTGAACCCTAACCCTACCCCACCCGCCGCCCTTCTCTCTCTCCTTCTATCTCGAGACTTGCGCCTGCGCCATCGCCATCGCGCGCAAGCCCTCAGCCCATCGCCTGCGCCATCCCCATCGCGCGCGAGTCCCTTGGCGATTAACGCGAGTTTCGCCTAGGTCTGCGATCATCCGAGTTCCCCTAGGTCTGCAAACGTGCCATCGCTTGCGCCTGAGTTGCCCTAGGTCTGCGATCATCCGAGGTCTCGCCTGTAGCGCCATCGCCTGTAGCGCCATCGCCTGTAGCGCCATCTCCTGGCGTCATCCGAGGTCTCGTCTGTAGCGCCATCTCCTGGCGCCATAGCCTGTGATGTTTCTCTTTGTTTGAGGTGTGGTTCTGCGACATTGCCCAGTGGAACTCCTGCGGTTAGTGAAATTGGAACTCTGCTTACTGTTCTTCATTTGATCTTGGAAATGAAATCGTTGGGCGGCCGCTTTATAGCTTCTCGTATTCCCGCGTATGAAACCTTTTAGCTACTTTTGGGTCTGTCGCTTTTTGCTTGCAGTTTAGCTATATAAATAAACTTGGTGAAGGTGGTTTTGGCTCCGTCTACAAGCCAGAAATCACAGCGACATCCATTTCAGTTGGCAAACACGAAGAAAAATTTGCATCGGAATTGCTCGTGGTCTTGCTTTCCTACACGAGGAACATCGACTTGTGCATCGGGATATAAAAGCAAGCAACATTCTTTTAGACAAAGATCTGAATCCCAAAATTGCAGATTTTGGTCTAGCAAAGCTGATTCCTCCAAATGCGACCCATGTTAGCACACGAGTTGCTGGAACAGTAAAGCCAGAATGTGAAGGTATTCAGTTAGCATGCTTGGAGCAGCGTGTCGAAGACTCCTGTAGCGCGCTTTCCTGTGCACGCAAGTTACAGGTTATTGTTGTCGTCATGTCAGACAACAAGGTATATTTTCCATCTGTGGGTGCCTTCATAGGTTCTGCACCCACTGCCTTTAGTAAGTGTTACAAGGCGGATCTATCAGAATGGATCATGGATTCAGGTGCATCACACCATCTCTGTGGTGACAGAGGTCAGTTTAGTGTCTTTCATCCTGCTCAATCTGAACGATCGGTGGTGATAGCTGATGGTACATATTCCCCTATTACTGGTCAGGGGGAGGTACAGTTGACTCCTACCTTGAGACTGTCCAATGTTCTCTATGCACCGAAGTTCTCGATGAATTTGCTGTCTATTAGTCAACTCACCAAAGATTTACATTGCCGTGCTATATTTGATCCATCTACTCTTGTGTTTCAGGACATATTAACGGGCAGAGTGATTGGGACTGGCCATGAGCAAGGGGGTCTTTATAGACTGGTGCAATCTCCTTATGCTGGTATCTCTTCTATGAGGGCTGGATCGGTATCACCCTACACTTG
Organism: Ottelia alismoides; assembly: GCA_037367405.1. Lineage (NCBI taxonomy): Eukaryota > Viridiplantae > Streptophyta > Magnoliopsida > Alismatales > Hydrocharitaceae > Ottelia > Ottelia alismoides. The sequence goes on along the minus strand of JAZKJV010009735.1, from coordinate 431,267 downwards.
GCATCTTCGATTTGGCCATCTTCCGTTGCAAAAGATGGTCCATATTCTTCCACAGATTTCTCCCAAGTCTAATTTTCAGTGTGAGGCATGCCAACTTGGCAAACATCACATGTCGTCTTTTCCAAGTCGTATAGGTCCAAGTCATCATGGTCTATTTGAGCTGCTACATTTTGATATTTGGGGTCCCAGTCGTGTCCCTGATCTTCAAGGGCACAGGTTTTATCTTGTTGCTGTCGATGATTTCTCTAGACTTTATTGGGTCTTTCTTCTTAAAAATAAATCTGATGCTGGTCATTTTATTCAGTCTTTTCTTATTGAAATAAAAAATATTTTCTCCGCTAAAGTGAAGTACATACGGTCTGACAATGCTCTAGAGTTGTGCAGTACCCAATTGTCCAAATTTCTTATGTCTCATGGGATTGTGCATCAGACGTCGTGTGCTTATACCTCCCAACAAAATGGGGTGGCTGAACGGAAGCATCGTCATTTGTTGGATATGACCAGAACTCTTTTGATTCAGAGCCGTGCCCCTCACTCCTATTGGGGGGATGCGGTTCTCACTGCCTGTTATCTTCTTAATCGTATGCCTTCGACAGTGTTAGGGGAGAAGATTCCGTTCTTGACTGCGTTTCCCGAGAAGGATCTTTTCTCCCTAACACCGCGTGTTTTTGGGTCTGTTGCATTTGTTCATTGTTTTTCTCCTGGTCTTGACAAGCTCTCTCCCAGAGCTGTCAAATGTGTTTTTGTGGGTTATTCCAAAACCCAGAAGGGATATCGATGTTTTGATCCAGTTAAACGAAGGTACTACGTCAGTGCAGATGTCACCTTCTTTGAGTCCATTATGTATTTTTCTCCTACAGGTGACAGACTCACTTACTCAGAGGAAGGAGATGACATCTATGTGCCGCCTCCACCTCCATCTGTTCCATGCTCTAATCTACCACCACAGTCTACTCCACCACCACCACCACCGCCACCACCACCACCACTGCCACCACCGCCACCACCACCGCCACCGCCACCACCAACTACTGTTTATTATCCTCAGGTCTATCAGCGACGGCCCTCTGCTCATGTGCCTCCTCCATCATCCAGCACGCCCGAGGTATGTACTGATCATTTGAGTTCTGATGGCACATGTGATGTGAATGCGCAGATGGATGTACAGGGTACTGATGGTACTGTCACTCCTCCAGTCGATGACCTACATATACCTATTGCTCATAGACGGCGGAAGCGTGCTCGGACGATGAATCCCAAATATGGGATGGATTTTTGCTCTCAGGCGTCGTTGGAGCGTTTGTCCCCGGAATTTCGCAAGTTTGTTGTTGGGTTATCGGCAGTACACATCCCACGGTCTTATCAGGAGGCCCTACAGAGCAGCCCGTGGCGTTTAGCTATGGAAGAGGAAATGGCGGCATTGCAGTCACGTGGTACGTGGAGTGTTGTGCATCCTCCACCAGGTGCGTCCATTGTCGGAAGCAAATGGGTTTTTACTGTTAAGCATCGGGCAGATGGTACGGTTGATAGATACAAAGCCAGGTTGGTTGCTCGTGGGTTCACCCAAACATATGGGGTGGACTATCAGGAGACGTTTTCTCCAGTAGCCCGTCATTCTACCTTACGGATTCTCATTGCAGTTGCTGTTGTCCGCGACTGGCCCCTATTTCAGCTTGATGTCACGAACGCCTTCTTGTATGGTGACTTACAGGAAGAGGTCTATATGCAGCAGCCGTCGGGGTTTGCTGCTGAGGGGGAGTCCAGTATGGTGTGCCGTCTTAATAAGGCCATATATGGCCTGAAGCAGAGTCCACGGGCTTGGTTTCAGAAGCTCTCGGAGTTGATTGAACAGAAGGGCTTCGTCAGATCTACATCAGATCATACTCTCTTTGTAAAGAGAGACTAGCGAGGTACTGTGATCATCTTAGTGTATGTTGATGATATTGTTATTACAGGCAGCAATGAGCAGGGCATTCAAGCAGCCAAGGAGTTTCTTGGCGAGCAGTTCATTATGAAGGATTTGGGTACACTTCGCTACTTTTTGGGGCTGGAGTTTGCACGAAACAGGCAAGGTATGGTAATGACACAAAAGAAGTATGTTACGGATCTCTTATCTGAGACAGGTATGGCAGGATGTAGACCAGCGGCTACTCCTATGGATTCTAATATCAAACTGTATGATGATGACTCTGAGGAGGTAGATAAGAGACGATATAGAGAGCTAGTGGGAAAGCTCTTGTATGTCACTATTACCCGACCGGATATAGCCTTTGCGGTTAATAGGGTAAGCCAATTCATGGAGCAACCCAGGCAGGCTCACATGAATGCTGTTTTTATGATCTTGAGATATCTGAAGTCGTCTCCAGGCACTGGTCTTCTATTTAGAAGAGATACCTCGATATCCGTCACAGGTTATGCTGATGCAGACTATGCTGGGTGTCCTAATGATAGAAAGTCAACTTCAGGTTTTATTGTATTTGTTGGCAGCTCACCAGTAGCTTGGAAGAGTAAGAAGCAAACTGTAGTGGCTCGATCTAGTGCAGAGTCAGAATATAGGGCAATGGCCCAAGGTAGTGCTGAGATGATGTGGGTTAAATCAGTTTTAACTGATTTAACTATTGATGTTCCTCTTCCCATGCATATGAAATGTGATAACCAAGCAGCATTGTTCATAGCCAATAATCCAGCCTTCCATGAGAGGACGAAGCACATTGAAGTAGATTGCCATTATACACGGGACTTAATTCAAAAGGGGCTTATTTCAACTTCTCATGTATCATCAGGAGAGCAGGTTGCAGACATGTTCACCAAGGCCCTTGCTAGGGGTCCATTTCATCTTTGTTGTTCCAAGCTGAGCATGTTGGATATATATGCTCCAGCTTGAGGGGGAGTGTTAGAGTAATTTTATCATGTTAGAGTAATTTTATCATTTAGTATTTGTTTGTCCTCTTTATGTAAATTACCCATAGAGCTTTTCTCCTATATAAGAGAGCTCTAGGGTTAATGGAAATCATCTCATTCATTCCCTTCCAACATACACCTTTGAGATCAAGAAGCATTAGGAAGAGTATATTTTCGTATTCCCTACATGTTTTTTCCTTTGTGGAAAATGGGATGATACTATGTGCTTAAGCTGAATTATATCATGTAAAAGTTGGCCATTGAATTTGATTGTTTCTTCAGAAGTTTCGCATTAGGTGGCCTTGTGTCTGATCTCATGTTTGACTTCAATGAGGGCCATATTATGGATTTTGATTTTGTTCAGTGGTTGTTGGATGCGAATCACGCACAGGACGATATCTTATGTTTTGAATTTATGGCCATGTATTGTGTGTGAAATTTCTTATAACAAGATTAAGCATCCATCTTTGCAAAGATCATTATTTCTCACATTGTGCGCCATGCATGTAAGCAACCATGAAGAAGACGGTAGTTAACGTGGAAACCCTTCACATAAAAGAAAAATATCACGAGGGTATGAATCGATCACCTCTCATGCTCTATCAAAAAGATTTTGCTATATTTGAAGGCACTACATCATCATCACCAACAAAAGAACCATTATTTTCGACCATGAGAAATTCTTCATCGACTCCATCTTCTTCTGGTGCTCTTTTACAATATTATACTTCGCAACATTGACAGCAAGTTTGATGGAATTCCCTTTCCATCAGAATAATGGTTTTGTTAAAGAAGAGGATCCCATTCCATGATCCACAATTATTTAACCACTGTATTGAACTAATAAACAATGCACGTTATGATTCTGAATGTCAAAAATAAAAAAAATATGTTGACATAGAAGCTAATGTAAATAAGGTTTTATTTATCTAGTTTATATAAAGAAGGCATGTCAAAGTCCTCTCACATGGCGGATTGATATCCTCTCTTATTAGTCTTTGTGTCTACTTCCTAAATCACGCCGTCTTTGACTACTAGAAAATCTCATCTAGGCACGTTTGTGGATGAAAGAAGTTAGGAAATGGCTTCCCCCTCCTTAAGATCGTGTTCTTTTGGAGAATAAGCACTGGAATAAGGGGTTAATTCCTTGTCCGGCGTGGTTCTCAAGAGTACTGTTATTCACATCCACATCCCATTATTTCACCTTATTCCACCATTATTCTTATCTTTATTCCACCTTATTCTTATTATTTCTATCTTTACAGCGGAATAGGGAATAGGCCTTTATTCTCCTTATTCCCATCCTTATTCCTGTTTATTCTCGAACTGAACATCCCCCAAGAGTGGTGTTATTGATCTTTTCTTATTGTCCCCAACTAGTGCAAATATATGCCTCGTTTCCAACCTTTTTTCATTGAATCGATACCGTAAAGTGGCACGGGATTAGGTAAGAAGCAAGAAAGCTCAATGAGTTGAGTTAAATTGTGTAAAAGATGGCTCAAATGGGAGTATGATGTGGAAGATTCAGGAGATGAGACTAAAGGATCAAAGGGGAAGAGTTGAGACTGACTGTTCAATCTAAAAGAAGCTGACACGGTTTGTAGGGGACTTATTTGGAAGTAAATAGACTTTATCATGGAATAAATCATTTTCAAATAAAGGAGAGCACATCATTCTCCAATATGTTACATTTATTACTGCAATTATTCCTTCGTTTTGAAATTGACTGAACATGTGATGAACGTGAAATCTGTCTCTTTAGTAGTCGATACTTGTAGTATAGGAGACATATTTCTGTTCGTCAAAAATCACAATCTTTGAATGTTATGGAGAATTTTTACTTGGTAAGTCTACCAAGGTCGAACATAGAGACACGAGCCACCTCATCTATTTATCGAAATTTAAATATTAAAGTTTGAGTGAATGATTTCATTGGTATATGTCTTCTTTATGCAGATACAATACACACATCACAAATGAACATATAATCTACGTAGAATAAAGGAGATACATCATGAAGACACATGCATGCAATGAATGAGATGCAAAGTGATTATGCAAGATCATTAAACATAAAGAAAAAGAATGCATTTTTTATTTATTTCTATGCAAAAATAAAGTACAAAATGCAAGCGAATATGATGCAAGGAATGATGAACAATATGTCATTTTTGTTTGGTTTTTAGCAAAATAAAATGATGCAAGATGATATGAGGATGCAGATAAAAATATGCCCTACAAATAGTTCAATAATTGAGCATTAAAGGATGATTCAATTTCATCATAAAATTAAGCAACAAATCTTATTAAAGATCCATAAATGGCATTTAAAATGAGGAGCAGTAGACATAGTAAGCACCTAAAATTTAACATGTAGAATAAGGTGTCAAAATACTAAAAAAATAATGTCGTGATGTAGGTCATGAAACAAGCATTAAAATGAGACTGGAATTGACTGAAATGGAGTTCTATGCTCAAGATATGATCATTTGAGTCCAAGGGTATAATTGCAGTAAAAAAATATGCAAAATAAAAGGATAAATATTACAAATAGGCACTTCACATGGATTTTTATGTAATATCCAGAAATCGGTGGGGTGTCCCTACAAACTACCCAGGCACGCACGTAAGAGGCACATGCTTGGGAGGGGCCTATTTGCGATTCTCAAAAACTCAGAGGGGCTGGATGCAAATATCCCAACCCGCACGCACGTTGCACGTACATGGGCTAGGCTTCGGCGTTGGGGCGAGTGGCCCGGACCATGTGGTGTGGCATGATGAAGCGGATCCACACGAGGCTGAGAGGCTCGGGTGGATGGATCCAATGACAACGGATCCTCCTTGATCTCTGAATCGAATGACAGAGAAGACTCGCCCCCTTGGATCAAGCCCGATGAGGCAAGATCCAACGGTACCTGTACATCTTCTTCCGTCGTGGGCGACGACATGAAGGCTTGGCTCTGGTGAGGTGTCATCACCTCATCCTGGATCCTCCGAGAGGCTTGAAGCTCGTGGAAGCTTCCTGGATCACCGGTGGAGATGCCGGCGAGTCGAGGCGATGGTGACGAGGGATGTTGTGAGCTGGCAGTAGAGGCTCACCAGAGGAGGCAAAGGAGATTAGAGCGGAGGTGCGAAGTCCTGCCATTGAAGGCCTGCATACGTTAGCACATAGCCGAGGCATGTGTACGTGTGGGGAGTGAGTGGAATGGGGTCCTATTCGAGTGGACGGGCAGAGGACCAAGGTCCTTCTCCAGCGAACCGAAGAAGAACATGGGAGGTGGTGGTCTGGGTTCTGGAGAAGGGAAGTGGTGAGCAAAGGGGTTAGAGAAGATGGTGGTTGTGTGGCAGAGGTTGAGGACGGTCTTGCAACGATAGGGAGAGCTGTAGACGGCGTGAAAAATAAAAGAAAAATGGAGCAAAAGATAGAAGAAGATGTACATGATCGGAGCAAGTCACTGGTTGGATGAGGGGCTTGGGCTGAGTGGCCAAGGACATCTTAGGTCATCGCACATCAAGGGCAGCCAGGCCTCAGTGCTCAATGGTGGTGGAGATGCCGAAGGTCGACACATGTGCCGAGGTCGTCGTTACCACATCAATTCTCCCCTCCACCGTAACTGAAGGGGCGAGAGAAGTTGGGCCAATGCCCGTGAAATGGCGGACGACTAGATACGGGGGCGGAACCGGGGTATTTGAAGGTGGTGGAGCTTAGGCGTTACATGGTGGAGGGGTTTGACTTGTAACGACTGCACGATGGAATGAAGGTGTGGTCGTGGGGTGTTGATGGTCATGCGAAGGTCAGAGGGGATATTACTACATGGACGGGTGATTAGAACGTGATGAGGTGGCTCAGGGTGATGGACAAAAAAGGATGGACAAGGGTCATGGTGAGGTGTAATGCTTGAGGGGGGGGGGGGACTTGGGGAGGAAGAAGGTGGCTGAGGAGCATGAAACGATGGTCTTGATCTGATCATAGGATCAGATCAAAGGGTGTTGAATGAGGCAAGAAGGGGTGATCGAGATCATATTAGGAGTTTAATCTTACGATTGAGAAAGAAAGGTTGACGTGGAGGGCGTTCAGCTGTTGGATGCGAGGCCATCTAATGGCAGAGATTAAGGCGGGAGGGAACGATGGAGATTGTATCAGAGGGGTGCGGATCCAAGGATTGAGAGAAGGGCAGTAGTGGATGACCGTGATGGAGGCGGTTAGAGGTTGATACAAGGGCCGCGGATCAGGCCGGGTGGTGCAAGGAGAAGGGGCCACGTGGGTGGCCTAGAGTGCGCCACGTGGCCCAATCAGATTATTTAGAAATTAGAAATAGAATAGAAAATAAGAAAGAAACAAAAGGAAGAAGAATTAGCAAAAAGTCAAAACATGAAAAAGTAAAAAAAGATCAAATATACACTGAAATATTTTTGGAGGCATTTTTAATAGATAAAAATATCGCTTTTAATTATTTTGAGTTTTTTGTTTATTTTAAATTCTTTTTAAAATAAAAACAAATATCTACAATAATTAATCTAATTTTAGTGCTTTTTAATACGAATAAAATAAGAAAAAATAAAGAAAATAAAAGGGTTAATATTTGTATAATAATTAAGGTTAACTACAAGAGGAGTGTTTATTGCTAAAGACGCAGAATTAATGAAGATTTGCAATGAAGTGATTATGCTCCGAGGATAATAAGGGAGTATAGTGATGAACAATCAGAGATTCATCATGTAACAAACTAAAAAATAGTCACTCATCGGAAACTAATGAAGTGTGAGAGTGTGTTATAAGTGTGCGGGATACTCCTTGACAACTTGGGCTTAATCATTTTGGGTAGTTGTCAACGGATCCATTTGGACTCAAGCCCAACAAGTTGTCAAGATCAGTTTTCCTCGATAACGGTTCATGGACCTAAGTCTTGGACGTTACAAATAGTATAAGAGTGGAATCCCTCTAATTGTGGAAAGTGCTACCCGAGTGTGGAGTCGCCCCTACAAAGAGATATGAGGAAAATGTTACCCGGAGCGTGCATATACCATTGTCACTGTGAATAATTGATGGGTAATGTCGCAACGAGAACGATGTGAATATAAGTGGAGATTGTAATAACCCAAAAATAGTCCCACATTGGAAAATCACTAAGTGTGAGAATGCATTGTTAAGTACGTGGAGATATTACTTGACAACTTGCGCTTAATTATTTTGATGGTTGTCAGTAGGTTCATATATGTATGAACCCAATACATTGTTAGGGTTAATTTTTCTCCACAACCGTCCATGATCTAAGTTCGGGACGTTTCAAAATAAGAACGAGAATAAACCTCAACCATTTCTTGTTTTTTTATTATTTCTTTTTGTTGGAAGCATGATTGAATGAATATGATTGAAGGAAGAAGAGGAATAATTACGCATATTTATTTATTTATTTATTATTGTTTCACAGAAAAAGATAGGTTTTTTTAGATATAAAAAAAATCCATCTCCACCCTCCATATCCCATTAAAATAAAATCCTCTAAACCTCTCTCTCAATCGCATCACCGTAAACCCTTCAACGAGAGAGAGAGAGAGAGGGAGAGAGATCTCCTTCGCCTCTGTCCGATCGATCGAATCCGATGGGCTCCGACGAGGGGAAGCTCTTTGTCGGCGGGATCTCGTGGGAGACGGACGAGGAAAAGCTCCGTGACCACTTCTCCCGCTTCGGTTACGTGGCGGAGGCCCTCGTGATGCGTGACAAAGCCACGATGAGGCCCCGGGGTTTCGGCTTCGTCGCCTTCTCCGACCCCTCCGTCGTTGACGCCGTCCTCAGGGAGACGCATGTCATCGACGGCCGCACGGTGAGGAGTTGCTCTTTCTTTTCTTGGTGATTCGGGGGGATGACAAAGATTTAAATTTTCGATGAGGGTTAGGGTTGGAGGTCTGGAAATTATGTTTGAGCAGGTGTAAGGGGAGAAACATTTCGGTTTTAGTATTGCTACCGTGATTTGGGTGCGAAAGATTCGATTTTGGAAGTTGGGCTGGGGTTGGCAGTTCGGAATTTGTGTTTGAGCGGGCGGATGGGTAGGAAATGTCTAGTCTTAGCATTGCATATGTGATATAGATGTGGAAAATTGGATTTTTGGAGGTGGGTTAGGGTTGAATTTTGTGAATTTTCTAGTTTCCCTTCCTGTAAGCGTTATTTTTCATTTTTTTATTTTTAAGTGCAAAAGACTGGACTTAGGGAGGTTTGCCAAGTATTGCTGGTTTTACTTTTCTCTTGATTTGGGTGCGAGATATTTGATTCTGAGGTGGATTTGTGTTTTATATTTCGCAATTTCTGTTGAAATGGGGGCGGAATTGGAGAATTTGGTAAGACCTTTTCTGACCGTGGACTGTATTTCTGCTTTTTATTTCCTCATGATCTGGATGATAAATATTTGATTATGGGAAGTTGATTAGGTTTTAATTCTTTGAATATTTTATTGAAATGGGGAGGAATTGGATAATTTGTTGAGACTTTCTGACTTGAACTGATTGCTATGTTCAGTTTTTTTTAACTTTCTCATGAGCTGGATGCAAAATATCTGAATTTCGAGATTTGGATTATGATTTAATAATCTGTTTTTTCAATTGGAATGGATCAGAAGGGAGAGTTCGTTAAAACTTTTTGACGGTGGTCATGTGTTTTTTTAATTTCCTTTGTGATTTGGTGCACTATATTCAATCTTGGGAGGTGAATTCTAGTCTTTAGTTTGAATTTTGATTTGAATAGAGCAGAATGGGAGACATCCAAGACCGGGGAATCTCCGAGGATTGTGGTTTATTATTTTCTCGTGAGTTGGGTTAAAATTTTTGATCTTGGAGTTGGGGTAATCTTTTAAAATTTTGATTGGATATTATCAAGATGTGAGAATTTGTTGACTTTACGATGGTGGAATCATTTGCCAAGTCCTGCTATTTTGGAGTTTCTTGTGATTCAGATGCAAAATTTTTGTTTTGTGGAATTGTGTTAAGGTTAAAATTTTGAAGTCTTGGTTGGAGTGGTGAAGGGGAGTCTTCCAATTTTAAAGGGATAGGGGATAATGTGAGATAAAGCATTAGAGGGACCCCTCCCTTGTTCTGTTATGTTGGTTCGAGGGTTAAAGAAGGGATAAACACTGAAGACAAAGATATAAGGGGTGATGTAATCACAATGTGACCATTTATCCGAGGATGGCTTATCCGGGGATAAAGTGCCCTATCCTGAGATAAATGGATGTTATCCTGCAGAAGCAAGGTGTTGCTGTTTTTTTGGGATCTGGGTGCAAAAGATTTAATTTTAGGAGGTGGGTTAGGGTTAAAATGGTGCATTAAAATGGGTGCAAAATATTCTGTTTTGGAATTGGGTTAGGCATCAAACTTGAAAATACGATTTTTTTGGTTGAATTGGATGGGAAATGTGAGGATTTATAAAGCATTCCATTTATTGTATTTTTGGTGCAGAAGATTAGGCTTTTAGGAACATTAAAAGTCAAATGGAAGGGAAGAAGATAAAGTTTTAGTGTTTGGAAAGAATGGGAAGGAGATGCATTTTGCGGTTATTCTGCATATATGCTTTCTACTGTATTGCCGTTCGAGTGCAAATCATTCAATTTCATGAAGTCAAGTGAGAGTTAATATTTTGAACTTTCGGCTATAAAGGGAGGGCAAATTGAATGATCATTAGACATCCTGTCAGATGAAATGATCATCAAGTGCCTCTTTATTACTTTTCTTGTGATTTTGGTGCAAATGATTGGATTTTGGGAGCAGGTCCGGGGTGGATGTTTGAACATTAAGTTCGGGTTGGAGGGGAATGGGGGGCAAGTTTCTCATCAACCCGTTCACAAGGTTGTTGTTTCTAATTTCCTGTGATATTGGTGCAAACAATTCGATTGTGTGAGCTGTGCTAAAGTTGAAGGTTTGAAATTCGAAATTGTAGTTGTACTGTCCTTCCCTTCTGTCTAAGCAGTCAAAATGCCAAATGGGCCTGTTTTATTTCCTTTTGATTTTTGGGAAAAAGATTTGATTTTGTGCATGTGACGCCCTTGAATACGAGTACTCGTTTACACGGCATTTGCAATATAACATTCAATAATGGTCACATTAGATACATGAAATTGAGGGGAAATTTTCCGCCTTTTGTCGTGACATTCAAATCAATAAACACAACCACATAACCAACAAGATGTGTCACCAACTTTCCATTGCATTAATTTCTATATAGTTTATCTGTAACAAAAGTGAACATTACATCATGTACATGTATTCTTAAAAATTGACATAAGAAAAGAAAAATATTTATGCATCAACAACTGTATAGACACAATAAAAGTATATCGTTTGGTATAACAGTGGATGCTCGGAATCATCAGCCAACTACTGAGATGCATGCGATTAGCCTGCCAAGCATGCAAGGAACAAAAGGACGTCAACGGTTGTTGTGTACATTCCAGCATATTAAATAATAATAAGAATTTAATATGTTCAAAAGAAAACAAGTAGAAAGATAATGATATTTAAAATTTATAACTACTTTCGTGGTAAATTGTTTTCAAGTTGCTTTGTTTATAAACCCCATGTTTACCATCACCCCAATATTTTCCATATTTACATATCCTTTTCATACATAGTATTTGACCCATATGTATATTTTTTTTGTTAGAGATCATATGTGTGGATCTTGATATTGTGGATGATGTGTTTCTGATATGATCATTGATTTTGCGTAATTTCTCAAGTCTAGTGGATAGTCTATGGTCTTGGTCTGAGGGTGACCTTACACTATGACTCTAAGATGTGAAGAATATTTAGGGTTGGGGTGTCTCTGTAGGCATGCGGTGATGTGTAATGCATCATAACTAAGTCTCAACACATCCACTAGCTTCTTCTAATATTTGTAGTACTAATTTCAAGATCTGATTAATTGTCGATGATTGAGGATTGATGATGATCGACGATTCCTATATCAAAGTCAATTGTAGCCAAGTCAACTGTAACTGATCTTAACTCTAGTCAAACTCTACTGTAACCCATTCCAAGCTCAACTATAACTCCTCTAGTTTCAACTGTAATTGATTCATATGTAGTCATTGCCAAGCCTACGGGCGGAATGGTAACCAAAACTCAAGAGGTGAGGAAGTCTCTTAAGAGACTTCTATCTCGCCCTTTAAGTGGAAGTGCGGTTTAGTAGAGGGGTAGGTCTACTCCAAAACTACGCCACTGAGACGAGTGAAGGACTCTCCGGAAAAGTCACTCTAGAAACCGGCCCGACTGGTGCGGGCAAACGAGCTCGTATGAAAAACTAAAACCGAGGCCCCCCAACCTACGTACCCTAAAACAGAGGGTCGACAGAATTGGTCAAAATTCGGGATCCCAACAAGGCGTAAAAACACTGCGAGCTCACGTAAAAATCGTAAAAAAGAGTGTGATCCTAGACCTGCGCACTTGGCGGCCGCTGCCCTAACTGAGATTCCTATCTTCCGCCCAGTTGAGGGTCACCGCGCCTTCGCACAGTTAGGTGTAAGGGTCAACATGACTGGCAATAGGGCTGGCTATCGAGCCTAACGAGCCGAGCCAGGGCTGCGCTCGGGCTCGGGCTCGGGCTCGATCGAGCCCAACCGAGCTGGCTTGGGCTCGAGCTCGATGGGCTCGAGCCCTTATCGAGCTAGCTCGGGCTTGATAAGTCTTGAGTCGAGCCCTTTATCGAGCCCGAGCCTCTTATCGAGCCTTGTTTGGGCTCGAGCCTATTCAGACTCGTTAAGGAAATATGTGTTTTTTTGGTGAAAAAGTGTTTTGCCTGGGCTCAAACCTGAGACCTCTTTTTTGAAGATCGTCCACCTTACCAGTAGGCCACCATCCGAGTTGTATATAAAAGTTAAATTATAATATTTATTGTAACATTCTGCTTGTTAATAAAAAAGAAAAAAAATGCTAAATATCTAACTATAACCTAGATTAACATAGATAAAAGGTAGAAAATCCAAGTCTACAATATAGTCCACCGAACATTGTTGTTACATAAACAACATAAACACATAATCCACCATTAACAATGTTGCAAAACTAATACAAATAAAAATCATTGTAGTTTCACAAATAGAATATATATATATTCCTTATCGAGCCCATTATTGAGTTATCGAGCTGAGCAGGGTTCGGCTCGGGCTCGGCTCGATAAGCTATCGAGCCGAAAAATCTGGCTCGGGCTCGGCTCAATAGCTTAATAAGCCAAGCTCACGAGCCCTTATCGAGCCGAGCCCGAGCTTGGCTCTTCGAGCCGTGACTCAATAGCCAGCCCTAACTGGTAATATTAATTACCATCACTGATTCACCATCATACTTATCTCATTTATCAATCCTTTCTTTATCTTTTCTGTGGTCAACTTATTAGATCTAGGTATCTTGTCAAGAACTCTTATCAATAGTGATTAATATTTAATATAATATTCATAAATGATGATTTCATGAAGATGTTTAGTCCCTACGGTCTTGTGACCTATCTCCTTTTTATTTTTTTTTATAAAAGATTTGAAGCTACTTATTGGATCTTGTAGAGATTTATGTTATGATATTATGTACCGTTTATCATTTTCTGTTTATTTTCTGGACTCTTGTGTATTTTACCCATGGGGTCTCTCTCTATATAAGGGAGCCTAGGGTTCTATGGAACAACGATTCGCTCATTTCCATCAACATGGTATCATAGCCAAAACCCTAACCCTACTCTCTTAAGCCCGCCACCCACCCTCTCTCTCCCTCTCTCCTCTCGGTGGCGCCGCACACCTCCGCCAGGCCTCACAACCCTTCGCCAGGCCTCACAGCGCTCTGCCAGGCCTCACAGCGCTCCGCCAGCCCTCCGTAGGGCACCGCAATGCCTCACCAGGCCCCGCCGGACACCCTAGTCCATCGCCGGACCCCCCAGTCCTCCGCCGAACTCCCTCTCCTTCGGCCCCGTCAGCGGCGCAAGTCCCCGTCGGCCGCTTCAACTCTCGCCGACCGATATCGTGACATGGATTTTCCTATCCAGTTGATGTAGACATCAGCTCTTGTCTGCAAACCCTAGTTTTCATCTCCGGCTAAATGTCAGAAAGTAAAGTCGATATGCCCTCCATAAGCGCCTTCAAAGGTCCTGCGCCAATAGTCAAGATGGATGGGACGAACTATGAGCTCTGGGCGATGAAGTTCACGAGTCTCATGAAGTCAAACGGTAAGAAGCATATACTTACCGAGGATGAGCCGGAAGAGAAACTGGGATCTATGCCTCTTGGGAGGTCGATGATTTTTATGCTAAGGTTTGGCTATCAGGCACACTGTCGATGGAGATTGCCAATGATGTCCTCCATCAGCCCACTGCCAAGGCAGTGTGGGATATTCTGGCCGCTACATATTCCCAAATGCGGAACGAGACCAAGATGTTGCAGCTCCAACATAATATATTCACAATGAAGCAGAATGGGTGGCCACTTCACTCGTACACGTTCCTGCGGGGGATGTTTGAGAAACTATATAGCACCATACCACTCACGGCGACTCCAGAGCAGTAGAAGACCTTTCGGAATGCTACCATGGTGGGTGTACTTCTTGCAGCACTCGATCCTGAGTATGAGGCAGCCCGCTCTCAGATACTTGCCGATGCAGTTATTTCTCCTATGAAGGACGTTTACAGGAGGCTCAGTCGCATATCTGTTTCTTCCAGCACATCTACTCCACCCCCATCGGCGATGGCGGTATCACGTGGGAGAGGTGGTCAGTCTTCTGGTCGTGGATGTGGACCTCGTGGCCGAGGAGGTCGCTTTTGCCAGCCGTGTTCATTCTGTCATCGCACATGCCACTCAGAGGATACATGCTATTCCAAGCATGGGTTTCCAGCATTGGCCTGTGTAGCCGAACATGTCACGTCTCAGTCAGCATCCACTACAGATAACCGGTTCGAAGAGCTTGTGGCACGGCTACGAGATATTATGCCTCAATCGTCTACTGATTCTCCACGTGGATCTTCAGACGTTGCTGCTACAGCTTCTGCTAGTTCGTCTGCTGCAGCCAGTACCTCAGGTAGTGCCACTGCCTTTACATCTTGTCATGATCTCTCCGATTGGATTATAGATTCTGGCGCCACCCATCATCTCTGCCGTGACAGAGAGAGACTTGCGTCATACAGGGATATCCCATCTGGCCACTCAATACTGATAGCAGATGGGACTCATTACCCTATCGTTGGACAGAGGGAGATCACCTTATCACCTTCTATGCATCGACATAATGTTCTATATGCTCCTGAGTTCTCCATGAATCTATTATCCATTAGTCAGATTACGAAGGATTTACATTGTCGTGCTATATTTGACCCATCATCTCTCATTTTTCAGGAAATACTAACGGGCAGGGTGATTGGCTGTGGCTCTGAGCAGAATGGTCTCTATTGTATGGTCCGAAATTCTTATGCTGGCGCCTCTTCACATTCAGCCGGATCAGTCTCTCCGTACACCTGGTATCTTCGCTTTGGCCATCTCCCGCTCCAGAAAATGCGACATCTCTTGCCTCAGATCTCTCCTAATTCGTCCTTTCGTTGTGAAGCATGTCAGTTGGGAAAGCATCATAGGTCTAGCTTTCCTAGTCGTCAGAGTTGGAGCAGTAGCTCCCCGTTTGAGTTGTTTCATATTGATATTTGGGGTCCGAGTCGTGTACCTGATCATCAGGGACACATGTTTTATCTAGTTGTGGTCGATGACTTTTCTCGTGTATCTTGGGTATTTCTTTTAAAGAATAAATCTAAAGCAGGGGATGTTATTAAAAATCTGATTAATGAAGTGCATAATGTTTTCTCTTCTACTGTCAAATATGTTCGTACATATAATGCATTGGAATTCTGCACCCGTTCTCTCTCTCAGTTTCTTTCGTCTAAGGTTATTATCCACCAAACTACCTGCGCTTACACATCTCAACAGAATGGCGTGGCAGAGAGAAAGCATCGTCACCTTCTTGACATCACTCGAACTCTACTTATCCAGAGTTGTGCGCCTATCACTTTCTGGAGGGATGCTGTCCTTACAACCTGCTGCCTGGTCAATCGCATGCCATCCTCTGTTCTTGGTGAGAAAATTCCTCTTTCCATTATTTTACCTGATAAGGAATTATTCTCACTTACTCCTCGTGTCTTTGGTACTATTGCCGTTGTTCATCACCTATCTCCTGAACTTGACAAACTCTCTCCTAGAGCTGTCAAGTGTGTCTTTGTAGGTTACTCTCGGACTTAGAAGGGTTATCGTTGTTATGACCCCATAAACAAGAAATACTTTGTCAGTGCGGATGTTACATTTTTTGAGTCAGTTATGTACTTCTCCCCTGCAGGTGACAGGTTGGTCTCATCCACTTCCTATGATGACGTCTATGTTCCTCCTCCTCATAGTCTGAGTCCACCTGAGTCCAATCCAGCTCCTGTTGCTACGCCACCACCACCACCGCCACCTCCACAACTACTTATCCCACCTTTACCTAAATTCTATACACGTCGGTCAGATCCTGCTCAGACTTCACGTCATGCATCCATCACGCCTCAGGTATGTTCAGATGGTACTACTAATGATGGGTCAGATATTATACATATGCAGGATTCTTCCTTGCAGCTGGAGGATGCACAATCCAGTACATCGGATGACGATCTTTATCTTCCCATTCCTATTCGGAAGCAGAAACGGACTTGCGCGTCTTATCCTTTTGCTTCCCAGGCATCCTTTCACCGTCTTATAGGTGACTTTCAGAGGTTTGCTGCGGCGTTGTCTTCCGTGGATATACCACGGACCTATCAAGAAGCTATGAAGATTGATTGTTGGCGATTGGCTATGGAAGAAGAGATGCGCGCTTTACAGTCTCGTGGTACATGGAGCCTGGTTAATGCTCCATCTGGCGCATCCATTGTTAGCTGCAAATGGGTATTCACAGTTAAATACCATGCTGATGGTAGTCTCGATCGGTACAAGGCACGACTTGTTGCGAGAGGTTTCACACAAACCTATGACGTGGACTATCTGGATACATTTTCCCTAGTGGCTCGGCACTCTACTCTTCGCATTCTTCTGTCGGTTGCTGTGATACGTGACTGGTCTATATCTCAACTTGATGTCAAGAATGCCTTCTTGTATGGAGATCTGCAGGAGGAAGTCTACATGCAGCAGCCACCAGGGTTCACTGCTGAGGGAGAGAATCATATGGTGTGTAGACTTCACAAGGCGATTTATGGCCTTAAACAGAGTTCAATGGCATGGTTCCAGAAGCTTTCCCATTTAATTGAACGACATGGATTCAAAAGATCAAATACGGATCACTCGTTGTTCATTCAGAGGATTTCTACAGGTACAATTGTCATCATGGTTTATGTTGATGATATTCTGGTTACAGAAGATGACGTTCAGGGAGTAGAAAGGGCAAAAACATTCTTGGGCCGTCAGTTTGTCACGAAGGATCTTGGTACCCTAAGATACTTTCTGGGGTTGGAATTTCCCAGGAATGCACAGGGTCTGGTGATGACCCAAAGGAAATGCATTACAGATTTTTTGATTGAAACAAGCATGGTTGGATGTAGACCATCGAGTACTCCTATGGATCCGAGCATGAAACTGTATGACAATGATACTGAAGAAGTGGACAAGAGAAGATATAGAGAGATGGTGGGTAAGCTCCTTTATATCACCATAACTCAACCCGATATTGCTTTTGCAGTAAGTCGGGTGAGTCAATTTATGGAGCAGCCAAGACAAGTTCATATGGATGCCATATACATGATACTGAGGTATCTAAAGTCTTCTCCAGGCTCATGGTTGCTATTTCGAAAGAGCACAGATTTATCTATTTCAGCGTGTGCAGGCGCAGCCTAGTGAGTTGTAGCAGGGTAAATGGATCCTGGAGGAGATCCATTTACCCCATCCAGTGTTTAGTCCCACATCGTCCAACGGTGGGACTTGGAGGCTCTGGAGAGGCTATATAAGGAGCCCCAGACCTCCTGTATCCATTGAGAACTTCAATAGAAGAAATGCCCAGTTAAGGGGCTTCTCCCGTGGTTTCATCCCGCTCCTCACGGAGTAGGGTTCCACGTAAAATCCCGCTTGTTCTTTTTCGTTCTTTATCTTTATTCCATGTTATGCTTCCGCTTTCGATTTTCTAACATGGTATCAGAGCGGGTTCGATTCTCGAGGTTTTCTATGTTCTTATTTTTGTTCGAGATTCGATGTTGAAGATTTGTTTGTGAAAAATTATTTTCAAGTGATCTGTTCGAGTATTCTAGGGTTTCATTGTCGAAACCCTATGATTCAAGCCACGATATCGAGCGGACAGTCCTCCAGATCCAACATGCGTTTCTCTGTTAATCAAGATTTTCTCTCCCATATGGCGGGAGATCCACAATCCTGCTGGGGTTGCGAGATCCCTATCATCAGATCTCTGACATAGGCGCGCAGGTTCTACTCCAGCAACATCGCGTGGCCCAGCGTATGGCAACCCTAGCGGCGGAAACACCAACTCCAGCAGCAGAGGCGCCACGATCTGCCAGGCCTATCATCCCTCCAGCTCTTTCTGGAGGCATGAAACCCTCAGGCGACAACACCTTCGGCCTACGGCAACTTATAATCTCCTCGTGCGGCGCAAAACCCTCAGATCCAGGCAACGCCGCCTGTTTTCCGCACCCGATGACGATCTCTACAGCCGCGCCTTCCAGATCCAGTCGCACAACTCCAGATCACGTGCAGAGGTAGAGCTTCTGCTCCAGGCGGCCCATCTCCAGGCGATTCTCGCTGCCATCGACATCCAGGCGATCCTGACGGCGAGCGCCGCCTCCGCAGGCGCACCCTCCTCACTCGCGCGAAGCCCCAACGGCGCAAGGCCCTCCGCCTCCTCCCTTGCAACAGCACTGTCCTCTCGCGCAGGAGGCGCGAGAACCCATCCAGCAGGTCCCAGGCGCCAGTCGTGACCCACGCTAGCCGCGCGGCTCCAGGCGGCATCCCCTTGCGCGATCTTCCCGCGCGTGACCTATCTCCAGTCGCCCTCCCCGTATCTCCTACCCCAGCAGCGATCGAAGGAGGTTTCCGTGCAGGGAACCCTATGTGCTGGGGGCGGCGGCCTTCTTATTGGGGGCTTATGCGTGAGAGGGAAATGGGTTTCCCACGTGGAACCCTAGTCTTAAAAAAAAATTTATATGGGCTATTTGTGTGAAAGCCCAAAGTGGGGAGACGTTTGTTTAAAAAAAAATATGTGAAGAGAGAGCGACCTGCGGGGAAAAAAAAAGAAGAGAGAATGAGTTTTTTTTGGTGGGCCCAAGTGAGTCACGTAAAAAAAAAAAGAAAAAAAACATGCGCGTACAAAAAAAAGGCCGTACGCATGGTTAAAAAAAGTGTGATGTAAATGCCGGAAAAAAAAACATGATGTGAAACGGCTTTAAAAAAAATGTGTTTCAAAAAAAAAATGTTCGTCAAGAGCCGTAAAAAAAAAATGAAACGGCCAAAAGTTATCCATGTTTTGAGAAGCCGAAAAATTTGTAACGGCTTAATTGGTATTGTGTACCCCTATTTGTCTTGTCTTCTCCCAACTTGGTCGACGTCCATATTTTCCGACAAGTATGGGAGAAAGGGGGAGTATATATGTAGAGTCACAGGTCTTGTATTCCAGATGCAGATTCAGATTTCCAGACCGATCAGATTCCAGACTCTACGGTTCAGATCCAGGTTCAGACTCGACGATTGTCTTCCGAGTCCTCAGTTTCAGACACGCACGAGTGTGCGGTCATTGTCAGATGAGCATATGTTGCCATCATTGGTTTCGCCGGTCCCCATCATTCTTCTAGTTGTCAGGCCAGAGTTTTCATGTGAGCCATAGGGACTCCGGAGCAGAGGACCATTTCCTTGAGGGCAAGGATTTTCATGTGGTATCATAGGTACACCAGAGCAGTGCACCATTCTCTGAGCCAGATGGGAGAGACCCAGTTCTCCGACGAGGAGACTTCAGGCGCAAGTTCAGACTCGATGGTCAGGTTACGAGTCTTCAGTTGACTCACACTCCAGCCCGTTCGTCCTCCTCACCTGCACGGCATGAGAAGCAACGTCCTCGACTGCAGCAATGTGCGCGTTGGGTTGATATTGTCCGTAGTGTCTTGTAGCGTTGAGTTGAGTTTCTGTCTGTTTGTCCAAGCTGAGCATTGCATGCTCCAGCTTGAGGGGGAGTGTTGGAGCATAAGTTGTATGCGCCTAGTGAGTTGTAGCAGGGTAAATGGATCCTGGAGGAGATCCATTTACCCCATCCAGTGTTTAGTCCCACATCGTCCAACGGTGGGACTTGGAGGCTCTGGAGAGGCTATATAAGGAGCCCCAGACCTCCTGTATCCATTGAGAACTTCAATAGAAGAAATGCCCAGTTAAGGGGCTTCTCCCGTGGTTTCATCCCGCTCCTCACGGAGTAGGGTTCCACGTAAAATCCCTCTTGTTCTTTTTCGTTCTTTATCTTTATTCCATGTTATGCTTCCGCTTTCGATTTTCTAACAATATCACCATAACTCAACCCGATATTGCTTTTGCAGTAAGTCGGGTGAGTCAATTTATGGAGCAGCCAAGACAAGTTCATATGGATGCCATATACATGATACTGAGGTATCTAAAGTCTTCTCCAGGCTCATGGTTGCTATTTCGAAAGAGCACAGATTTATCTATTTCAGCGTGTGCAGGCGCAGATTATGCAGGATGCCCTGAGGATCGAAAGTCTACTTTTGGATTCACCGTTTTTGTTGGGAGCTCTCTGGTTTCTTGGAAAAGCAAGAAACAAACTGTTGCGGCAAGGTCTAGCGTTGAGTCTGAATATAGGGCCATGGCGCAAGCGAGCACGAAGATGATGTGGGTTCGAGCTGTGCTAGAAGATCTACATATAGTTGTACGTTTACTCATGCAGCTTCAGTGCAGTGTTGTTAAGGCGCATGCCTAGGCGCGCCTAGGCGGCCGCCTAGGCGCCCAGGCGCCCCAGCCCGTGCGCCTTGAACATGCGCCTTGCTTTTATAAAAAAAGGCGATGCCTTGGGCCGCCTAGGCGCCTAGGCGGCCGCCTAGGTGCGCCTAGGCACGCCTTGACGCCTAGGCGACTATTTTTCATGCACACTACACAGATATCTCATTTTCAAAATGCGATATACATTGCGCATTTACAAAAAACGATATATATAGCGCATTTTGAAAATGTGATATACATGTCGTATTTTTGAAATGCGATATAATTTCTTAATAATCTAGCATCCAAATGCAATATTTTTGAAATTTCTTGGTGCCACTTTGAAAACGCCTAGGCGCGCCTAGGCGCGCCTAAGCGCGCCTAGGCGCCCGGGTGTAACGCCTTGTCGCCTTGCCGCCTTAATAACCATGCTTCAGTGTGACAATCAAGCAACATTGTTTATTGCTAATAATCCAGCATTTCATGAAAGAACGAAGCATATCGAAGTAGACTGTCACTACACTCGAGATATGATCCAGAGAGGCTTGATATCTACGACTCACGCTAGCTCAGAGGATCAGACTGCCGACATATTTACCAAGCCACTGCTCAGAGGATCCTTTCAGAGATGTTCTTCCAAGCTGAGCATGATAGACATCTATGCTCCATCTTGAGGGGGAGTGTAGAGATTTATGTTATGATATTATGTACCTTTTATCATATTTTGTTTATTTTCTGGACTCTTATGTATTTTACCCATGGGGTCTCTCTCTATATAAGGGAGCCTAGGGTTCTGTGGAACAACGATTCGCTCATTTCCACCAACAGATCTGAATTTATTTTTATGCAAAATCCCATAATTTCCTTTCAATCTCAGTGTCCAAACTGCAACAGAGAAGTGCTGAAATTATCCCCCCTCCATTATATATATTCTAAGAAGCCATAATTATTTTCAAGTTCCACCAGGACACCTGGACATTTATTGCAAAGCAATGAGCTAAGGACACTCAATGCAGAGCTTTATTATATAGTAAACTATATGTCTTCCCCAGAACTTTAAACATGCAACTTCTACACCTAATGGTCCATTTAAAAACAACAATACTCGTCCAGCATCTAAGGAAAAAGATATGATGTGCATTATTACGGCTCTCATTCAGAATTCCAACAACTAATCAATGGAGAAATTCACAGACTTCATTTGTCAAACTGATGCATGAATTCGACAAGAAGAATATTTGAAAGTAAAAAGTAAATAATATAGAGACATATGGAGGACTGCTATCCTTCATAACTTTGATCTTAGATCAACCAACACAGAAGTGTGCAAAGGTTGCTCCAATTCGACGATGCACGGAGGTACAATAGAACCATTAAATGAGGGAATTGAGAGGCTCAAAGAAAATTTCAAAAATTTGAAAATTGGAAAAGGGGTATGACCTTTATTTACTCGAGTAAAACCAAAATTTGCCCTACTTAAAAGCAACCTGCCAACACTTATGGACAGAAAAGACTTCATTGTTGATTGGTGGTTGTTGTTATTAAGCATAGAGTAAATCAGCCATATTCTTAAAAATGGATCTACTTAGACTCAACTGAACTGGGCTATACCTTGGGGATTAATATATTGTTGGTTTCTATATGGAAAAGGAAAAAGAGTATAACGGATTATTAGATGCCATTCATAACCTTAAGCCTTATATATATCTACTCCCGTCACAAATAGATTCCGTAACATAAGCTCTTATAATAAATTCATATACATATACAATTTTTTTAAATCTCACTTATAAGATTCCATTGTGGAAGGACAACTGGTTGGGGGACGGCCGTGCCTTCTCCTTTTGGAAGGACAACTGGTTGGGGGGGGATCCATTTTCGGTCCGCTTCCCGTGGCTCTTTGCGATGGCGGAGAACAAGGATGCCTCCGTGGCTTGCTGCTGGGAGAATGCGTGTTGGTCTCCTCGCTTTGGGGGGAATTTCTCAGATCAGCGGTTCTTGGACTTTCTTGCTCTGATGGACGTCCTTGCTGGTGCGGATACGCCTTCCGTGGGCTTAGATCATTGGGTTTGGAGGGATGGTGGCTTCTCGACTCGGAAGGCCTATGCTGGACTGCTTGAGCTTCTGCCTGCTCGCTCGGATTCCCTGGTGAGAGACTGTGGTTTATTCTGGAGATTGGGCCTGCCCTTGCGCATTGTTTTCTTCTTATGGCTGGTCCGCAGAAAGAGGCTTATGACGCGTGATCGATGCTCAAGGTTGATGCTCTCGGTTTCCAATCTATGCGTCCTGTGTGAATCAAATGTGGAATCCCTGGATCATATCCTCTTTGCCTGCCCTATGGTCCGGGGGCTTTGGGAAGACCCGCTTGTGGCTTGGGTGCGTGCTTGTGATGTGGAGACCTTCTGTGACTCTCTCTTTGTGAATAGGCATATGGATAGAAGGCGACTCTTGGCACCGGTGGCAAGATTATGGTCGATTTGGCTTAGTCGCAACGAGGCCATTTTCTCTGCGCAACGCTTCTACTTGGAGAATGTGCTCTGTCGCGCGAGTGGTTTGGTGGATGACTGGAGTTGTACTTAATTTTTGATATCTTGTTTTTTGTGTTTTTGCCCAGAACTGGAGGTTTCTTGCCTCCTTTACTGGGTCGCTCTTTTTTGTTTTTGTTTGTACCTCTGACTCTCCTTCCTTTTAATATATTGGGGTGAACACCAATGAGTGTATCCCCCTTTTCTTGGCTTCAAAAAAAATCTCACTTATAAGATTCCATTGTGGAAGAATCACCCACCATTTTTTCTGAGGAATTGGCCGTGATATACCTGATCCATGCATAATATCGTGAAAAATAGATACAAATTTTGGACCTGCTACTTAGTATCGGCAATGAGTTTGAAAAGTTATCTAAAAGGGTGAAATTTAGGTATTTGCATCCTGTCGAAGTAAGGAAACATGTTATATATGTTCGGAACAGATCCCATTTTGAGAGATTTGAAAAAGCACTATCTCCTTGAGAGGTTCCATACATCCGCCATTTCTCAACACATTTCTTTAGACAAAGACTCCATTTTTCCTCTTTTCGGATGGTAATATTTATTTGAAATTTTTATTCAATGCAATTACAAATGATTCAAATAATAAAACAATTAGAAATAAATTTATTGCAATAGAAAACATCAATAAAAATGTTCCTCGATGGTCATACAAATTAACCAATGATTTGAAAGAAGTAGAAGAAATCAAGAAGAGCCAAAAGAGGACCAGTTCAAGAAAAGCCAAACGGGTGGTAATGTACAGCAGAAGGTTCTGATTGATAGATAATAGGGGCACATTAAGATAGGAAAGAAGATGCGAATGATCTACACATCAAAAATCCTAGCTTTGCCGCATATCAAAGAAACAAATCTCATAACACCACAACATATACAAAGAGGGCAACAGGAAGGGTTTTAGAAGGTACATAGATGGCAGCAAGAGATGGTTAAGATTGTACAAAAACATGAATGACAGCAAGGAGGAAGGGAAGAGGATTGTACCTCTCAAGATCTCTCAAAAATTGAGATCAATAAGCATGTAGGAGGGCATGCAACAACTTGATTGGTTGCAATTGTGACTTTCCAGCAATAAGATTAGCAACAATAGTTGCAGATTTCAGAATTTGGAGAGGAGGAAGGAAGGTCCTTGGCTGGATTTTTGGAAAGGAGAAAATGGGGATTTTGGGAAAAACTAGAGGATAGAAAAGGGGTTTTGCGTGATATTTATAAGGGGGAGAGAGAGCTTGAGTGCTTGCCAAATGGTGATAAAAAACAAGTGGTTGTTCTGGAGAGCAGAGATTTTGCTACTGTAGCATAAGCTAATTTTTTATTTTTATTTTTTTGTTATTATTTTATTTTCTCTTCTTTTATTTGTCATATAAAAGTTGACCGTACTCGCACGCCGAGTCTCTGATTTTGATGAATAATAGCCTGTTTTGATTGTCTCAGAACGACGATCAATATGAGTATCATATTCATATACTTTGGATCGGGTATGAATTCCCGAAATTCTCAAGATACGGTCTTGGTTTGTCACTAAATTTTGAGATTTAAAAATATCAATCAATCTCCGATTGACGAACAGTCGATCCGTTGGCCTTATTTCGTCGAATCGGATTTTTGGGTGGTATTGATTTGTCTTGCGGTTTCCAATTTGCGTCATGGTTTTTCCGTGGCATGCATTACGATGCGATCGACTTTTGGTTGATTGCGACTGAACGAGTTTTGATCTGCGATCAATGCATTGATCTGGATTTATTCAATATCAATTGAATATTAATTGATCGATCAGACTCTTAATTGGTTCGTGTTCGGGTTTATTCAGATTCGGATGTTACAGTGCAGTTCTGATTGGGTTAAATGTTTGAAATTTTTGTTGGGATAGACACGAATAGAATTTTTATTAGATTTTCTGATTTTGGATCTATATGGCAGGAGTTTTTCTTTTGTCTTTGATTAGTATGTAAAATATCCAATTTGGTGGAGATGGCTGGAGTTAGAACTTTGAACTTTGGCTTAAAATGCTGGGAAGGGGAGAAGTGTCCAATCATTCTGTCCGTGGAGCTCTTTGCAATTATTTTTTAAATTTCTCCTGATTTGTGTAAAATCCGATTTTTGGAGTAATATCCGATTTTTGGAGTCAGGTTAGGAGTTTAACGTTTTGTTTGAAAAGGAGGAAAGATGTGGAATGTATTCTGCCCGTGGAACTGCTTGGCAAGTGTTTTTTTCTTTCATTGTTTAAGTGTAAATGTTTTTTTTTGGAGATCGTGTGTGCGGGGCATAAATTTGAAATTTTGGTTGAAATTGAGGAGAGAGTTGAAATATCCAGTTTTTGGGACGGATTGCCAAATTTTACCATTTTTTTTATATTATCTTGGTTTGGGGGTGAATGATATCTGATAGGTAGGAAAAAATATCATTGAGTGGCTGAGGGTGGTGGAGGAGGTTGTGAAACATCAAGAGGTTGGGGTGGCTCTAAAGGACATTTCAAGGAGCTCATGACGAGTCAAGCCGGAGGGGCTTGTCCGTGGTTTGGTTGTTTGGGGAGTCTGGGAAGGGTTGGTAAGATTTGTTACAGAGAAAGAAGTTAGTGTTGCTTTTACCGACTTTTAAACACAAAGAGCTCTAGGTCCTGCTACGTTCTTGATCTCTTTTTATAAGGGGTTGTGGGACATTATTGTTGTAGTAGTGATGCAGGTTGTTGCAGAGTTCCTTGAGGGGAGTTACAACTTACATATTTGAAAATCTCAGTAGGTTTTCCTCTTTATGCTAAAAAGAGGGAATCACTAGAGCACGGTGGAAGATTACCGTCCAACTGTGTTGTCCAATGCTATTTACTTGATAAAAAATCTCAACTTTGAGGTTTTGAGTGTTATGAGTGGTTAGTAATTTCTGGTCAGTATGCTCTTATCTCTGAAGGATTTTGGATGGCCCAGTGATTTCTTGTCAGTATTCTTTCAGTACTTGTCATATAAAAGAAGCCACAAATGCTCGAAAGGTGGCTCTGTAGGTGAAAGCTTTGCACAAATTCCCAATTAAACAAACAAATGAAGATCCTTTATAAAAATAGATTTGAATTTCATTTTTTCAGTTTCTCGCAAGTATTAAATATGATATACTATTTGATATTGAAAGAATGAACAATTGAAAATAAACTTTAGAGATTCCACTTGACCACGACACTAATATCCACATTTTTTAAGAATTCAAGAAAAGTAGTAGGCATTTTTCACATGAGATGTTAATGTCATACAAGAAGTTCTCCAAGCACAATGCAGCTATCCCTTTGTTTCTTTTTGAAATTGAAGAGTTATACTAAAAATTCTTTAGTTACTTTACATTCATGTAGTGTGTGTTATTGTTGGGAGAAAAACTGAGATTGATTATTCAGAGAAAGCCTAGGCTCTCTTATATAGGGAGAGACCTTAAGGGTCAAGTACAAAGTAGTCCAGAGAAAACAAAGAAATAACAAACAGGTACATAGCATAATAATATCTATCTCTACACTCCCCCTCAAGGTGGAGCATAGATGTCTATCATGCTCAGCTTGGATGAACATTTCTGAAAAGGTCCTCTGAGCAACGGCTTGGTGAATACATCCGCAGTCTGATCCCCTGAGCTCACGTGAGTTGTAGATATCAATCCTCTCTGGATCAAGTCTCTAGTGTAATGGCAGTCAACTTCTATATGCTTGGTTCTTTCATGAAAAGCTGGATTGTTGGCCATGAACAAGGCTGCCTGATTGTCACACTGAAGCTGCATGGGTAGAGGTATGGCTACATGTAGATCCTCTAGTACAGATCGAACCCACATCATCTCCGTGCTGGCTTGCGCCATGGCCCTATATTCGGATTCAGCACTGGACCTTGCCACAACAGTTTGTTTCTTGCTTTTCCAAGAAACCAGAGAGCTTCCAACAAACACTGCGAATCCTGAGGTTGATTTTCGATCCTTACGCATCCTGCATAATCGGCGTCTGCACATGCTGAGATAGACAAATCTGTGCCCTTCCGAAACAACAACCCTGAACCTGGAGAAGACTTCAGATACCTCAGTATCATGTGTATAGCATCCATATGAACTTGTCTTGGTTGCTCCATAAATTGACTCACCCTGCTTACTGCAAAGGCAATATCAGGTCGAGTTATGGTAATATAAAGGAGCTTACCCTCCATTTCTCTATATCTCCTTTTATCCACTTCAACAGTATCACCATCATACAACTTCATGCTTGGATCCATGGGAATACTTGATGGTTTGCATCCAGCCATGCCTGTTTCAATCAAGAAGTCTGTAATGTACTTCCGTTAGGTCATCACCAAACCCTGTGCATTCCTGACAAATTCCAACCCCAGAAAATATCTTAGGGTTCCAAGATCCTTCGTAACGAACTGACGGCCTAGGAATGCCTTTGCCCTTTCTATGCCCTGAATATCATCTCCTGTAACCAGAATATCATCAACATAGACCATGATAACAACCGTACCTACCGATGACTTCTGAACAAACAATGAGTGGTCTGCATTTGACCTCTTGAATCCCTGTTGTTCAATAAGATTGGAAAGCTTCTGGAACCACGCTCTTGGACTCTGTTTGAGGCCATAGATTGCCTTGTGAAGTCTACACACCATATGCTTCTCCCCCTCAGCAGTAAACCCTGGTGGCTGCTGCATGTAGACTTCCTCCTGCAGATCTCCATACAAGAAGGTATTCTTGACATCCAGTTGAGATATACTCCAGTTACGGACCACAGCCACAGATAAGAGAATACGAAGGGTAGAATGTCGAGCCACTGGAGAAAAAATGTCCATATAGTCCACGCCATAGGTTTGTGTAAAACCACGCGTGACCAAATGTGCTTTGTACCGATCTAGACTGCCATCTGCATGATATTTAACTGTGAAGACCCACTTACAGCTCACAATAGATGCATCAAGAGGAGCAATAACCAAAGACCATGTGCCACGAGACTGCAATGCACACATCTCATCTTCCATAGCCTATCTCCAGCAATCAATCTTCATAGCGTCCTGATAGGTCCGTGGTATATCCACGTAAGATAACGCTGCAGCAAATCTCTGAAAGTCGCTAGTGAGACGATGAAAAGACACCTGTGAAGCAAAGGGATAAGAGGCACACGTCCGCTTATGCTTCTGGATAGCAATAGGAATATCAAGATCATTCTCTGCTGTACTGGATGGTATAGTATCCTCCTGCAATGAAGAATCCTGCACATGTAACATATCTGACCCGTCAGTAGTAATGTCATCTGAACATACCTGAGGCGTGATGGGTGGCTGACGTGTAGCCTAAGCAGGACTTGACCGACGCGTATAGAATTTTGGTAGAGGTAGAATGGGAGGTCGTAGAAGAGATGGAGGTGGTGGTGAAGATGATGTAGGGGCAGGAACAAGAGTAGACTCAGGTGAACTCCAAGTAGGAGGTGGAGGGGGACATAGACATCATTAGTGGTAGTGGATGGTACCAGTCTGTCACCTGCAGGAGAAAAATACATAACAGACTCAAAGAATGTGACATTAACACTAACAAAGTATTTCTTGTTTATGGGATCATAACACCGATAGCCCTTCCGAGTCCGAGAATAACCGACAAAGACACACTTGACAGCTCTAGGAGAGAGTTTGTCAAGTCCAGAAGTCAGAAGATGAACAAATGCCACAGTACCAAAGACACGTGGAGTAAGTGAGAATAATTCATTGTCAGGAAAAATGATAGAGAGTGGTGTTTTCTCACCAAGAACAGAAGATGGCATACGATTGACCAGATAGCACGCGGTAAGAACAACATCCCCCCAGAAAGAAATAGGAGCACAACTCTGAATCAGTAGGGTTCTAGTAATGTCAAGAAGGTGGCGATGCTTTCTTTCCGCCACACCATTCTGCTGAGATGTGTATGCACAAGTGGTTTGGTGAATAATGCCCTTTGATGAAAGAAATTGAGAAAGGGACCGTGTGTAAAATTCTAGGGCATTATCTGTACGAACATATTTGACGGTAGAAGAGAACACATTTTGCACTTCATTAATCAAATTCTTGATCACATCTCCTGCTTCTGATTTATTCTTTAAAAGAAAGACTGAAGATACACGAGAGAAATCATCCACTACCACTAGATAAAATCTGTGCCCCTGATGATCGGGTACGCGACTTGGACCCCATATATCTATATGAAACAACTCGAACGGGGAGCTACTGCTCCGACTCTGACGACTAGGAAAGTTCGACCGATGATGCTTTCCCAACTGACATGCTTCACAACGAAAGGACGAACTGGGAGAGATCTGAGGTGGAAGATAGTGCATTTTCTGGAGCGGGAGGTGACCAAAACGGAGATGCCAGATATACGAAGAAACTGGTCCGGCAGAATGAGAGGAGACGCCAGCATAAGAATTCCGAACCAGCCGATATAGACCATTCTGCTCAGAGCCACAACCAATCACCCTGCCCGTTAGTATGTCCTGAAAAATAAGAGATGACGGGTCAAATATAGCACGATAATGCAAATCCTTCGTAATCTGACTAATAGATAACAGATTCATCGAGAACTCAGGAGCATGTAGGACATTCTGTAGATGCATAGTAGAGGATAGGAAGACCTTCCCCTGGCCAACAAGGGGGGAATGAGTACCATCTGCGATCTGAACTGAGCGACCGTGGGGATTGTCCCTGTAGGACTCAAGTCTATCTCGATCTCGACAGAGATGATGTATGGCACCCGAATCTATAATCCAATCAGAGATATCATGAGACGGTGTAAATGCAGTAGATCTACCTGAGGTACTAGCAGCAGCATATGAATTGGCGGAGGCTGTAGCAGCAACGTCTGAAGGTCCACCAGAAGAATCACCAGATGATTGTGGCATAATGTCGCGGAGACGTGCCACAAGTTCCTCAAAACGGTTGTCTGCAGTAGATGCCAACTGGGGCTGAGAGTGCTCTGCTACACGTGTCGATGCTGGGAACCCATGCTTAAAATAGCATGTCTCCTTCGAGTGGCCTGTGCGGTGATAGTATGAACATGGCTGACTAAAGCGACCACCCCTGCCCTGGGGTCCACGTCCACGTCCACGTCCACGTCCAGAAGACGGAGCACCTCTCCCACGCGAAACTGCCATCGCCGATGGGGGCAGAGTAGAAGAACTGGAAGAAACTGTAATGCGATTGAGCCTCCTGTAAACATCCTCCACTGGAGGAATAACTGCATCTGCTAAGATCTGAGAACGGGCGGCGTCATATTCAGGATCAAGGACCGCAAGTAGAACACCTACCATGGTGGCATTCCGAAATGTCTTCTGTTGTTCAGGAGTCGCTGTGAGTGGGATAGTGCTGTATAACTTCTCAAACATCCCCCTCAGGGATGTGTATAAGGAGTGAAGAGGTCTGCTGTTCTGCTTTATCGTGAATATGTCATGCTGAAGCTGTAACATCTTGGTCTCATTTCGCACCTGCGAATATGTAGCAGCTAGGATATCCCACATCGCCTTGGCAGTGGGCTGATGGAGGACATCGTTGGCAATCTCCATCGACAATGTACCTGACAATCAGACCTTTGCATAGGAGTCATCAGCCTCCAACGAGGCATATATCCATGTCTTCTCTGCTTGCTCATCCTCAGTAAGAATGTGCTTCTTACCATTCGACTTCATGAGGCTCATGAACTGCATCGCCCAGAGCTCATAATTCGACCCGTCCATCTTTACTATTGGCGCAGGACCTTTGAATGCGCCTATGGAGGGCATATCAACTTTCGATTCTGACATATCACCGCTGGAGAAGAACTAGGGTTTGTAGACAAAATGACAGATGTCTACACAAACTGCATAGGATTCGAGTGCGTATGTAGACGTTACGCACCCAAATCCATACATCTGGAGGAAGAGAAGACTAGGAGGCGCCGGATAGGTTGGCAGTGAGAATGGGGGGGGGGCGAGAAGGGGCCGCCGAGGAGCGGTTAGCGACGCCGATGGGAGATGACGGTGGGACTGGGAGCCACCAACGGAGAGAGGCCCGAGATGAGCTCGGCGACGGTGGCTAGAAGAGAAGGAGGAGAGGGCGGCGGGTGGGGAGAGGGCGGCGGATGGGGAGTGCCCTAGGGTTTGGGTGATACCATGTTGGGAGAAAAACTGAGATTGATT
Organism: Ottelia alismoides; assembly: GCA_037367405.1. Lineage (NCBI taxonomy): Eukaryota > Viridiplantae > Streptophyta > Magnoliopsida > Alismatales > Hydrocharitaceae > Ottelia > Ottelia alismoides. The sequence continues at coordinate 399,741 of JAZKJV010009735.1, read as the reverse complement.
ATTCAGAGAAACCCTAGGCTCTCTTATATAGGGAGAGACCTTAAGTGTAAAGTACAAAGTAGTCCAGAGAAAACAAAGAAATAACAGACAGGTACATAGCATAATAATATCTATCTCTACAGTTATAATATTGTGTTCTTATTATGTCATATTTTATATCAACTAAGTTTTAAAAAAGCACGAGGTTCGAGGCATTTTCTCGAGATGTGAGGCGAGGCGTAAGCCTCAATTTTTTGGAAAGAAAAATTCAAACTAATGTAAATTATACTGGAATAAATCACGACAAATGAAGGAAGTAGATGAGGCTTTGAAAGTTATGCGACCTTGGAAAGATGTAGGACCTGATGACATTCCTATAGAAGTTTGGAGAGTTTTGGGTGAGCGTGGTTTGACTTGGCCTACGAATTTATTCAATGTTATTTGACGAAGCAAGAAAATACTTGAAGATTGGAGGAAAAACATCGTGGTATATCTTTATAAGAACAAAGGAGACATTCAAAATTATTCAAATTATAGAGGTATCAAGTTGATGACTCACACTATGAAAATTTGGGAATGTGTCATCGAAAGAAAGTTGATGCAAGTTTTCAAAGTAAAAGAAAACCAATTCGGATTCATGCCAGGTTGATCAACTATTGAAGTCATCCAGTTGCTGAGGTGAACAATGGTGATTTATAGAGCTAAGAGAAAAAACCTTCATATGATTTTTATTGATTTAGAGAAGGCTTGTGATTCTGTCCCACGAGAGATATTGTGGAGAGTTTCGAAGAAGAGACGAGTACCTATCCTATACATTAACCTCATAAAAGATATGTATGATAGGGCTTCATCTTCTGTACGGATACAATCTGGGAAGATTGACTATTTTTTCATCAACATTGGTCTGCATCAAGGTTCAACTTCGAGTCCATTCCTTTTTACTTTGATTATGGATGAGTTGACAAGTCACATTCAGGATGAGATACCTTTGGTGTATGCTATTCACTGATGATATTGTGTTGATTGATGAGAGATGTAGTAAATGAGAAGCTTGAGGTTTGGAGACATGCATTGGAGACTAAAGGATTTCATATAAGTAGGACTGAGACTGAATATATGGAGTGCACTTTTGATGGAAACAATGATGAATGAATTGAGGTTAAGATTGGTGAAGATAACATTCAGAAGAGAGATTCTTTTACATATTTGGGATCTATTTTGCAACATGACGGGGAATGATTGGATGTTACAAGTAGAATAAATGCAGGTTGATTAAAGTGGAGATGAGCCTCTACTGTTCTCTGTGATAAGAAAATTCCTTTGAAAATCAAATGAAAGTTTTACAAAGCAGCTGTGAGACTTGCTATGTTCTATGGATCTGAATGTTGGCCTGTGAACCATCGACATTTGTAGAGAATGACAGTAGTAGAAATGAAAATACTTAGGTGGATATGTGGACACACACGTAAAGATCGGATTCGGATTGGTGCCATCAAAAGGAGAGTTGGTATAGCTCTGATTGAGGATAAGATGCGAGAAAATCGCTTAAGGTGTTTTGGCCATTTACAAAAGAGGTCAGCTGATGCACTGGTGAGGAGATGCGAGTTTTGGTATGTTGAGTCGGCTAAGAGAGGGCAAGGAATGTCCAAGAAGTGTTGGAATGATACTATACGAAGGGATCTTAGTTTTTTTGATCTAAGCTCGAGAATGACCCAAGATAGATCTGAATGGAGGTAAAGAATCCATGTAGCCGACCTTAGTGTAGGAAAAGGCTTTGTTGTTGTTAAATCACAACATTACAAACTATTGCAACATATTGTCCAAAAGTTCAATAAAAATACAAACAACAATTATTGTTGTTCAAAGTTCAAATGCGATTGCAAAATTATAAAGAAAAAAATAAAAAGTAGGAAAAGAGTTCAACATAAGCATACATATAATGCAACATATTGTCCACATTTATGTGACCCATCAAAAATCACTAATCAGCATTGATTCAACGAATCGACATCAGTTGTCTCGTCATCGCTCCTCAACATTGCCATCATCATCGTCAGTGCTGTTACGGTGTATCCTCAAGAGAATCATCCATATAATTCAAATGCACATCATCATCGACCTCATCATCATTTCAATCCTCAAAATCGAGGAACTCCCCCTTAACATTAATTGGACATCTTTATCGAATCAAGAAAGTAATATACACGATCATTTATTTATTGAAAATTGATCGCAACAAAGTATTAAACATTCTTTTAATTAGTATTGCACGTTTGGCATTTTTCCCCTCTCTTTATGTCGAGCTACTCGAGCTCCTTCACCTCCTTCTTCCTCAATATGATCTTCCTCAATGGGTATATTTGCATCAAGGTCTTGATAGGCCTCAACATCTGGAGCTTCAGAAATCCATTCATCATCAGAGCTAATCTCATCTAAACAAAAGGATCTCCTATTGTTATCTTCCTTAATTCTCTATGTTTTAATTTGGGATTGAACATGATGTATACCTGGTCATTGAGCTTTGCTTATGTTAAGTGATTTCTTCTCTTTGTATTGACCTATATAGAAATATGCAAGATCTAACATGAAACGAAAACACTACCATTAAAATGTATAATGCTTTAACTACCCACTTGATTGAACGAGCTCTAATTATGTTCACACCCAAAAGAACTACTAGTCAAGTTCAATATCTTAATTACAAATTCTGCCAATTCGAGTGTTCCATCTCCAAACAACATCCATCAATCCACTGAAAATTGTTAACACATTCTTGTAATAATGTTAAAGAATATGCTAATATCTTTGAAATTAATTACAGTACTCACATGGACTTCTTGTTTTCCTTGAGTTGACTGCATTTGCCCATCCAAAAAATCTTTTGGCATGCATAAAAGAATCTAATTGCAAATTCACTTTTCCCCTCACGACTTGATTATCGATCAATCTCTCCATGCATAAAAAAGTCCCATTTTGACCACTGGGTAATTAGAGAATGTATGTTCATATTGAAAGTAGGGATTGAGGAAATAAGCAGCAGCTTGTAAAGGCCTGTGGAGTTGACGATCCCAACGACTACCCACAATATTTTAATGGGATTTTTACACCCATAACCCTAAGTAATTCGGCAATAACAATCATAACCCTGCGAAATCGCGAATTACACGCAGGACCTTGAAAAATGCTTAACTCTTACATGGCATAACCCTGTGTTACTTGCCATCTTTTTTTTCCGTTAACTCTCACAAAAAAAGTTATATGTTACCAATTTTATCCCTAAAACCATATCTCATTTATAAAGTATGCCATTAATATAAAAATTCTAAGAAGAGCATTTTGTCACTAGGTTCTGAGCCATTTCCCCTCCTCTCCTTCCTCCTCCAGCCAAGGCAGACCCCGTCGAACCACTCCGCTCCAACCCACCTCCTCCAACCCAGGCCGGCCCCTCGCCAGCACCCTCCCCCGATCCCCGCCCCACCTCCTCCTGGGCAGCCGCCCCACGTCCTCCTGGGCAACTGCCTAAGCACCCTCGCCAGATACCCCCTGAACCCGCTGCACCTCCTCCTGGGCAGCTCCCTCACGTCCTCTTGGGCAGCTGCACCCCCCCTCCCCCGCTGAACACCCAAGCCCGTCCCCGCCTCCTGGCGGCCCGGGCGACCCCGACATCCCCCATCCCAGGCTCACCCCCTCCCCCGTGCACCCCTCCTCCATCGCGCGCCCCCTCCTCCTCCCCGTGCGTCCCGCGGTCGCCCGCCCTGGCCTGCGCCTGCGGCCTGCCTTGCCCCGACCTGCAACCCCCCTGCGGCCGCCCGCGCGCCACGTCCTGAGCGCGACCCCCACCCCCTCCCCAGGCGGCCCCGACGAGCCTCTAACCCAGGCAAGAAGTCCCCCCGCCAGACCTCCCCCGCCCACTCTCCATCCCAGGCTCCCCCCCACCACCACCACTCCGCCTGCCCAGACCAGCACCGACGTCCCCCAGCCCATGCTCTCCCCCCGCGGCCCCGCTGGACACCCAAGCCCGAGCATCTGGCAGCCTAGCCTGCCCACCCTCCAGCCAAGGGCAGAGAAGCCATTGGAACAACTCAGACGAAACATGAAGGGAGGAGGGTGGCGTGTTTGGAGTTTTTTTTGCAATTTTTTAATAGCCATTGGATACATCATGGGTTAGATTAACCCACAATATGGTTGAGTTAACTGCTTTCTTAACGGAGGGTTATAGGTGTAAGACGGAGGGACTATCCAGGGTTTCTCGTGTAATTCACGATTATGCGGGTTTATGATTGTTATTGCGGAATTACTCAGGGTTATGGGTGTAAAAATCCCTATTTTAATTAATCTTGTATTTGGTTTCATCGTTGTTTAGATTTCGAGCTATCTCTTCCTTGACCCGGTCCATGGCTTTATAAATAAATACCTTTGGTGGATATTTTTTAGATTCCATCAAATTCTTAAAACGTGACCAAGGGTTCCGTGGTGTTAAGAACATATGCTACACTATGCCAAATGACTTGCTCTTCAGAACTATGTTCCATTTGCCCTAAAGTCGATTCACATAAGAAATGTTCTTCCGTACTCTTGAAGTGAAAAAGGTTTCTAGTGAATCATTGGCTCGAATCAAGCATTGCAATGTAAAAATACAATGGAAAATCGAGTAACGATATGTTTCACCAAATCACCGCATCACTGAGTGGAAGCAAAGGTCAAGGAGTGCCTGGATTCGTGAGGGGGACGCCAACACCGTGTTCTTTCATCGTGTTGTCAGTGGGAGACGTCGTTACAATGCCCTGAGTTCGATCACTATAAATGGTGTGCGAGCGGAAGGTGACCGTGATATGGGAAAAGCGATTGTAGACTATTTCTGGGACTTCTCGTCGAGGACTATTCCCAGGCTGTGGAGATGGACGGGGCTCGGGGGTGGGCCCGTATTGCCTTCGATGTGCACGAAGCTGACTTTGGAAGAGGTAAAGGATGCGGTGTGGAGCTTAAACGCGGAGGGTGCACCGGGACCTGACGGGTTCCCAGTGGCGTTCTACAGGGACTTCTGGGTTCTTCTTGGCACGAAGGTTCTTGACGTCATTGCCGAGTTCTGTGCGGGTAACGCGGGCTTCGAAAGGATAAACGAAGCTCTGATCGTTCTCCTTCCTAAGTCCAAGCCAGCGGAGCGCATCGAGGACTTCCGCCCGATTGCCCTCTCTAACGCGTTGTATCTTATTGTCGCAAAGGTTTTCGCGGTGCGTCTCAGTCAGGTCCTGGAGCATATTGTATCCTCGCTTCAGTCTGCATTTGTGCCGGGGAGGCAGATCTCGGACTGTACTACCCTTGCTTCGGAAATTCTCGCAGATTGACGGCGGGGAAGCAAAAAAGGTGTCTTATGGAAGGTCGGCTTTGCAAAGGCCTATGATTGTCTTGATTGGAAATTCCTTTGGTCGGTCCCGAGAAGGAGAGACTTCCCGGAGATCTGGATTTCTTGGATGAGGCGATGTGTGACGACGTCCTCCTTCTCGGTCATGGTGAATGGCCAGCCGGAGGGTGGCTTCTTCCAACCTCGTAGGGGGGTTCGCCAGGGCTGCCCTCTTGCTCCCCTTCTTTTTATGATTGCTACGGACGTCTTGGCGTGCATCGTGCACCGGGTAGTTGATTGTGGTTACTCGGCTTGTTTCTTTAGGGATACCGTGGTGGTCCCGCTACTGCAATATGCCGATGATACCATCTTTTTCATTGAGGGGGGTGAGAGGGAGGTTACGGGTATGGCCGAGGCTCTGGATCTCTTCAGTGAGTTATCGGGGCTCTTCCAGAACGCGGCTAAGTCCAAGGTCGTCCCCTTTGGACTCTCGGAGGATGAGGCGGACGCCTGTCGCCGCATTTTAGGCTCGGTGTGCGGTTCCCTTCCAATTGATTATTTAGGTTTGCCACTAACGGTGGGCAGAGCGAGGCAGCGGGACTGGCTCATGGTGATTGAGAAGTTGGAGGCGCGGATTGCGGGCTAGAAATCAGCGATTGTATCCAGGGGGGGTGTCTGGTGCTCCTCAAGGTTGTTCTCTCCTCTATTCCGGTGTACTTCCTGTCCAGTCGCCGCTTGCCGAGGGGTATTTGTCACTATATGGATAAAGCTTATGTGAAAATTCTTGTAGGGAAAACATGGAGAAGGCTCGGGTGGGATGCACCTTGTTGATTGGGATGAGATCGCGCGACCAAAGGAGGGGGGTTTGGGGGTTCGGAGGTTGGATCAAATGAACGAGGCTCTACTTCTCAAGTGTGCTAGCAAGATTTGGGGGCCTGGTGAGGACCTATGCTGCAGCGCTCTACGGAAAATCTACGGGGTCCGCGGGGTGCCTCCGAGCTCTGGTTCTCTTGCGGGGTCTCCTTCGCTTTTCTGGAAGGGGATGGTGGAGGTCCTCTCCCGGCGTATCGCTCTTTTCAGGCCGGTGCTGGGTAATGGTGAGGAATTCGCTTTCTGGACGGATGATTGGGCGGGTGGGGGACCCCTCTGCGTGCGGTTCCCTCACCTTTTCGCTCTGGCGGCTGACAAGGAGGCGTCGGTGGCGGCTTGCTGGTTGGACGGTAACTGGTTCGCTGTTTTCTCTTCTAATTTCTCGGACCAGAGGCTCGAGGAGTTTCTTCTGTTGCTGGATTCGGTCAAGGATCCGGGTTGCCCCTCAATTGGGAGGGATCATTGGGTGTAGCGTTCGGGCCCGTTCTTCGTGAGGAAGGCGTTTGGGGCGATCTGCCGCCCTCCCCCTTCGCGATCGGAGGTGCTGGTGCGTGACTGCACTTTTTTTTTGGGTCTTGGCCTTCCTGAGCGGATTGGTTTCTTCCTTTGGATGTTCCGCAGACAAAGGTTGATGATGCGTGACCGGTGTGCAAGACTGTTGGGATCCGTCTCTGACGGATGCCTCTTGTGTGCGGAGGCGGTGGAGTCACTCAAACATCTGTTCTTCGGCTGCCCGAAGACGATCGTGGTTTGGGAGGAGGCGAGGTTGGATTGGCTATGCACGACAGACTTGAACTCCTTTTGCAATTCGTTGTTCGCTAACAGGAGCAGGGATCGGCGTCAGCTTCTCGGTCCTATTGCCACTCTTTGGGCCTTGTGGCTGGGCAGGAATGCTGCCATCTTCTCTGGGCATCGGTTTTATAAGGAAAATGTGGTTCAATCTGCGAGGTTCGTGAATGACTGGGTTTTGTAATGGTTGGTCTGGTTTCCTCTTTTCTTTTGTTCTTCCCTTCTCTCTTTTTTCTTAATTTTCTAATATATCCGAGGTGAACATCATAGAGTGTATCCCCCTGTTTTGAGCTTCAAAAAAAATATTTCACCAAATCACGACTTGCAAATCTTCTCACCATCGCTAAAATCCATTCATGGACATGAACAAAGTTAAATATTTTCTTCACTTTCTTGAACATTAATGCATGGAGAGGTAATTTGAGGACATTCTCTAGCATTGATCTATGCAATACGCTGCACAAGGTATCCAATAAAGATTCTTTCTTTTTCCATTAACATTTGCTTAGCTTCTTTATAAGTCGATGCATTATTTGTTACTAGCTGGACAACATTCTTCTCCATCCTCAACAACTTCATCCAGTACTTTAAAAAGCATCTTGGCATCTTTAACTTGATCTGATGCATCAATTGACTTCAAGAAGTAAGCGCAATTGGGATTATTCATCAAAAAATTGATCAATATGCGTCCTTTCGTGTCAGTCCAACCGTCAGACATGATATTGCAACCGGTGTCAATCTACGAAGCCTTTGTTTCATCAACAAGGGTGGTTATGGCATGCTTATCTTCTTTCAAAATCCAAGTCCATAGTTCATCCATGATCGTTGGTTTGAAACCCCTTCCATATCCACATACATCGATCATCATAGTCAGATAGGAAGGACTATTATCTATGTTGAATGACAATGAATTCGTAGAAAAATCTCCAAATGCTTGTGCAATTCCTCATTCTCTCATCTTTTTTCCTACTTGCATTCAAAATGACTTGTGTGGGAGGATCCGAGGTATTTGCAACCCTCCCTTCCTGTGCACCAACTTGACACTGCCGGAATCTGTCAACACTCCTTGTGATGGTTGATTTTCATCACATCTTGATGACCATCGCATTCCATGTTGACAAGCCTCTGCCATTTCTTCAAATCTTCTTTTCTTCTCGTCACCCTTGCTTTACATGAACATCTTCATCTCTTGTTGAACCCCAATTGAACGCTTTGACAAGCTCTCCCATTCTTGTGTCTTTGCAAGGTGGTCTTTCAGTTGCTTTACCCTGCCAATGATCTCCATAAAAAAATACATTCAGCATATACATAGCCTTTCTCTCTGTGATGCTCACCCGTTTCAAGTTCTCGGCAATATTTCCATCCAGGATACGATCTCCCCCCCACTTTGACCTTTCTTTTCCATATATGCAAGTTATACAATAACATACTTGCATACACATAGCCCTTAGATGAATTGAAGTGTAAGGACATAAACTTTGATGGATAATTCACAAACTTAAAGCAACAGTATAACTAAATTATTAAGACAGCATTACAATAATTACAAGAAACAGAGTTCAACAACTTACCGACACAAGTTACCCAATAATTAAATGAAATGGCTAGAATCCAAAGGAGGCATGCATCTATTCTTTAGGACCAATGTATATAACATATGCCGAAGGAAGCATGCATCTGAGTATAACCCCACAAGCGCTACAATCCAATGATTCAAAAAAGACATAAAAAAAACAAAAACTTAAAAAAACAAAAAAAAAAACTTAGACTATGGGTGTGCTGAGCGGTATGTGGGAGGCAGGGTCACCTCTCGAGTGTGGAGGCTGTGGCGTTGGGCGCTGGACCACAACAGTGAGTGCTGCCCGCTGTAATGGCAACAATGGTGGTGCCACACAGTCCATTTCAAGTTCCAGAGCACAACAAAGGGATGGCGATGGGTTTCTTTTCATTTGAACAGAAAGAAAATCATTTGTTTTCTCTTTTAGAGTACAACAGGGGTCACGTGCAAAACCCATGATTGAAAAATAAAATAAATCTATTCTGGTGCAAGGCTTACACGTCCGCCTCACCTCGACCGCCTCATGCCTCACGAGCGCCTTGCAAAATCAAGGCGCACGACACACCTAGAGGACTCGAGGCATGCACCTTGGGGCGATTTTGGCATGCCTCACCTCGAGGGGTATGCCTTTGCGTCTGGAGGAACTGCTTTTTAAAACCATGGTTACAAAAACCACAAAGACTTCTCCCACCTTAAGTAGAGTTGGTTATATGGATTCTTTGCTCTTTCATTCAGATCTATTTTGTCATTCTCGGAGTTAAGATCCAAATGACTGAGGTCCATATTTTCGGTTAAATTGTATTTTTTTGGAAGAAAATAGGGCGTACGCCTTGAAAGCAACAAGGTTATGCCTCGTCTCGATTCAAGAGAAACCACGTCATTCTGCCTTTCGTTTTTCATACCATGGTGGCAGTTGGCAACGACATACTGCTATCCAACGTGGTCTAGAGCGAAGGCGGGCCTGGGGCACATTGAAGAATTGTGGCTTTCTGATGGTGTGGCTTGCATTGATGAATAGATTTGTATTATGGTTTCTTTCTGTGATGGTGAGGGATACATCAAAGTGCAGTGGTTCAATCCCGAAGGGGGGTGGATTAAGGATGCTCATTGGCATTGATGTTCGTATTGGTAGCAGATTTGTTACATTTGTTATTTTCTGAGTATGCAGCTTCAGATCGTAATGCTCCTAGAAAGGCATATTTCGAATAGAGGGGAGTGAGTGAAAGGTCCCAACCAATCACATCTCATATCCCACCCATGAACCGTACATGCACGTACTCGGCCCCACCGCGCTTACGGCTCCATACCCCAACCCACTCTTATGATACAGTTTCGATGCTGCGAAACTCGTATGAAGTTAACTTAATTCATAATCCAGTCCTTCAGTATCCATATGATACAGTTTGCTTCATACGAGTGTCAGAGCAACAGGTGAGTCCAGCCAGATCTTTCGAGAGGTGTCAAGCATGAGGGTTAATGTCCAAAAGTTGGCTTGTCACATATGGTATATGTGCTTTGGTGTAAAGAAAAGGTGCTTGTTACTGAGAGCATGCAGCTGTTGCTGTTTTGTTGTAGATGCCTTGTCCTGGAGTAGAGCGTCATATTTGTTTAGATCTTTTGTGTTTTGGTGGGGATTGTTACATCTGTTGAATAGGGTCAATGTTGGTGAGATGTATGAAGAATTGAGAGAATTTCTGGTTTATGTTGCACGACTTGTCGGGAATGTGATGCAAATCAAAAAATGGTTGGTCGATAGAAAATAAGGAATGATAATACGAAGTAGGATCACTCGTTGGAACGCGGGAAATGTTGGAAAAGAAAGCGCGAAGATGGGCGTAGAGGGAGAAGAGGGAAAGAATAATTTGAAATATCCAAATTTCCCTATAAAACACAATTTGTACCAGCTCCTTTTTATAGAAAGGGGTAGAATTACAAAATAAAATAAAAAATAAAACTCCCATGAAATCTTTATTAGACTCCTAAAAACTCAAGTTAAATAACTAAACCACCTACTGCGGTCACGATTTGTATCATTAAAAAATTGTGATGAATTCTAATTAGACGGAAATAAAACGTTTAAATTTAATCATAATTCCTAATTTCACGCTACATCAGTTTTCTTGCGCAGATTTTTTCAGTTGGTCGCACTTGCAGAGGACATGCATATGATGACGACACGGTGTTGGGATGAAGTTTATTGCTCAATTCGCTGCACCAATATATGATTAGAGAATCTGACTTTAAATCATTGATTATGTTGCTGGAGGATGTGTTACCAGCAGATGACGGCCAAGATTCTTGGAATAGTTGGGGGAAGACTTTTCCGTCTCCACATGGATTTGGATATAGCATAGGACTGCATGCAGGTGTGAAGGCTGAGGCATCTTTGAAGGTGAAGTTGCTTGCTTTATTTGTGAGACGAAGGAGTTTGGTAATGATGCTCAGGAACAAGCGACGGAGGGGCATCGGTAATACTTGCCAATTTTTTGTTGTAGGGAGGAAGATGCGGAATCCTTCTGTTTGAACACAGCTGTGGTTTGGGGAAGAGTTGTGGATCCTTGGTTTGATGTGAAGGAGCTGTTTTGAAGGTGGTATTGGGATGGGAGCTGACAACTTGCGGTCCTTTAGGCTATTTGGAGTGAGGATAGTGCAGTTGTCGAGGGTGGGAGGTATTATGCAGGGAATGTGGTGCATACGAAGAGACGACGAACACATTGCATGTGTTGTGGGTATTCTTGCATCATAGTTTTTTATGTAAATGTGAGTTACATTTTGGACTTTGGTAATATCTGGCAGAGGAAACCTTCAAAAAGTATGTTGTGAATGAACAAAAAAACAACTTATCTGGTCAGTCTTTGGACTTCAGAGTTGGACTTGGGCGGACTTTGATCAAAATATCAGGTTTCTATATTTTCTTATTTTTCCAATAAATTTTGTTTGAGATGTTCATTTAGTGAAACCACACTTAAACCAATATTTGCGCCATTAGATCAAACTCGTTTTGTGAATTTTCCAGGGTTTTGTTTTTCAATTTTTGTCGCTATAAAAAATGGCGAAGCCTTCTCCCACTATAAGTATGATTGGCTATGTGGATTCTTGCTCAAATCCATGTTCAAAACCCACAAGGGGGATTGGAACCTTGGTCTTTTGGGTGGTAGGCACAGTGTACTACCACCAAATCATTTAAGTATATATAATTTTTTTGAAGGGTGTGATGTTATAGTTTTTTGCAGTCATTTCACATTTTTATGGGGGCATGATGCTTTTTGAACTTCTATGAGGCATGCTTGTTTTCTTGTGCAGTATTATGATCATTTAAACATATACAGCCAACAAATTCCATATGAACTTGTGGAGGCTTGTAGACACATTTAATTGCTTGTTACAAATTCTTTCTATTGCAAATTTTTATTATTTTAATATTCTCCGTGTATGCCCATGTACGTCCAGATTGATGTTAAACAGGCTCTTGCAAGAGGAGAACAAAATCCATCTGGAAGAATCACCAATCCTGCTGCAGCAAAAAACACGGGTGGTGGGATTGATGGATCGATGAGGACCAAGAAAATTTTTGTAGGAGGATTGCCACCTAGTCTAACTGAAGAAGGGTTCTGTCAATACTTCCAGGCCTATGGTTCTGTCACTGATGCAGTTATTATGTTCGACCAGTCAACGCAGAGGCCACGAGGTTTTGGTTTCATCTCGTTCGATAGCGAGGATGCAGTAGACCATGTTCTGCACAAGGCCTTCCACGAATTGGATGGCAAATTTGTGGAAGTGAAGAGGGCCCTTCCCAAGGATGGCAACCTCAGTGGGCGTTCAGGTGGTGGCTCTACGTTCTCTCAGTCTTTTGGCAGTTCGGATAACAATGCAGGTCCATACGATGGCAAAGCAGACGGAAGTAGGTATGCCCAACAGCAAGCTACTGGTGGGGGTTACCCTGGTTTCGGATATGCGGTGCAAGGCAGTGCTGTTGGGTATGGTGGTTACGGTGTCACTGGGGCCTACGGTGCACCTTCTGGATCCTACGGGAATCCCTCAACTGGGGGTTACATGAGCGGTCCTCCTAGTGCAGCAAGAACTTGGGCTGGTCAGTTCCCCATGGGATATGGACCTACTGCATATGGTGCCACAACTTGGAATGGCCCTGCTGCCAGTGGCGGAAGCTACCCTCAAGCCGGCCAATTGCCTACAGGAACAGGTTATGGAGGACAAGGCTATGGTTATGGTGGATATAGCGGTAGTGATGGCCAATATGCTGCAGGGGGTGGATATGGTGCTTCTGGAGGGCGTGGGAGCAGTGTTGGCGGCCACACGGGTGCTGCGAGTGACCAAGGAACTGGGTCCGGCTATTCTGGCGGTGGTTACAATGACACAAGCGGGGCTGCAGCGTATCCTAATACATGGAGGGCAGAGCCTCAGCAGGGAGGGTATGCCGCAACACAGTGAGGGGCACCTAGTGGAGCTGTATTGGTGTGCCCAAACAACACATCCTCAGAGTCAGGCATTGCCAATATGATTTTCTGCTTCCGATCGTTTTCACCGAAACCGATTTGGAAAATCCAAGTTATGGATTTATGCACTTCATGCGCAATATATTGGAAATATTTAGTGTTGGCTTTCCTGTTAATTACCTCAAGAAATAGCTATTATTTGACGTTTCCTTTCTACTTTTTTTCGGTTTGTATCTGAGGTGTCTGGCATCGGCACTATATTATTTGAAAGTAGAGTTTTCATTTGCGTTGTTGGGTAATTGTGTTATGTGCTTACTAGATTTTTGTTGGAAGGAGAGATCAATCCATTCTTTTTTTTGTGGATTGGTGGTCTTTTTATTAGGAGAGTTTCGGTATTCAGTATGAAACACGAATTTGAAACAGATAACTTCGGTTCCTTTTATTTGTTTATGAGGAAACGTGTAACTTTTTAGAGTTTTATATATTTATAAAATCTTGAAAAATAAAAATGGCACTCTTTGAGGGAAGACAAGTGCGTGCCCCGTCTGAATAGGCATCTGGTAACTGTTTTCAGTGTGGTAGAGTGATTCTGAATTGAACTCTACATTTCTTATATTTTGCAGTAAGTTCCATAGCAAGAATTATTGTTATTCCTTGAATCTGGGTCTGCTGAATGGAATAGTCAGCAGAGGTCGCTGTCTCGCTTGCGCTTCTTTGGATGCCCGAAATCCTAATTCTGACGGCTCTATTTTATACATCTTTTACAAGGGCCTGTGATCTGGGAGAATTTCTATACAAATATACAGAAACTCCATCTGTATTGTGCTTTAGCTTAGTTTATGTATTCTTGACTAACACACAGACATTAGAATATATATTTATTGTATTAATCTTTGTATTTGATAGAGTAGATGGAGTGGCTGAGGGTAAGTAGTAATGGCAGTTGATATGCGTGCTGGGCTTAATTCGTTCCTTTCCTGCATCAGGGTTTGCTTTCCTTTTTTGTATAGTCGGATTTGAATGTCTTTCATCTGCTGGTATATGATAGTCTTGCCTGGAGATGCTGGTCCGTGAACATCGAGATGATCCGTCTCTTCACCCCCAAGTGCGAGGCATTCCTTCACTCCCAAGTGCGAGGCATTCCTTCACTCCCAAGTGCGAGGCATCTGCTTTGTTTGAAAGGTTTCTTTGCCTGACTTGGTTCTACCATCCATGGTATGCTATGCTAATGATTTGTTCTGAAACTGTTCAACGTACGCTGATGATTTAAATTGGTTTTTGGGGATTGATGCCATATGAATATATTAGAGTTTGCGGTATCATGTATTCTGTGTTTTATCCGACTGATGTTCAGTTTTTTTGCTTAGTTTGCTAGTTAGATGTGACTGCTGTGGATTCTCTTAATCTCCTGTTTTCTGGCATTTGATTAGAATGCACTTGCTCTGGAGAAAATGAGAAATGGCTTGGTTTTTGGTATTTGGGTGCGAGTATGCATGTCGATGCTTTAGATGTATAGATGTTTATTGAGAAGAGAAATTGATAAGGTCGTAGTTATGTTTTTACTAGTTGGCTCTCTTACGTTTCTTCCCTGGTTAATCAAAACATGTAGAAACCTATCACGAAACCATGAGTTTATGGTTCTTTGTCATCGTTCTTACAGTTTTCTCTCTTCGGCACTTGTAGGAAATACCTTGCCTATGGTTATGGAGATCTGATTTTTGATAGTATGCGCTTCTTGAAGGAAGGTGTAACAGATATTATCCAGCTAGGTACTGCGAGGGAGCAAAGAGCACAAGTTCCATGAGAAGAAATATTGCATTTTATCATATGAAATGTAAGTCTAATGAAAAGTAAGTGAGATATGTGATAGAGATAAAGCTTTCATTACATTTTATTCCGAAGGATGCTTTTAGATATTTAGGTTCAATCTTTCAAAGGGATCAGGGAACTGATGGATATGTTACCGATACTAAAACTGCAGTTAGACCTGCAATGCTTTTTGGTATCTAGTGTTGGGCAGTTGACTATAGACATACAGTGAGAATGCCTGTAGCCGAGGTGAAGATTCTTTGATGGATATATGGCCACATACAAGGATTGGATGCAAAACAAGAGTATCAAAGAAAAGTTGGTGTGGCACTGTCTGAATATAAAATGATCAAATCTCTGCTAAGTTGGTTTGGACACATGCAATGATGCAAAGGACATCTAATGCTCCAGTTTGAAGGTGTGACAAGTTAGAAGAAGCACCTTGGAAGAATGGTTGAGGAAGATCAAAAAAGTGTTGGAAGGAGACTCTAAGAAGGGATGCTGTGAATTCGTTCTGTTTGGAGCAAAGGATTCATATAGCAAACCCCATTTTAATCGGGAAAAGGCGTGGTTGTGGGATATTTAGCAAAGGATAATTGGCTAGGGGGGCATCGGGTTCTCAATATTAGCAAGAGGGGCATGGAATGTGTTTGAAACACCGCTTTCTTTCTCTGCCCCATAAAACCGGTGTCTATGTCTAAGACACTGCCCTTGTCTATGTGAACTCGATCGTTGGAGAACCCTGTCATTGGGAGGGAGTGTTGGATGGGCGGCACTTGAAACTCCGTACATTGACTTTATACAAATCTCCTTCCTCCTCCTCCTTCCTCTCGTACTTTCTCTCATACTTCTCTCGTACTACTCTCGATTCTTTACTGATTTTGAGTAACTACAACATCTCCATAGTCATCGGGTTATTCTTATTTAATTCATTAACATCGTCGGATTGAGGTACGCATTTAATTTATTGTTATTATGTTGATTTTTTATAGATTATTGATTAATATGATGTTGAGATGTTATATTTGTTAACTGCGAGTAAAATTTTAATGTCGGCAATGTTATATTTGTTATCAGTTAATAGACGAGAACGTTGTCTTCGTTACCAATGTGCTTAGGGTAAATTACAAAAGAGACCACCATGCATTGATTCTCAATTAGGGGCTTCATTTTCCAAATGTAATAAATAGGGGTATGAACTTTCAACTTGAGGGATTAACGTCCACATAAATGTCGTGGAAGCTTTCATAGTTTCCTTTGTTACATTTGAAAAGTGAGGCCTTTAATTTGGAATCGATGCATAGTTGGGTCTCTTTTTTTGAAATTTACCCATGTACTTATTGATCTAAAAATTATTTGTCGTCACTTTAAAAATGTAGTTAATAAGCTTGAAATAAATAACAGAGAGGTAAATGCGTACTTCCAAACAAGAGTGCAAATTCAAGATTGCTACTGCAAATTCCTCTGAGGAATTGATGCAACTTCTCAGTTGAAAGGAATATTAGAATAATACGTCAACTATAAGGTCAATAACTTACACTTGGTTGATCTGAATTTCCATGAGTATCAAGCAACTCCAACAGTGTTAGTACAATCTGAGTTAATCTACATTCTATTGTAATGGTGTCAATCTCAATAAAGAGTGATATGTTTTTGATGAAATAATTGAGTACTTTGTGTTCACTACCATTTTCCACACTGTAAATATGTGATTCTTCCTCCCCTTTTTGAACTTATTTTTTGTATTTTAAAAGAGGAGAAAACCACATATTATCTAAGATGTTATGTATGTTCATAAAATTTTCAAAAAAAAATTAAAATGTTTCATTTCCAAATATTCAAAAAAAGTTTTGAAATCTCATCAAGTAAGAAGAATAATAAATTAAATGTAAAAATAATAAAATATTAGAAAAAAATCAATAGGTTAAAGTAGAAACATTAAAATGAGAGTGCCTTGTATCAGATAATTTTATTGCAGGTTTTATGATTCAAAAGTAACATCATTTTTTTTTGAAATCTCATAAAAATAATAAAATTAAAATAATAAATTAAACCTAAAATTACAAAATGTCAGCAAAAAAAACAAAAAATAAAAACATAGAGATAAATCTGAGAAGTGCCTTGTAATAGATGGTCTTATTGTAGTGTTTTTTATGGCTCAAATGTATCGGCAATTGGAGTTGGCACTAATAGGCGAGACCAGTACTCCAAGGATCTGCTGTAAATCGGGACAATGCCCGAACCGTTCGATCGAGATCGAGCGGTCCACACGAGATCTGATCGCCTAATAGGCGACCTTTTAGGTGCTGCCCTGCATTTCACATCTACAAGGGTGGCATCTGAGACGATGGTTTTAGGGGGCGGAGAGAGAAAGCGATGTTTCAAATGCCGCCCATGCCCGTCTTGCTAATATTGAGAACCCTGTGCCTTGCACTTTAAGGCCCTGTTCATTTGGGGTATAAGGAGGAATGGAATAAGGGGAATAAGCCCCCAACACGCTTCCCCTTGGTACGACTATTCCCTATTATTTCATCGTATTTCACTCTTATTCCTATCTTTATCCCACCTTACCTACCTTTATTTCACCTTATTCTCCTTATTCTTATCCTCCAGCCGAACGGAGAATAGACCCTTATTCCCTATCCTTATTCTTGCTTATTCTCCTACCGAACGGGCCTTAAGAGAACCTTTGGCGGCAGCCGCTCATTGTACTTCAAAGAACAATTTCTTGAAAGATTGAAAAAAGAGCATGATGTGATCATTGGGTGTAAGCTCATTGCCGAACCACTATAAATCCATTTCTCGTACAATTATTCTCATCTCCCTTGTTTGATTGTTGTTTCGCCTGTGTATCTTTGATCGGATCTGTTCCAGACATATGATTACGATCAAAGTTGCGAACGCAGTATAATTAAGGCAGAAGAAGAGTACTATATAATAGAGAACAACAGATTGCTTTGTTCCTGTTTGCTGATTTTCTGGTGTATAAATAATAGAAACACTGTCATTACCGATGAACAGAGATTTATCCTTAATTCGAAACAGTAAGTGTTGAAGGGAATAAGCAAGATAATTTCCATTAACCCTAGAGCTCTCTTATATAGGAGAAAAGCTCTATGGGTAATTTACATAAAGAGGACAAACAAATACTAAATGATAAGATTACTCTAACATGATAACATTACTCTAACACTCCCCCTCAAGCTGGAGCATATATATCCAACATGCTCAGCTTGGAACAACAAAGATGAAATGGACCCCTAGCAAGGGCCTTGGTGAACATGTCTGCAACCTGCTCTCCTGATGATACATGAGAAGTTGAAATGAGCCCCTTTTGAATTAAGTCCCGTGTATAATGGCAATCTACTTCAATGTGCTTCGTCCTCTCATGGAAGGCTGGATTATTGGCTATGAACAACGCTGCTTGGTTATCACATTTCAGATGCATGGGAAGATGAACATCAATAGTTAAATCAGTTAAAACTGATTTAACCCACATCATCTCAGCACTACCTTGGGCCATTGCCCTATATTCTGACTCTGCACTAGATCGAGCCACTACAGTTTGCTTCTTACTCTTCCAAGCTACTGGTGAGCTGCCAACAAATACAATAAAACCTGAAGTTGACTTTCTATCATTAGGACACCCAGCATAGTCTGCATCAGCATAACCTGTGACGGATATCGAGGTATCTCTTCTAAATAGAAGACCAGTGCCTGGAGACGACTTCAGATATCTCAAGATCATAAAAACAACATTCATGTGAGCCTGCCTGGGTTGCTCCATGAATTGGCTTACCCTATTAACCGCAAAGGCTATATCTGGTCGGGTAATAATGACATACAAGAGCTTTCCCACTAGCTCTCTATATCGTCTCTTATCTACCTCCTCAGAGTCATCATCATATAGTTTGATATTAGAATCCATAGGAGTAGCCGCTGGTCTACATCCTGCCATACCTGTCTCAGATAAGAGATCCGTAACATACTTCTTTTGTGTCATTACCATACCTTGCCTGTTTCGTGCAAACTCCAGCCCCAAAAAGTAGCGAAGTGTACCCAAATCCTTCATAATGAACTGCTCGCCAAGAAACTCCTTGGCTGCTTGAATGCCCTGCTCATTGCTGCCTGTAATAACAATATCATCAACATACACTAAGATGATCACAGTACCTCGCTGGTCTCTCTTTACAAAGAGAGTATGATCCGCTGTAGATCTGACGAAGCCCTTCTGTTCAATCAACTCCGAGAGCTTCTGAAACCAAGCCCGTGGACTCTGCTTCAGGCCATATATGGCCTTATTAAGACGGCACACCATACTGGACTCCCCCTCAGCAGCAAACCCCGGCGGCTGCTGCATATAGACCTCTTCCTGTAAGTCACCATACAAGAAGGCGTTCGTGACATCAAGCTGAAATAGGGGCCAGTCGTGGACAACAGCAACTGCAATAAGAATCCGTAAGGTAGAATGACGGGCTACTGGAGAAAACGTCTCCTGATAGTCCACCCCATATGTTTGGGTGAACGCACGAGCAACCAACCTGGCTTTGTATCTATCAACCGTACCATCTGCCCGATGCTTAACAGTAAAAACCCATTTGCTTCCGACAATGGACGCACCTGGTGGAGGATGCACAACACTCCACGTACCACGTGACTGCAATGCCGCCATTTCCTCTTCCATAGCTAAACGCCACGGGCTGCTCTGTAGGGCCTCCTGATAAGACCGTGGGATGTGTACTGCCGATAACCCAACAACAAACTTGCGAAAGTCCGGGGACAAACGCTCCAACGACGCCTGAGAGCAAAAATCCATCCCATATTTGGGATTCATCGTCCTAGCACGCTTCTGCCGTCTATGAGCAATAGGTATATGTAGGTCATCGACTGGAGGAGTGACAGTACCATCAGTACCCTGTACATCCATCTGCGCATTCAAATCACCTGTGCCATCAGTAGAACTCAAATGATCAGTACATACCTCGGGCGTGTTGGATGGAGGAGGCACATGAGCAGAGGGCCGTCGCTGATAGACCTGAGGATAATAAACAGTAGTTGGTGGTGGCGGCGGTGGTGGTGGTGGCGGTGGTGGTGGTGGTGGCGGTGGTGGTGGTGGAGTGGACTGTGGTGGTAGATTAGAGCATGGAACAGATGGAGGTGGAGGCGGCACATAGATGTCATCTCCTTCCTCTGAGTGAGTGAGTCTGTCACCTGTAGGAGAAAAATACATAATGGACTCAAAAAAGGTGACATCTGCACTGACGTAGTACCTTCGTTTAACTGGATCAAAACACCGATATCCCTTCTGGGTTTTGGAATAACCCACAAAAACACATTTGACAGCTCTGGGAGAGAGCTTGTCAAGACCAGGAGAAAAACAATGAACAAATGCAACAGACCCAAAAACACGCGGTGTTAGGGAGAAAAGATCCTTCTCGGGAAACGCAGTCAAGAACGGAATCTTCTCCCCTAACACTGTCGAAGGCATACGATTAAGAAGATAGCAGGCAGTGAGAACCGTATCCCCCCAATAGGAGTGAGGGGCACGGCTCTGAATCAAAAGGGTTCTGGTCATATCCAACAAATGACGATGCTTCCGTTCAGCCGCCCCATTCTGTTGGGAGGTATAAGCACACGACGTCTGATGCACAATCCCATGAGACATAAGAAATTTGGACAATTGGGTACTGCACAACTCTAGAGCATTGTCAGACCGTATGTACTTCACTTTAGCGGAGAAAATATTTCTTATTTCAATAAGAAAAGACTGAATAAACTGACCAGCATCAGATTTATTTTTAAGAAGAAAGACCCAAGAAAGTCTAGAGAAATCATCGACAGCAACAAGATAATACCTGTGCCCTTGAAGATCAGGGACACGACTGGGACCCCAAATATCAAAGTGTAGCAGTTCAAATAGACCATGATGACTTGGACCTATACGACTCGGAAAAGATGACCTGTGATGTTTGCCCAGTTGGCATGCCTCACACTGAAAATTGGACTTGGGAGAAATCTGTGGAAGAATATGGACCATCTTTTGCAACGGAAGATGGCCAAATCGAAGATGCCAAGTGTAGGGTGACACCGATCCAGCCCTCATAGGAGAGACACCAGCATAAGAAGATTGCACCAGCCTATAAAGACCCCCTTGCTCACGGCCAGTCCCAATCACTCTACCCGTTAATATGTCCTGAAACACAAGAGTAGATGGATCAAATATAGCACGGCAATGTAAATCTTTGGTGAGTTGACTAATAGACAACAAATTCATCGAAAACTTCGGTGCATAGAGAACATTGGACAGTCTCAAGGTAGGAGTCAACTGCACCTCCCCCTGACCAGTAATAGGGGAATATGTACCATCAGCTATCACCACCGATCGTTCAGATTGAGCAGGATGAAAGACACTAAACTGACCTCTGTCACCACAGAGATGGTGTGATGCACCTGAATCCATGATCCATTCTGATAGATCTGCCTTGTAACCCGTAGTAACGGCAATGGGTGTGGAACCTCTGAAAGCACCCGAGGATGGAACATCTACCTTGTTGTCAGACATGATGACAACTCTTTTCTATAGACTGGGACTCCAAGATGCTTAGACAAGAGTGTCTACTTGGACATCAAAGAAGGTGGTTGTGGATGTAGACTTATTCCACAACCCCTTCCATATCTTGAAGTTCTTCTTTCCTTTGCGAAGGGGCAAAATATACTGCTCACAGGTGGAATATACCGTTCACGTTACTGTTCACGTTACTGTTCGCGTGCACAGGAGAAGACCGCTTGCACTGTTCGCTGGGAGGCGCGCAGGAGGGCGCCGTAGGGCGCAAGGGGTTCGCGCGTAGGAGACACTGCGCTCAGGAGGGCTGCATGGGGCTCGCAGCGAGTGAGGATCCGGAGCAAGGAATAGATCTGCTCCTATACGGCATCGCGTTTGGGGGATCGACGCGTAGGGCTTCTCGACTGGAGGATGGGCTTCGCGCGGGCTGTGGAGTCGCGTGAGCGGAGGTCTGGCTGGAGATGAAGCCGCCTACTGATGTTTGAAGCGGCTGGAAGTGGCTAAGCGCGCCAAGGAGATGAAGGCGCCGTCGGGAGTCGAGGGAGATCGCCACTCCACCTGGGATCACGCGTGTTAGGATCGCCACCTGATGCGTCGCCGCCTAGAAGAGGAGGCTCGCACGACACGGCTGGAGCAGCCGCTACTGGAGGGTCGTCGCAAGAATCACGCCGTCACTGATGCGAAGATGGGGCTCCCCCATCGATGAAGAAGGGGATCTTGCGCCTGAAGAGGATGCTTGAATGAGGCGGCGAGAGATGCTGCCTGGAGTGCCTGGCTCTGTTGGCGGCAATCCTAACACAGGCGCGTAGGGCTATCGCACACAGGCGCGTAGGACGCGCAGGGCTTGAGAGGCGATCACACACAGGGATGCCACCAGGGCGCAACCGCCAAGGCACGCCGCCGCCGCGACCTCGGAGCACACAGCGGAAGAGGCGGCGGCGCCGATCGGAGGAGAGAGAGGAGAGAGAGAATAGGTCGGCGGGTGGGTCGGGTAGGGTTAGGGTTTCGAGAACTCCGGTCTAGGACCGTCGCTCTGATACCATGTTGAAGGGAATAAGCAAGATAATTTCCATTAACCCTAGATCTCTCTTATATAGGAGAAAAGCTCTATGGGTAATTTACATAAAGAGGACAAACAAATACTAAATGATAAAATTACTCTAACATGATAACATTACTCTAACAGTAAGAAATCAGTGTAAATCAACTTCTGAGAGAACTCTATCTGTACACATATCCGCCGTGGGGAAAACTGCGTAGTTGTTGCTGAATGTCTCAACGTTACCAGGCCGCGAGAACACTATCTGCACAAATATTAGAAGTGTTTAAGACACTAGAAGAACCTTGAGGATAATATTCAAAACTTGAATATCACGAGCACCTGATAATCTTCGAGTGTGCGAGACTTGAACCCCGAAGCACAATAGATGAGATAGTATTCCCAAGTTCTTATGAACGTCTCGTCGAAACCCAACGCGACAATTTCGCTGCAGTCAGGAGTAGTTAGATTGTGAAAAAAAAGACTTGAGAAGTTGGCGGAAGTAGACGGTGGAAATCCGTACCTTCTGTTCGCCATGAAGTTGTTCCTCCAATGGATCAGTGTTTGATAGTAATGGATGCCTATGTTCTCCAAATGCTCCACACTGTCAAAGTTGAGAATAAAGTTGAAGTCTTTATTAGTAATTTCAAGATCTTGCTATCATTCCATCTTAATACTCACCAAAATCTCGACGAAGCAGCCATTGCTGATGTTACACTGCTGAGCGAAGGGAGGTTCCCGCCGGGGAAAATGTATTCCTTCAGAAAATCCGGACTTCTTCTGAACTCATCGTATCGTTGGTCTGGTATCGAACTAAACTGCATAAAGAACAGTCGATCACATCCTGTTTTTGATGATCAGCTGTTGATCTCAAGTCGTCATCTCTGATATTTTTTCCAGAAAAGAAATTCGCAAGAAGACTAATGACTTCTGTCTGACCTGCAAGACGAAGAGCCCATCCTCTGCCAGATGGGATTCACAGCATCGAAAGAACTCCTCCATGTATTCGTGACCAACCGCTTCGATCATCTCGCTGCAAAATTTGAAATTTCAGCGAATATCATCTCTTTTTAGTTGAATACATATCCGAAAGATCACAGGTTCACCATGAGATGATTCTGTCATATCTCTGGTTCGAGCGCAATTGGCGGTAGTCGCATAAAATCAACCTTATCCGGTCCTAGTGGCATACCGATCACAAGTCAAGAGCGCAAAATGTGCATAGATATGCGAAGATGGGCAGTTCTTGCAAGACTTTATACTGGAAGTTTATATCATCCACGTAAGATGTTAAGTGAGCTACCTGAAGGCTGGCTTCCTTAAGGGCCCGTTCGGTTCGGGAATAAGCAGGAATAAGGATGGGGAATAAGGAGAATAAGGATCTATTCTTTGTTTGGCTGGAAGATAGGAATAAGGAGAATAAGGTAAAATAAAGGTAGGTAAGGTGGGATAAAGATATGAATAATAGTGAAGTAAGATGGAATAATAAGGAATAGTCGTACCACTGGAAACCGTGTCGGGAGGAGAATTGGCCCCTTATTACAGGGCTTATTCTTCTACCAAACAGGGCCTAACTGTTCTTTCCGCGTATTTCAGTTGCTCCTCCGACAACGTGATGCCCGTGTATTCGCAACCAGTTCGTCGGACAACTTCTACCGCTAGGCTTCCCCAACCACACCCGATCTCAAGAATATGATGATTCTTAGTAATCTTAGCCTACATTTTTTTTTAAATTTTACGTAAAATACTGTACAGAACAAAGAAAGATCAGTCACGATCGAGCAACGTTTTGCGGAAAGATCTAACCTTTTCTATTAGTAGATGGATCTTTCTTAGCTGAGCAACTTTCAGTTCTTCGAGTTCATCCTATCAAATGAAGTACCAAGTGAATCAAATCAAGAAGAATATTATAGTTCAGTAAAAAAATGTTACTGTTGTTTCCAGACTGTGAAACCTGAAATATTGCGCAGGAGTAAGTCATTGTTTCGTCGAGGAACAGCGAAAAAAATTCGTTACTCTGCAAAATAAATAAATCAATCAAATTGAGGCGTAAAAAAAGCATCTCTTGAACGGGTGGCTTTTTCTTTGTTTAAGTTTCAACTCTCAAGAACATAGACATAGAAAGTTTCTGAATATACAGGAAGTCCCCGACAACTTAGATACAGAAAATGTCTAAATCATGTCTGAGCCCATCGTTTCCTTATTTCTATAACACCACATTCTAGGAATGCTCTTCAAGAAATATAAATATGCTGGTTGTGGATAGTTATTTATTTTATGGAAAGAAAAATTCACAAATAAATACAGATATAAAGTCAGAAGCATAAAACTGACTGCAGTGTAATTGTCTATGAGCTCAGCTCATCAAATGATCTCCTTGAATTATAGTAAAAGATTGCAAGAACTTAAGTCAGATGGGAAAACCGACCAGGTCGTAATGGCGAGAGATGTTTCGCCGTGCCTGCATGATGGTGTTTTGTCTTGAGAGATGGCGGAAAAAGTATCTAGCTGATGCTATGCTAGCAGTCAGAACCGGTGGCGTCCACCAGCCCCTGTACCGAAGAGTTCGGAAAGCTCTTAGATAAATTGGGACTGATTTGAACTGGATGCATAAAATCTCAGAGATACCTTCTTGTAATCCTTCTAGTCGAATTCTTCGCTTCCCGATTGGCAATGAATATCTGAGATAAAAAGAACAAATTCATGAGCAGTAGTGTTTATCTGATGAAGTGAAAAATCATGATGCTCTCATCACCAAAAAAAGATCCAAGAGTCCCTCTCGATTGTCCAGAAGCGAGAAATCTCCATTGATATATGCATCTGCGAAGCCCAAATCCGCTTCTGTTGCAACCTGCAAATAAAACTGACATGAATGTGCAGAAGAACTGCTTTTAAGTTATGGTATTCAGGAAAGGAGAAAATATTATCCTGCATAAAGATTTAAAGAAGAGCGTGGTATGAAAAGAAAAGAGAGCTTTGGAAGTTGGAAAAGATCAGGGAATTCCACCAAGAGAAATGATATGTATAAAAGGAAATTAGTATAGACATGTGGGAGGGGATACTTTCAAGTTCTTTTTACTCTAGCCCTCTCAATTACATCGGTTTCACCCCTCTCTACCTAACTATAGTTCTCTTGCTGTGATTATGTAGTTTTAGCTATTAGTTCTTATTCTAGCTTGTCGTCCGCCTTTTCCTCAATTATATGTATACTAATATTATCCTGACGGGCATAACAACTACGTTTCCATCATCTAATGGCTCATCATCTACGTTCCCTTTGATCGAGCTTGAAGAAGACCCCTCATGTTAGAGGCTCTTCCAGGTAGGCATGGAGGGGCATCCGATAATCGAGCATGTGTTCCATCATGCGGACGAGGAGCTCAAACCTACCGAGGGGGGCGACAGAAGGGGAAGTGAGCATTTCAGTGTGAGAGAGCAGATCCTCTCTTGTATAGCAGAAGACTGCTGTAATGCCCGAGTACGCCCGAGCCGCTCGATCAAGATCTAGCGGTTCACACAGTAAGGGCCCACAAAAACCCTGTTCATGCGAACCGCTCGATCTTGATCAAACGTGCTCGGGCATTACTGCAATCCTCTGTTGTACAACAGAGAATCTACTCTCTTAAGTGTGGTACGTAGTGGTTTTTTGAAAGTACCATGCCTTGCACTGTTTCTATAGGAAGAAATCATATAAGGAAGGGATTCTTATTTGTAGAAATGCCCGAAATTGGAATGAGTGTGGAGAAACTAACGATACTTCTTTATTATAGATGGTAGCCACATTGAATGTGATATATAGGAAGAAAGAAAATATTTTCGTGATTTGATAATAGGGTTTTTATCAGCTGTGCCCTTCCGAGATATTGCAATATCACTTACTCCCCTCTTTTTTGGAATATAAGTTCATCCCCTGACTTCTTCCACAATGATCAATTGTGCCTCTCGGGTTAGTTGCCATCCATCTCCATCCCAAACGGTTGTTAACTTCGGGGACACAAGAGGAATTAAATAAAAAAATGAGGGTAGAAATGTCTCTCTTCTCCTGTTCTTCTTCTTCCTTCCACTCTTCCTTCCTCCTCCCCCTCCAATCCTTCCTCCTCCTCCGAACACTACCTCCTCTGTCCCTCCCACTCCAGCCCCTCTTCCACCCCTCCAACACCTTCTCAACCTCCGCCAGCCCTCTTCCTCCCCCTCCAACACCTCCCCCCTCCCCCAACCCTCTTCCTCCCCTTCCAACACCTCCTCCCCCTCTGCCAGCCCTCTTCCTTCCCTTCCATCACCTCCTCCCCCTCCGCCCATCCTCTTCCTCCCCCTTCAGTACCTCCTCCCCCTCTGCCAACCCTCTTTCTTCCCCTCTAGCACCTCCTCCCCATTCGTCCACCCTCTTCCTCCCTCTCTAGCACCCTCTCCATATCCGTCTGAGCTCTTTCTCCTCCTTCCAACACCTCTTCCCCTCTTCTAGCCCTTCTCCTCCCCCGACCGCCATCCACTTCCAGCACCTCCTCCCCCTCCATCTGTCCTCCTCCTCCCCCAATCACATCAATTGCCTTCAATAAGTTATTTCAGGAGAGTGAGTTGTTCCAGGAGATTCTGTTGCCGTCGAGGAGGAGGGAACAATAGAGGAGGAGGATGGGTTGGAGGAGTAGGTGGGGTTTTTTTTTTCTAGATATGCCCCTCTTAGCTACATCATGGTTTGATTAAACTATGATTTAGTTCAACTAATTGATGACCAGACTAACGGAAGGGCACACGTGGTCATTGTGGAAGAAGTTAGGAGCTGAACTGATATTCCAAAAAAGGAAGGGGTATGAATGATATTGCAATAACTTGAAAGGGCATAACTGATAAAAACCCTTGATAATATATATGATCTCGTCATAACAAATGCTTTATTCAAGAAAAGCTGAACACTTGATTACTTTTAGTAATGACTCGTCAAAGATGCACTTATTTATCCACAAGGAGAAGAGATCAATTGTGCTATAAAGATGACTAGATTATTCCAGGTGAAAGACTTTAACAATACAACATCTCCTATTAATTTGGAACTACATATAAAGAAGTTTCCTACATCTAAATAATGGAATCTTAATGAAGTAAAAAAAACAAAACTTCAAGGTAAAGATGCTACGAGAAGTTGTCTAAGATTTTATTGAAAACATTGTTGAAATGTTGCATTGAGTTGGGAGATGTCTTATAAAAATTGCAAAAGTGGTTTTAGGTGTGGCCAAGAGAGCTGCTCCGAGATAAAAGAAAGCTTGGTGATAGAGAGAAGTGTTGGGAATGGGACCGGAATCGCCTCTAGTCTGAACATAAATCATTCGGGATCAAACACCTGATATAGATGCATATGTGCAATCACCACCACACTGAAGGACATGAAGAAGAAGAAACGAGAGATATAATGGCGGCTGGTAACCTATCGCAACCATCAGAGGAGACAAACCACTATAAAGAAGAACAAGTACAACTCTCGCAGTTCCCTCGCTCTCTCTCTCTATATATATATGTATAATCTCCCTCTCTCTCTCTTTTTCTAGTGGTATTTCCTTTTGTTGTGTTGTGGAGGCAATGCCCATCCTCCTCTATATATAGACTCTATAACAAACCCATAATCATATTCCTATAAGGACTATAAAACGAGAATACAACTCAATTGTTATTAAAATAAATCCAATATCTTTAGGATTCCTAATCTTAATATGACTCTAATCCCAACAAGAAGTAGACAATCAAAACTCAAAATGGAAAGAAATAATTTCAAGATTCTCTTCCTGAATAGAATAAATAGAAACTTTCCATCGTATAAGTAATGAAGGTTTATGAGCATTTGTATGGGAAGCTTAACTGAGAGTAAGGTATAAGAGATATTTCCGAGCTAACTAAACCTAGAGAGAGGAGGACCAAAGATCTTACACATGTTAGGTGCATTGATGATGAGGTTGGAAGCGTTCTGGTGGCTAATGATGATATAAAGTCAAAAGGTGGAGGAATGGTCCTGTCGGGATCGATTTTGGGAGATCATATGTCCTAGATCTCACATGAATTGTCCTTATTCAACAAATTAGAATGTATGGGGTCAAAGCATAACTGCCTCCCAATAACTTGTTGCTGTCAGAAGCATAACCTCGTATGTATTCCGGAGAATCTCATAATTATTCTAGAGAAATAGGAAATAAACTTGTTTGATGCTTGGATAGAACCGGAAGCACTCTTGTTTAAAAGAGAGGAAGATATGTTATGTTGAGGTTAGAACCACGAGTAACCTTTGCTTACAGAAGCATGCGTCGTATCAAAGATCCCTAACCAAGATGAAGGACAACAATAAATAGTTATCACGAGAAAATGAGAAAACAAATCCAGAAAGTACAAGAAAACAGAAAACACAGAATCATTTTACGTGGAAACCCCTTAAATGGAAGGGGGAAAAACCACAAGGCCTTCTTGACCTAGACTACACCACTATAGTTGGTGATATGAGTTATCTTCTCAAAATGGCACACAAACCAAGCCCTCTTGTTTGTATATCAACAAAGATACACCACTGCACAAGAATAACAAGAGGAGAAGGAGAGAAATCACCTAAGGAAGAACCAAATACACATCCCCCTTCCAGAGAGAACTTTGTCGTTGCATCTTCTTCCGTCTCCTACGCTCTCGTACGAACCAAGCACCATGAGAGGAGGGAAACCACTAGAGACCTTCACAAGATACACACATGGACGATTGGAGTGGAGTTAGGGTACACCAAAATGATGCCCTAGCTTTCTCTTTTGTATTTTCTTCTCTAGAACAAATTGGTTCTATGTTGGATAACAAAACAAAAGGAGGAGTAGCCCTTAAGACAACTCATGGGTTTTTTTTATTTTTAATTTTCAATGTTTTTGTGGATTTTTAATTTATATAGTTTTTATGGTTTTAAATTTTCAAAATTTAAATTTTTATTTTTTTGAAAATAATATATATATATATATAGGGTTAAAGGATGCTACTCCCTGGGTGTAGACAATTGGCTACTCCCACCTCTATTTTTCCTTATTTTTTATTTTTTTGAAAAAAAATATGTAAATTCATAACTATATCCCCCGAACATGTCATTCCAATTTCATCAGAAACAGAGACTCCTATGCCCTCCATATGAAGGGGGTCAATTTCAGCAATTCTGGGACTGTTAAAATTTGACAGTATGGATGGAAGGGATAGAAGTCTCGAATCGAGTTGAATTTTTAATGGCACCTTGACAACATATTCTGATCTAAATTCATATAGGTTTCATTTCAAAGAAATAAAAAAGTTAGTGGAAAAGGGGGTGGGAGCATGTAAGTTAGCTACACCCAGGGAGTATACTCCCTTTTCCCATATATATATATATATATATCAATATAGATATTAAGTACACTATATAGAAAAGAAATATAAAAGAGTGTTTTTTTATTTTTAGAATATAGTAGATAAACAAAAAATTTAAGAAATAATTTTTTTTGGATTTTATAAAATATTCTATATTTTTTTCGATAATTTTTGTAATTTTTTTATGGATTTTTAAATGAAGAAATACACAAAATAAGCAAAACACTAAATCATGAAACTTGAAATAGGATTAATAAATATCTATCAAATCAGATTGAGACCAACT
This sequence comes from Ottelia alismoides, assembly GCA_037367405.1. NCBI lineage: Eukaryota > Viridiplantae > Streptophyta > Magnoliopsida > Alismatales > Hydrocharitaceae > Ottelia > Ottelia alismoides. The sequence goes on along the minus strand of JAZKJV010009735.1, from coordinate 369,704 downwards.
TTAATTTTCCTAGATACTAAATAATACAAAGATAATTCAAAAATTTAAAATATATTTTTGTTATTTTTCTGTGAGTTTTTAGAATTTTTATAAGTTTTTCCGTGTTTTGAGATTTTAAGGAGTTTTTTTAATATTTTGCAAAAATATTTGAATAAAAGTTAAATAAACCTAAATAAATATACACGATTATTTTTTGAATTTTTTCAAAACATTTTCTAATTTTATTGATTTTTAAATACTAAAATGAGAAAATGCAATGTTTTTGATTTTTTTATAAATAGAAAAATAATTTTAATTGCCTTAAGAAAAACATATGTGATATAATATAGTTCCAAGTACTTCAAATAATTTCCTACAATTTTCAGATGTAAAATGATAATTTTAATAAATGAAATAGAAATACAAAATTAAATCTACAACGCAGGTCCTATGTACAATTTCTAAGAATGTTCAGATCATTTTAACACTTTAAAGAACTCCAGGGGCACAGATAAAATATTTTCACTAGTAAATACTTAAATACACATGGCAGAGGTATAAATGCAAAAAGATCAAGCAATAGGGCCAAGCATGCAAATTTACCAAAAGTATTTCAATTGATATTACGAATTTCAGGACCAAATAATAACACCAAACTCAGAGGAGGTCCATGCAAAATTATTGCCCCCTCACGTGCACAAGCACGTGAGGTGACGTGGAATGGACTAAAGTGCAAATCCATGTAAGCTCAGGGTCCTCAGAGCAAATATTTCAGAAAGATTACAACTGCAAATGAAAGTTTATAGACTAAATATTAAATACAAAACTACTGAGGGGAAAATATGCAATATACCCCAACGTGCACGCTGGCGTCCGGTTGCGATGCGCTCACTTATCCACGTGCATGAGGTGGACGACCGATGACAGTTTGCGGATGGAGGGTGTAGATTATATCCCGCTCTCTGATCCGAGGGTCGCTTGGCCCTTGATCAAATGGCTACTACTCTACCTGATGATCATTCTTGATCTGATGGCCAGGAGATGGTATGTAAGAACATGGAAGAAGGCTCTCCTGACTGAGCTTCGATCGAGTCTTTTACTTGATTCTGCTGGTCCCTCGAGCTGCTAAGATGCTCTATACGTTCCCTGAAGGGTTCTGCAACTGAGGGATGCTTCAAAAAGATCTAGACCTCATTGAAGGTGGCTTGGAAGGTCAGAGAATTCTCGAGCACCTGGAGCTTCAAGCTAAATGATGAGATCCCTCAGATGGGATCCTTTCGCTCGTATGACTACACCATAAGTTTTAGGGCTCGAGGGTGAAGCTCCTGGACCCAATGGTGAACAAAAGTGGGACTGAAATGGACCGGGAGGTGATCTCCAACAAATGGCAGAGGAGGGAGATATGATTCCCATATATGTGCAAGATCTGGGTTGAATAATGGGTCAGGCGACAACAGGTGAATAGGCGAAGGTGCAGAGGTGGTCAGATGGGTGGTCAACGGTCGAGAACAAGGTGAACAGAGGTCGGAGCTCTGAGCTCTAGCAAACTACGAATTTGATTTTTACGCTAAATTAGACCAAATCAAATGAAATAAAAGGTAATGCTATGCTACTGCTACTCCTAAGAATCAAAAAGAGAAAGAAAATAGGGGGCTCACTGGCTTGGGAGACTGGGAGCAGAACCTCCAGGAGCTAGATCTGACTATGGCTGAATCACCTCCTCCATCCTTTCTCCACATCGCAAATCAGGAGGCTCTGCTTCCTGTCATGAAGAGAAAGCTCTAGGAATGATCTTTGGGGAGAAAAGTTGGATAGAAAGGATTAAAATTCAAAAATGGGTGGAGGAGAAACTTTATACATGCTTTCGAGAGACCAACTACACCTAAGGTTTTTGGTGGAATCGAGGATTGACTGGCACCAACTCTTGATCTGCGGAGACATCAGAGATAGGTGAAGAAATCACAAGAAGGAACTGTAGGCAGAAAAGATTTGAGACGGGCCAAAAAATGATGAAAATGGGGGAAAACACATGGCTTGGACTAGTCTAGGAGGAGGGCAGGGAATTGACCTAGGTCAACCAGACCCGGCTCCTCGTTCGTCCACTTCAGCCGCAAGAGGACAAACCAGAAAATAAAATAGAAAGGAATGGAAAAGAAAATAGAAAATGATTTTATTAAATAAAATTTAAAACATGAAAGTTATTTATTATTTTTTGCATTATTTTAGGTGATTTTTATTTATTTTTATAAACCTATTTATTAGATGTTAATTTTTACAAGTATAATTATAGATATTTATAACTATGTATTGCATTTGATTTTTATTTTATACTTTATAGTTTATAATATATTATTATATAAATAATCTATACATTTATAATATATTTATATATATATATATATATATATTTACAAATTTTATTTTATTTTCTAATTTTATATGTGCACTTAATTACATACGAGTATGTATAATATAGGTATAGTATACCCATATAGTTTATGCCATTATTTATTTTAATGAATTTGTTAATGATATGTTTTATGCTTATTTTCTTATTATGTTGAAGTAATACTAGTATTTAAAATATAAAAAGAGTGAAAATATAAAGAATGAATTAAATAAATAAAATATATAAGTATATAGTATAATAGAGTCTCAAAAGCACACTTTTATATCTTAACTCCAATTTCAATGAAACTACCTTTATTAGATAGATAATTTAATTTAGAGTACAATAAAGTTAAGTTTGGTCAATTTTGAGTTCATACGGAGAAGATATTGATTTCTGAAGTTTTGTTTACGACTTTTTCATCTGTGTGTCCCAACCATACTATGCACTATTTTCATGTGCAGTTATTTCTGTATTTTTCAATACATTAAGTGTACATATTTGGTGTCGAAAACATCTTTATTTGAGGTATGTAAGAGTATGTATAAATTAGTGCAAGCTCCAACTATATACAATGTATTTGGGCACCTAGGGTTTCTATGTGTCTATGTTATTTTGTCAGTATTTATTTACCGTTATATCCCCATACTTTATTTCTTGTCAACCAAGTCAATATTGACTTGGTCTCGGGGTTTATGGTCAGCCAGTATTACAATACTTCCTTTAATTTTCCTTTTCTTTTCTTTATTCATTTATTTTGTATTTAAATACATGTATTTAACCATTATTTATAGACAAAAGTTGGTTAGTTAATATGGACAAGTTAGCTGTATTTACATGTGTTTAGCTAGGGTTTTAAAGATAAAAAAAAGGAATAAAGGTGAATGAATATGTATTCATTAGTGGGCCCCTCCATAAGTGCTGGAATCTCATTTCCGCACTTGTAGTACGCCACCTGCTATGGCGCGAATGCCATAGTAGGTCACCTACTGTGACTCCAGAGACCCACTTGCTGTGGCCTGAATGTCATAGCAGGTCACCGGCTGCACTTCCAGAGGCCGACTTGCTGTAGTTTCTGCTTTTGTTAACCTAATCTCAACGCTTTCTATTTCTGTTCAACCCCACCTGCCACAACACTAGATTTTGTTCAGTCCCACATGCTATGACCAAGTCCACCTTGCAGACCACGCGTTGCGGCATCAACGCCACCTGCTATGCATTAATACACATGAACTGGATCCATAGTAGGTTTCCTACTACCAACAATCTTCCCTTCCAGCCTATGGGGAGATGTTGAAAATGTCATGGTCAATGGGAGGTGACACCGCTCAACTCTCTACAGAGTCGTACCTTGTCACAAGTCACGGTCTTCGTCAACATATCTGATGGATTCTTATCTATATGAATCTTTCTCAAGATAAGTTCCTTCTTATCAATGGCATCTATCAACCAATGATATCGCACATGTATATGCTTCGTGTGGACATGATACATCATGCTTTTGCTCAAATCAATAGTGCTTTATATATCACTAAAGACTATTGGCTGAATATCATCATATTAAATTTCACCTAGAATTCGTTCTAGCCACAAAATTTCCTTATCGACTTCCGCTGCAATGATGTACTCTGCCTTGGTCATCGAGAGTGCAGTGCACTTCTTCAATTTGTATTTCCATGATATAGCTCCCCCTGCAAAGATAAAGTTGTACCCAGAAGTAGACCTCCTCTGGTCTACATCACATGCCATGTCAGCATCTGCATATCGATGTAGCTTACGATCTGTCTCGATGAACATTAAACTTAAACTCGATGTGCCTCTCAAATACCTCAATATCCACTTCATTGCTTCCTAATGATCCTTTCCTGAATTCAACATGAACCTGCTCACAAAACTGACAACATTGGCTATGTCAGGTCTCGTGCACACTATTGCATACATGCGGCTACCTGCCGCATACTAGTAGGGTATCTTGACCATCTCGGATTTTATCTCAATGGTGGAAAGGCATGCCTCCTTTCTTAATATGAGGTGAGATGCAAGAGATGTGATAACAGGATTTGCACTTTTCATGTTGAACTTCTCAAGGATGCCTTCAAAATACTTTTCTTGTGACAACCACAACCTATGCTTCTACCTGTCACGAACCATTTGTATACCCAATACGTGTTATGCCTTGCCCAAATCTCTCGTCTTTAACTCTTTGGAGAGTTCCCTTTTTAGCTTTGCTATCATATTAGAACCCTGATCAACTATAAAAGCAACACAATAATGAACCTACCATCATGAAATTATTGCATGCATACACGTGGATCTGCAATGGTCCTCTTGAAGTTTTATCTCATCATGAATGTATCAAACTTCATATACTACTACCTGGGGGCTTGCTTCAAACGGTAAATGCTCTTCTTCAGCTTGCACACAATGCACTCTTTCCCCTTTTCTTGATGTCCTTGCGGTTGCTCCATGTAGATTTCTTCTTTCAGGTCACCATGAAGAAATGCCATCTTCACGTCCATCTGCTCAAGCTTTAGGTCTAGGATAACAACTAAGCCTACCACCACTCTCACGAAATTCATCTTCGCAGTAGGAGAGAAAATCTCATCATAGTATACTCCCTTCTTGTGACTAAAGCCCTTCACCACCAATTTGACATGATATTTCAGATTCTTGCTACAATCATCTTTCTTTAGCTTGTAGACCTACTTATTTTTCAGTGCTCCTTGCCTTTTGGAAGCTCCACAAGTTCATATATATAATTTTTCTTTAGGGATGACATCTTCTATGACTCCAAAGACCCACCTGCTCTTTCTTGGATGCCATAACAGGTCACCTAATGCGCTTTCAGAGGCCGACCTGTTGCGGTTTCTGCTTCCATTAGCATGCCCTGCTGCGGTTTCTGCTTCTGTTCCGCCCACCTTCCACAACACCAACTTCTGTTAAGCCCCATCTGCTATAATTAATGGCACCAACTGCTGCAGACCACCTGCTGCAACACCAATGCCACCTGCATTTCGACAATACATATGGGCTGGATCCATAGTAGGTCGCCTACTACCAACATGTTATTCACATTTGATTTGGTGGTCAAAGGAAAGCTAAGTAGTGTAAAAGGATCCCCCATTCATGGGAAGGTTTAGATGTTTCTTTTGGTGGTGGTTGGGGGGAGGGGGCAGTTAGGACATAAAAAAAGCTAAAATGGAGGGAGCTCGGCTAAAGTGGTTTGCACATGTGCAAAGAAGATTTTCTTGTGCTCCAGTTCAAATGACCTTGTTAAAGTGATTGATGAAGAGCTAAGAAGTATGGAAAGGAGACTAATAAGATTGACATGATTTTGTTGAATTTTATTTTTGGTATGTCCTTTACTCGGTCTTTGAAAGCAATGAATCCATGTAACCGACCTTACTTAAAGAGGAAAATGGATAGATGATTGTTGTTCTGGGTTGGTGAAGTAAAAAAAAATCATGCCTTCCAATAAAACGACGGGTTGTGAACTCTGATCACCGATCGTCGGTCGCACATCTCGTTGCATCTACCAAATACGTGTATCGTACCCCCTTCTTCCAACAGCCTGAAAAACAACAGTGGATCTGTAACTTCTGAATCTGAAAAAGAGAGAGCTCAGGAATGGAAATCGACTATGCAAAGCTCTGATCGACGACTACAGAATTGAACAGTTACGTCAGTTGCCCCCTGGAGATGAACTTCTCGAGGAACCTGGTCACGACGGTCCTCGCCCCCTTCTCCCCGAGCGAAGGAACCATATGCTTCCTGTTACTCAATAAGGTGCAGTTCTTACCGAGCAATCCATGAGCAGCAACAAATCCAGCCTGCGCCACTTCACCATTACAATCGCAAAGTTTGCAATCACGAACAATTAAATTGTCAATACCTTTACTCCATCTTCATGGAATCCACAACCTGCATAAGGATCTATAAGCTAGAAATACGCAAAAATTTGTAATTGCTTAGATAACATTCAGAGTTCATTCATAGTACCTTGATACGCTCCGCAGAACCATATTCCTCTGGTCCCTTGGATGCGCTCGAGCTCGTGTAAGGCCACCGAGGCAGCGGTCGATGGGAAAGGATGGCTGGTTGTCCATTTGAGGTGAGTGTTCTCGGGGGTGTGTGGCGGATTGAAGGTCACAAGGTAAGGTTGATCTGTGTCACCCAGATTCTAAAAATTCCAGTACATTGTCATGTTCAGTTTTCCTCGATAATAGACTCGAGTTTACCCAGATTGCGAAATCTATGTATATACACCTGAACAACATTAAGCCAATATGTGAGGCAAACTCTATCATCTGTGTTCCCCAGGAAGTTCCATGAGCTCCATGCTGATCGGTTTCGCGGCATGAAGGTCTCATCGTGATGAAGATATATGTCACTGAACATCATAAGATGAGACGGTGTGAAGGAAGCAATCCACGAAGAACAGAACAGGAAGCAATCACCTGTGAATGTACTGGAAGGCGCCAAGAACCCTTGCTTCGTCGTGCGTGGCATGATCTCCGAGCATTGCCAATGCATCAGGTGCATGAACAGCTAAGATGCACCGGTCATATCTCTCCCAATTCCCATCTTCAGTTAGAAAATTTTCAGTAAACTGGTCTGAATCTGAACAGTTTGATTTTACGTCGTATTACCTCCATCGACCAACGAGACGGATTTCAGGGCATGGCCGGTTCGAATTCGGAAGCCATTCTTCTCCAGAAATGCTCTAACCTGCATAAACAAACCAGTTAATTTACCGACAATTTAAGAGTTCACTGAGCAAATTTTTTACCAAACATTTGCTCGACTGATACCTTATTGACATAGGACTGCGAGCGACCGCTGACTGTAAGCCACTGCGGTCGACCAAAAATCTGCAAGCAAAAAAATAAACGAATGATATTTATGCTCGTAGTAAAATTTACCAATCAACCTTCACAAGATAAAATCCGATAATCGTACCTGGAGAGCGTAATGGTTGCGAAGGAACGAAAGCACGACAAATGCGGAAAAGTTCAGCACTCCTTCAGAAGAACACGACCAGATTGAAGCACAAATAGGAACCTAAACAAAGATAAGATGTGATCAATTTTATCAAAGTTTCGATTTGAGGATGAAGCAATATAATTTTGAACCAGAGTTCTTTTATCCTTGATTATCTTTCGTAGGAATAATATCTCGGGGTTTGCAACGATAACTTTCATAGATTATGACCGGTAACTCACAAGGTAAGCATCCTTGAATAGCTTCGAGTAGCCGTGAGATTTGATGAACGATCCCAACGCCTCGTTGCGGTCCATATCGGGGTTCGTCTGGAGCTTCTCAATATACCTGAAGAAAACTTCGAACATTAGCTCGTCGAAATACCTTCAATTCTAAGTTGGCCATCTTTCCCGTACCTCCATCACCGAACATATCGTACTTCTAAAAGAAAATAATCAGTTGTTTGGAGATCTAAGTTTTCTAAGCCCCCTTGTCGCGTACTATTTTTTGTTTCCAATAAACAGTCACAGGATTGGGAGAGCAGTGCTGGGTAATTAGCATTCCAGCCCCAACTTGGGGGAGGGGCATCTTTGATATTTTCCCAGATTTTGTATCCCATTCCAGGGAACCCCAGTCAGAGCCTTACTCCCAATTCCAGGAAACACGAGAGAGACCCGTTCGTTCCCCCCATTCCAGCCCTATTCCAGAACGAGAGAAAGGGTTTGAAAAACCCTTATTCTTCCAGCCGCTAGACGAAGAGGTTGAGAGAGGGCAGCAGCAGCTTGGTCTCTTGGGAGCTGCGGGTTGGGTTTGGAGAGCGGAGGTGCTGGGCGAGCTCGAGAGGAGCGGGGAGGTCGTTGCAGACGACCTCAAGAAGCCGAAGCCATTTTGGGACTCCATCCGGGAGCCCACAAGGGAAACCACTTCATCTTTCTTGGATTTGAGCATGTTGTTTGGTATTTTAGATACCTAGGGTAGTTAGCTACTAGTAGAAGAACTACCTATTGTTCTTGTGGCTTGTACCTCGGTTTTGTGGGCAACAAAACCGGGAAGAACATTGGCTTATCTTGACCGTAGTGGATTTGTTGCCGGTCTTGCCCCGTGGTTTTTCCCTTACTCACATCGAGTAAGGGTTTCCACGTAAAAATCCTTGTCTCTTGTGGTTGCTTGTGTGCTTGATTGTGATTGTTGTCATTTTGGTTCCCGAGTAGGGAACATATATTTGTGTTGTGCCATCTTTGCTGCAAGACAGTTTTAGGGGATACTCCTGGTTGTTGTGCATATCTCCAACAAGTGGTATCAGAGTTAATGTTTGAGCAAAAAATGGGCAAAGATGATGATGACACAATGATTAAGTTCACAAGCAGCAACTGGCAGATTTGGAAGGTGAAGATGGAAGATATCTTGTATTGCAAGGACCTCCATGATCCGGTGGAGGGAGAGAGCGCCAAGCCGGAGAACATGTCCGCAGGAGAGTGGACAAAGTTGAACCGAAAGGCCATTGAGACCATTCGGAAGTGGCTTGACATGTCGGTCTTTCATCACGTGGCCGAGGAGACGAACGTAAAGGAATTGTGGGACAAGTTGTCCGAGCTCTATGATCAGAAGACCGCAACAAACAAGTCTTTCATGATTAGAAAGCTTGTGAACTTGAATTACAAAGATGGATTCAAAGTGTCGGAGAACTTGAATGACTTCCAAAGCATTATCAACCAGTTGACATCCATGAGTCTGACACTTGATGACGAGTTGCAGGCACTTCTCTTATTGGGTTCTTTGCCGGACAGTTGTGAGACTCTAGTAGTCACCGTGAGAAACTCTACAAAAGATAGCAAGTTGACCATGGCTATGGTCAAGGGCAGTCTCCTCGGTGAGGAGATTAGACGTCGCTCTTCGGGAGAGGCATCCTCCTCTTCACATGTGTATGCAGTTGAGAGGAGAGGACGATCTAGTAGCAGAGGAGCATCGCAGGAGAGGCAGAAATCCAGAGACAAGTCCAAGGGCAGAGGAAAGTGTCACCATTGCCAGAAACCCAGCCACTGGAAGAGAGATTGTAGGATTTGGAAGAGAGAACAAGCTGAAGCCAAGAAAGATCAGAAAAAGGAATATGGAAATGTAGCTGCAGTTGTGGCAGATGACAGTGCAGATGAGGTGATTCTCACCATCCAGGATCAGTGCTTGCACGCAGGGAGTGATTTGGAGTGAGTCGTTGACACGACAACCTCCTATCATGTAACTCCACATAGGGAGTTTTTCACCACCTACACTAGGGGTGATTATGGGAGAGTCTTGATGGGTAATGAAAGTTACTCTAAGATCATTGGCATGGGCACCATCTCGATTCAGACAGATGGGTGCTCAATGACACTCTAGAATGTGAGGCATGTTCCTGATGTGCGTCTTAGCCTTATATCTGGTTCACAACTAGATAGTGAATGCTACCATCTGAAGTTCGGCGACAACAAGTGCAAGATTAGCAAGGGTTCTCTCATCATGGCTAGAGGCAGTTTGTGTTGCACACTCTATATGACTAGAGTGAAGGTCATGGATGGTAGTTTGCATGCTAGTGAGGCAGATAACTCAGATTTGTGGCACTGACGGCTTGGCCACATGAGCCAGAAGGGCTTGTAGCTTCTTAGCAAGAGAGAGTTGATCCCCTACCACAATGACATCACTTTGTCTCCTTGTGATGCATGCGAGTTTGGGAAGAGCAGGAGTACACCATACAGAGCCATATCCAAGGTGAAGGGAGACCTTCTACAGTTGGTTCATTCTGATGTTTGTGGTCCCATGGACACATCCTCTTTGGGAGGCAACATGTATTTTGTCACCTTCATTGATGATGCATATAGGAAGGTGTGGGTGTATGTGCTGAGAACGAAGGATCAAATATTTGATTGCTTCAAGAAATTCCATGCCATGGTTGAGCACGAGACAGGAAAATTGTTGAAGTGTCTACGCATAGACAATGGAGGAGAGTACACCTCTCATAGCTTTCAGGGCTATTGTATAGAGCACGACATTAGGCATGCGAGGAAAGAGCCAGGCACAACCCAACACAATGGTCTAGCTGAGAGTATGAATATGACCATTGTTGAGAGTGTCCCCTGCATGCTGAAGACAGCGAAGTTGCAAAAGATTTTTTGGGCTGAGGCGGTTCGCATCGCTTGTTACTTGATCAACCGTTCTCCATCAGTTCCTTTGGGCTTCCAGATTCCAGAGCGTGTTTGGACAGGGAAAGACCCCTCATATGCTCATTTGAGGGTATTTGGATGCAAAGCATATGCATTGGTACCCAAAGAGCAGCGGAAGAAGTTGGATGACAAGGCAATGCCTTGTATCTTTCTAGGCTATGGAGATCAGGAGTTTGGATACCGTCTTTGGGATACAAGGAAGAAGACAGTCACCAGACACATGGATGTGATCTTTTATGAGAATCAGACATTGGCTGATGACACCACTGAGAGTGGTGATGGAGATGAGATATCCATGGATGATGACAGTAATGAGGACACAGAGCCCTCTCTAGTATAGGGTACAGGTGGAGAGGATGGGCATCTTGAGCAGCACGAGCCAAGTGCAGACCCCGTTGATGCAGGTAGGTCCAGGGGACTTAGGGCAGGGGGAGCAACCTCATCCACATGCAGATGTAGTAGAGCCTCAGGTTAGAAGATCTGAGAGGACACACCGGCCATCATCCCGTTACCCCACTTCCAGGTACGTGATGCTCACAGATGCAGGCGAGCCATACACCTTTGAGGAGGCACATATGCATAAGGACAAGGGAAATTGGCAGTATGCAATGAATGAAGAGATGTTATCTCTCAAGAAAAACCACACTTATGATCTTGTTGAGCTTCACAAAGGGAAGAGAGCCTTGAAGAACAAGTGGGTTTACAAGTTAAAGTCTAATTACATCGGCAAACATGTGAAGTACAAGGCCAGATTGGTGGTAAAAGGGTTCAAACAGAAGGAAGGAGTGGACTATGATGAGATCTTCTCCCCAGTGTTGAAGATGAACTCAGTGAGAATTGTTCTAGGACTTGTTGCTAGCATGGACCTTGATCTAGAGCAGATGGATGTGAAGACAATGCTTTTTCACGGTGATTTAAAGGAAGAGATCTACATGGAGCAGCCACAGGATTTTCAAGAGAAAAGGAAAGAGTACATGGTTTGCAGGTTGAGAAAGAGTCTCTATGGCTTGAAACAAGCCCTGAGACAATGGTACTTGAAGTTTGATGCTTTCATGGGAAAGCAGGGCTTCAAGAGGACAACAACCGATCCACGTGTATATGTTTGTCGTCTTCCCAATGACAGGTTCGTCATTCTTTTGATCTACGTAGATGACATGCTGATTGTAGGTCATGATTCCAACCTCATTGCAAAGCTCAAGAAAGAACTCTTCAAGGAGTTTGAGATGAAAGATTTGGGCAAGGCCAGTCACATCCTTGGGATGCAGATTACAAGGGACATGAAGAAGCGCATGCTGTGGTTGTCACAGGAAAGCTATGTTGAACGCGTGTTAGAGCGGTTCAACATGAAGAATGCCAAGCATATCAGTACACCCTTACCCTCTCATTTCAAGCTAACCAAAGAGTCAAGTCCTTCTACTTCTGAGGAGAAAGCAGAGATGGACAAAAATCCCATACCAATCCGCGGTTGGGAGCCTCATGTACGTCATAGTTTGCACTAGACCCGACATAGCCCATGCAATGGGCGTGGTGAGCAGATTCATGTCCAATCCGGGGAAAGACCATTGGGAGGCCATGAAATGGATCTTGAGATACTTGAGAGGGACCTCAAGTATGTGTCTTGTGTTTGGGAAGTCAGATCCCAAACTGTGTGGCTACACTGATGCAGATATGGCGGGTGACATGGACCAGAGAAAGTCCACCTCAGGCTACATTTTCACATTTGGGGAGCCATATCATGACGATCCAAACTACAGAAATGTGTTGCTCTCTCAACTACTGAGGCAGAATATATAGCAGCAACAGAGGCTGGGAAAGAAGTGTTGTGGCTACAACGCTTCCTTGGTGAGTTTGGATTGGATGACAGTGAGCCGATTGTGTTTTGTGATAGCCAGAACGCTATAGACTTGAGCAAGAGTACCATGCACCATGCTCGCACAAAACATATTGATGTGAGATACCATTGGCTGAGGGATGCAATTGAACAGAAGCAACTCATGTTGAAGAAGATTCACACAGATGAGAACCCCTCAAAAATGTTGACCAAGACAGTCACTCGTGACAAGCTTCAGCTCTGTAAAGAGCTGAGCGGTGTCACTTCTTGTTGATCTCCATCTTTGGACAACACCTCCCTGTTGGGGCTGGAGGGGGAGGTTGGGTAATTAGCATTCCAGCCCCAACTTGGGGGGAGGGGTATCTTTGATATTTGCCCAGATTTTGTATCCCATTCTAGGGAACCCCAATCGGAGCCTTACTCCCAATTCCAGGAAACACGAGAGAGACCCATTCGTTCCCCCCATTCCAACCCTATTCCAGAACGAGAGAAAGGGTTTGAAAAACCCTTGTTCTTCCAGCCGCTAGACGAAGAGGTTGAGAAAGGGAAACAACAGCTTGGTCTCTTGGGAGCTGCGGGTGGGGTTTGGAGAGCGGAGGTGCTGGGCGAGCTCGAGAGGAGCGGGGAGGTCGTTGCGGACGACCTCAAGAAGCCGAAGCCATTTTGGGACTCCATCCGGGAGCCCACAAGGGAAGCCACTTCATCCTTCTTGGATTTGAGCATGTTGTTTGGTATTTTAGATACCTAGGATAGTTAGCTACTAGTAGAAGAACTACCTATTGTGCTTGTGGCTTGTACCTCAGTTTTGTGGGCAACAAAATCAGGAAGAACATTGGCTTATCTTGACCGTAGTGGATTTGTTGCCGGTCTTGTCCCGTGGTTTTTCCCTTACTCACATCGAGTAAGGGTTTCCACGTAAAAATCCTTTCCTCTTGTGGTTGCTTGTGTGCTTGATTGCGATTGTTGCCATTTTGGTTCCCGAGTGGGGAACATATATTTGTGTTGTGCCATCTTTGCTGCAGGACAGTTTCAGGGGATACTCCTGGTTGTTGTGCATATCCCCAACAAGCAGATCCTCTGTTGTACAGCAGAGGACTGCTGTAAATCAGAGAGACGCCCGTGGTTCGTACGGTAAGGGTCCACAAAAATCCGGATTTCGTGCGAACCGCTCGATCTTGATTGAGCGGTTCGGGCATCTCTCTGATTTACATTAGTCCTCTGCTGTACAACAGAGGATCTGCTCTGCAGGTTTGGAAAGCCAGAGGAGAGCTTTCTCCAAAATTTTATGAATGTTTTTTTTGCATGAATTCAAGTGCACAAGTATAATTGCAAAAATGTCGGGGGCAAATATGCTACTGGAAAAATTCTGAAGGGCACAAGTGTAGAAGTTCCTTTTTACATGGTTTTTTACACTTGTGTCCATTCGAGATTATGCGATTATAGGTATGCCCCTACTTTTTTTGTAATATCACTTGTGCCCATGTATTATTACAAAATTAACAGTAGTGCCCTTTTGTTGACGTAATATACGGGCATAAATGTAATAACAAAACGTAGAATTTTGTAAAAATCCAGTAGCACTTGTAAAAAAAGTAGGAGTGTAACTGTAATTGTGGAATCTTGGAGGGACACACTTGTAAAAATCATTTTTATATTATATACTCCTAGAAACTTATATACCCCTGTCACTGCATATACACCCTCGAATACTACAAACTCTTATCAGTCTTTAATATTGAGGGACGTAGGTCCAATTACAAAGCCTATAGGGGTATATATGTTATTACATAAGGTTTCCAAGGGTCTGTTTGGTTGCTGGATTGGATTGGGTTGGGGTAACCTGATGGGAATAGTAGCTGTTTGGGATGATTATGACAGTTGGAGAGGGTTGGAGTAGGTTGGGGTAACCTGATGGGAATAGTAGATGTTTGGGATGGTTATGAGAGTTGGAGAGGGTTGGAATAAATAATGTGATGTGATGTCACTATGATTTGTGATCAAATTCCATCCCAAGAAAAGGGAGGGGTAAACCGGGTTACCCCTAACCCGGTTACCAAAACGAGCCCCAATGGTATATAAATGTAAATATAAGGAACTTTTGCATAAATACACCTACAACTTTATTTATTTACAATCGGGTTCTTACTTAAGGGCATCATCCTTGAAGCGTATCGCATCGCGAATCATGCGCCGGAAGTAAGGGTTGACCACATTGGTCCTCTGAGCGAACAACCCGGCTAGGCCATTCCTGCTGCCCCACTCGCACCCTCTCCCGTCGTTCAGGCTAACCGCAAAGGACATGTCTGTCGTCTCCATCTCGACCCCTAGCTCCTCGAACATCTCCATCGTATTCGGGTAAGATACCTGCGGTCGTAAAATAATACAAGTAACTTAAAAGTTACAAACAAAGATATTTCTGTTTCCTTTCTCATTGAATCACTAACACACATGAAAATTGATCGATCAAATTAAGAAGAAAATTTTGTCAAACACAACTCTTATAATCTTCGTAATTACATCATCTCTGTAATCTCATTAAATGCGGACTCTCCTCAGGATTTTCGGCCAATTAGCCTTACCAACACCTTATAAAAGCCATTGCAAAGTTGATGGCATCCAGATTAAAGCCAATACTCTAACGAGTCATCTCACCAAATCAATGTGTTTTTTTATTGGCAGGAATATTGCATATAGTCCATATCATGAAATGTAGAAATTTGAAGAGTAAGTACATGGCTATCAATATTGATATGTAGAAAGAATTCGATCAGATGGAATGGCACTTTATCTTGGATCTATTAAGACAACTGTATATCCTCATGAGGTCTCCGTCCGATACGGTTTCCCGTGGTACGATTATTCCTCCTCATTCCATCTTATTTCACTCTTATTCCTATCTTTTTCCCACCTTACCTACCTTTATTTCACCTTATTCTCCTTATTCCTATTTTCCAGCCGAACAAAGAATAGACCCTTATTCTCCTTATTTCCAATCCTTATTCTTGCTTATTCCCGAACCGAACAGGCCCTTATGGACCGAGGCCTCTACACACATGCCATATCAGGATACAACGTTCACCGGACTATTAAGGCGGCCACTCGCCTCCCATATGTAGATGATACGGTGATTTTTGGTAAAGCCACTACAGAAGAGGCGAACAACATCATAAGTCTAGAGTTACCTTATGCGTCTAGTCAGCGGGTTAAGGCGGGTTAAACTGGTAGGGGGTAACCCGTTTTTGAGATTTGGTGTTTGGATAGAGGGTTAAACTGGGGATGGGTTAGAAGTGGGGTTGTTGTGATATGATTATATTGGAGTTTGAAAAAATGAGTAGTTATTGTGATGTGATTGTATTGAAGTTTGGAAAAGTGAGTAGAAGTGGAGTAGTTTATAATTTTTAGATGATATGATGGTATAATATATTATTTTTTGATAGGATTGATGATATAAAATTGATTTATTTATTTTTTTTAAAAGAATAAAGTGGGGCCCACGTGAGAGAGAGGGAGGGTGGGTTAAGGGGGGTAAACTCCCCAAAGGGGAGTTTAACCTCCTTGCCGAACGGTACCTTAGGGCTCGTTTGATAACCGGGTTACCCACGGTTACCTCGGGGTAACCCGGTTTACCCCCTTCTTTTCTTGGGATGTAATTCTATCACAAATCACAGTGACGTCACATCACATTCTTTATTCCAACCCTCTCCAACCCTCATAATCATCCCAAATAGCTGTTATTCCCATCAGGTTACCCCAACCCAGCAATCAAACATACCCTTAGTAAAGGTACACCTATGCATACTCAACAATCCATTATGACCAGAATAGAGATATACTCAACAATCTACCCTTATATTTAAGCCTTACTTTATGGGGTTTTCACTATAATCGAACAAAAGGCATATATTTCAAATGACTACCGTCTACGAGTTTTTTTACCACATACCCCTGTACTCGTAAAATCCGCATAGTTGCATTATACCTTATATTTTTTTATTATACAAATTGTGTCCTAGCAGATGAGAACTACACTATAACTAAAGCTAGCTAGTATCAAAGTCATAAGTTGGCGCTTCTCGATTATGGCGCGTGTATATAGATCGAGCTAAAGCTCACGTACACGGTTGAAGACCATGAAGCCGATGTCGATGTCGATGCCGGCAACAGCGACGGTCTTGGAATGCCCGCCAAGGCGATCCTCCTTCTCGTAGAGCGTCACTTCCACTCCGCCATCCCTTGCAAGCATGTAGGCGGCTGCGAGGCCGCTGATACCCCCGCCGACCACCGCGACCCTCATCCCCTACGGTCTTAGAAGCTGCAGTGCTGATAGGAGGAAGAGAGAGTGAGAGGAGATCTGGAGAGGCATGATTAGAGACAGAAGTGGACACTGCCAATCATGTAGATGTACTATCTAGAAATCAGGGTCGTCCATTCGTAATCCGGATCGCCTGACTCAATTATTGTCCCAATGGGGCTTTGTTTTCGTAAGAAATTAAAGTTTGGATTTTTACACGGCGGCCCATAAAATCTGGTCTAAGTTTACTCTGATCAGCACATATGCGCCTTTCCAAGGGTTGCGGAAGATTGCAGGGGTTGTAGTGCAATTTACACGCATTTTGTGTAGTTAATTACAAAGATTACAGGGAATCGACGTAAAGATTTTATAATGTTTGAGGAACGGGACCTGGCAGTAGGGATGAAAAAACGAATGTGAATATATTCGTATTCGGTCCATTATCATATTCTTTTTATACATATTTTAACATTCGTATTCGTATTCATATTCGTTTTAAAATAGATGTGGACATGAATATCACTTTGACATTCGTTAATATTCACATTCGTATTCGTATATTCATTGTTCTACATAAATATAGTGATAAATTTTATGATTGCATTCACCATTGTTGATATAAATGTTATGAAATTACGATATATGCTATATATATTTTTTTGTGTAAACCATCCTAAACATGTATTTTTTAGTTAATCTATTTAATATTTCTATTATTATTCGTATTTGGTTCGTATTTGTTTTACATTCGTGTTCATTTTTTAAGGACATGGTAACACATTTTTTACATTCGTCAATATTCGTACCCGTATTCATATTCGTATTTTAAAATAGATAAGGATATGATTATACCTATATTCGTATCCGTATTCGACTGTTTTCATCCCTACCTGGCCAGGTGAAGGACTCCATGTTGTGCAATGCGTGAGATTGGGGGTCCTTTTGCATTTGGGTAAGCGGGAGGGGATGCTAACGTGCGCTCACATTGGAGGAGGAGGGGTTGAAGGAATTCGAACGATTCTCCGGGGGCTACTTGGGAGGCTGAGGTTGAGGAGCATGCAACCTTCTCCAAAAGAGGCGTAGAGCCATGGACTCTAGCTAGGCAGTGCCACCTCTGGGTGGAGGAGGTTTCGGTTGGGTGGACACCTCACATGTGATTTCCTCGGGGATTGTGCTTCGGGAATATGAGTGTTGGGGTACATTTGAGATGGTAAATCTAGGGGAAGAAGTTTTGTTAGAAGCGGTGAATCCCAGTTGTTCGAGCAAGGAGGAACAATGGACATAAGCTGAGATTCCAGAGGATTTTTCAAGTTGATCGAGTTTCAGAAGATCGCTTCAGTCTGGGCTTCTGGTAGGATTTTGGGTGCCTAGAATGGGGACCTACTGGAGGTCTCTGATGTTTTAGAGGCGATCTGTTCATTGTTGATGACTTCGTGTCATGCTTCTGCTGGCGGGTAGGATAATGGTTCATCAGATTTCTTAGATTTTGTGGGTGCCGCCTCTCTCGAGGTACTTGAAGCTCATAACTAACATATACATGGAAAAATTCCACGGTCTAGAACTAATAGATTCCTTGTCTCATTGGAGTTTCTTGAGATGTTCCCTTAAGTGTCCATAAGGTATTTGGCGAGACCACACCCCCTTGTGCTGGGAGTCAGGGGAGTTAAGTCATTTAGGTGGCATGTTCCTGTTTGAGTGCTCATGGCTGATGGAGGAGGGCTTCTGGAATTGGGTTGCACTGCGTTGGAGGAGTGTTCCCTTTATTGGCTAGGCTGCTAGAGACACGATAGCACGTCTTCAGGCCTTACGTTTGATGTCGACTTTCAGAAGGGACCTCTGAAAGCAGGAGGTGAGGAGGACACCCACTTAGGTGAAGGTCACTACGATGCACCCCCCCAAAGGATGCAAGGGAGTTGGACGAGTCTGAGAAATTGGTAAGGGCCAAAAGTGCAAGATCCGTGCAGAGGAGAACAAGAAGCGGGAGATGGAGTGGAGGCAACGCTCGCTGTAGATGTGGTTAAAGGAGGGAGATGTCAATACTACCTTCTTCCATGCAATGAACAATGACAGAAGGTGACATAACTTCATTAGCTCTATTGAGGTTGGGGGTATCTGTGTTGAGGGTGAGAGGGAGATCAAATAAGAGATGGTGCGGTATTTTCGTAGCTTGAGCCGGAGAGTCTGTTCAGAGGGGGTGAGATGGGTTGGTAGAGATGTGCCCAAGCTTTCTGAGGATAGGCATCCTGGTTGGTGTGACCTTTTTCGATCTCGAAGGTCTGATCAACGGTCTTTGATGTCAATGCTGATCGTTCGCCTGGACCAGACATGTTCTCCATTTTCTTCTTCGGGGAGTTTTGGAGCCATGTTGAGAACGTCATTGTGCTAGTTGTGGAGGAACTGCGGGGAGAGAATTGTGGCTTCGAGCGATTGAATCACTCATTGATCTTTCAGTTGCCCAAGAAGAATATGGCTGGACATGTGGAGGATTTTCATCTGACTGCCTTTTCTAATGCAATCTACCTCATCGTGGCGAAAGTGGTGGCAAATCGATTACATGGGGTGCTTGGGTTGCTTGTGGCAACATCTCAGACGAATTTATTCCCATGAGATAATTCTTGGATGGGGTGCTCTTGGCGTCTGAGATTATTGTGAACTGGAGGAGACGGAAGGTGATGGGCCTCCTGGGGAAGGTGGATTTTGCCAAGGCATATGATTGTGTGATTTGGAACTTCATTTGGCACGTCGTTGTCTCATCGTGGCTTTCCCGATGAATGGATCACTTCACTACAAGAAACTAGATCTAAGACAATGAATAATTTGAATATTGGTTGTCATATCTTCCAAAATTAAAGATATAACAACGGGTATCATCTATTGTCAAATTGTCTTTCGTACTTGTAATTAGCAGCAAATGTCATATTCGTTGTTAAAGGTCCATATAAGGATGATTTTTTGGTTGAATTATTCGTTAAAATTCACTCCAATCATTGCCAAATTTAGCAACGATTACAGAAAAATTTAATGAATAACCATTGTTATATGATTCGTTGCGAGGAATATGTTGGACATGCGAGCCCACGACGAGCCATTACGCAATAAATGTTATTACGAATATCATTCCTTGATCTGAAATGAAGAATAACTAATTTGCATAATAGTTCCCTCAGTACAATTAGGGTTATGTACCATGGTCGTCTTAATGATCATACAGTTGTTGATTCAATTATTGAATCATAGAGGCTGGTGCTCGGATGAATATCTATAGAGTTAGATTGAGGACTCATCAAGTACCTTCAAATGATTGCTAAGAGAGGATCTCCAGCCTGAGTAGGAGATGACAATCCTTTCTCACTTGGCTGATATCTGACCGACCTCTTGATGCAGGTCCTCTGCATGGGAATAGAGATTCGGAGGTGTCAGATTAGTTAGGTCAAAGAGTTGACTTAACGAGATCGAGATAACCAAAGTCCTATGTCGTATGCTGTCATGATATAGGCACGCATCCTCCGACCGGAGATAGATTTGTTACAATATGTCTGAGTATGTACATTTGGCAGAACAATAGGTTGATGACCTAATCAAGATCTATACACCGGTGTACTGGTGTGCATACAAGGGCATATGAGTAATACAAGCTCTCAAAGGGATCATACAGTTCATTTCATGAACCGGAAGACATGATCTCACTCATGAGATATTGAAAAGAATCAAATTCCACGCGCGGTCGTCTCACTTTGGAAGCTTTACTGAATTTGTAAGGATTGATATATACTTTTGGAAAGTATATGATCAACACCTAGGTATGATATATGCTTTTTAGAAAGTATATGGTCAATACCAACTCCCAATGATCGAATGAGAAACTTAATGATAAATCCCTGAAGTAGACAGTGTGAAATTGATCCTATACTTCGGGATTATTCTGGGTCTTCCAGTATGCAGGATGTACAGGTATTAGGAATACCTAAGGGTGATGTGATCATAAACGATTATATAACCATGACGCTTCCATTCCTAGGGAGTGATGAAATGGGTCTGGATTTTAATAACTCTTAGTAGAAAAGTAATCTGATCTTGGTCCAAATATTGGACATTGATCTGAATGTGATTCAGATGCAATGAGAAGATTAGATTTGCGGTCTTGATTTAATCAAGCATCTATGGGAGGCCCGAGATCTAGATTTAAGATGTGATCTTAATATCCAAGTCACTATATTTTGAATAATGCAATCACCCTGTCCTTATCTCCAAGTATCCACGGAGAAAGCGTATTATCCTTGAAAGAGTTCAGGATAATTTCATTGTTGATATATGTATCCGAGCATTGAGAAAATAGATAATTAAATGCGATTTAATTATCATGAATAATATGAATTTGATTCATATTATAAAGAGAGTTATCTTAGATAATTAAATGTGATTTGATTATCGAAGATGTGAATGATGTGAATGCGATTCATATTATTTAGGCACATAAGAATAGAGATCCAAGATGATTAAATGCGATTTAATTATCATGGATATGAATAATGTGGATAGCACTATCCATATTAATCATATATATTATAAATGTGATTTATAATATATAAGAGAGAGCAATTTGTAATTTACATTTGTTAATGAAATGTTGATGTGAATTGAATTCACATTGGACAATTAATTGAAAATGTAATTCACATTTTATTTTGGGTTGTGAATGTAATTCACAATTTCCAATGGCAAGATTGCAATATTCACAAAATAATTATGAATTATTTTTGTTGAATAATTTACAACAAATGTTGTTGTAAATCTTGGAGATTTCCATGGAATAATGTAATCTCATGAGATTACATGAGATTGCCACCAAATCCTATATTATAGAAGGAGGCAATCTTCATTCCATAATCTCCGTGCTTGATTGATTTAATTTAGGATTAAATCATATTGATTTATCAATATACATTTAATCTAAATTAAATTAATTATTGTTGGTTTTTACCAACAAAAATCTTAACCATTAAAAGAAACACAAATCAATGTGAGCCATGGGATTTGTGTTGTCCATGGATTGAGGTCCATGGATCCCAAAATATTATAAATAGAAGGGCACCCATTGCTCTTCATATGCTAATGAGAACATAAGGCTCTCTCTCTTTCTCTCTAGACGCCCACTCTCTCTCTCTCTCTCTCTCCCTCCCTCATATGGCCGTCCACCATGGATGCCCTAGAGAGAGTCTCCATCGTCGCATCGTCATCGTTATGCTGCCCGATCGTTTGCTCATGGATCTACATCTCCTTCGGTGCACCTCACTCGTGAAGAAGACGTCAGATCTCGTGTGTCGAGATCAGGAGATTCGTCGCTTTGATCATCAACATGGATTGCCAGAAGCACGCGTTTCATCAACACGCTCGCAAGCGTCTCCTCCTTCGGATCGGACTTGAGACAGGAGGTCTCTTCATTTAGAGACTCGATCGCAACCATGCTTCAAGAGATAATCCTATTACCTGTTTGTGTTTAGACAAAACGACCCGAGAAGTGTTCTTGGATCACGTGGTTTCGTCACATGAAATTTTTTTAATTTCCACTGCCTCGAGCAACTAGTGCGACTAGTCCCTTCCGATCGCATACGATGCGATCCTCACGCTTTCGTGATGCTCTTAAGGATATTCTCATGTCCTTCACGTGGTATCAGATCCTTAGGTCAAAAGTTTCGGATACGATCCGTAAACCTAAGCTGACTTGGGTTCGTTAGGGTTGCGAAAGTTTTATCGCATTTCATTTTTGCATCTCTGTTTGGTGCTTATTTTCGGCCCTGTTTAAATTGTTTAAACAGAAAATAAAACTGAGATTTTGTTCTGCATTTAATAAGGAAACTGTAGGATCTGTGTTTGCATAATTTCGAATCCGTTTGCTCAAGTTATGATCATTTTAGTGAACATGTATCCACAGTTTCGAAGACTGCGAATCTTAACATAGTTAAAGAGTTAATTGCGGATTTTAAACGTCTTGAAATACATGCAAATCACTTAGGTTCTGTTGTAAATAAAATTAACAAACTTTAGATACTTATTTTGCTTAATTTGGATTTAAATTGATTAAGATATGCTATTTTTAGTAAGTGAGGGTCACTGCTGGAAATTACTTTCCTAATCAAGAACCTTGTGATTGTCATTTAATCAATTAGTGAAATTAAATGGTTTAATTTCTTGGAATAATTATGGATAAATATTTGTGAAATATTTGATGATAATTATTTACTTAAATGACATTGCCTTAACCAATAATTGATTAGATATGATCTAGATCACAATTGGTTACACAATCCACTTTCCAACAAACATGTTGCTTGAATAGGATTTGTGATTTATTTAGAAAATCTTATTATAATGCTAATCAAAATAATTTTGATTATTATTATACGGTATAACTTCGGTTGAAAGACTGATTATAATCTCAGGTACACAATGATCAATTTGGCATTATCTTTTCCCGAGGTGGATATGGTGTCTAGTCGGGGAGCGTTGGGGTAGCAGGTTGCACTGTGTGCGGTCTGTCCCACTCTCGTCGGTACTGGCCATGACAACGGGTAGGGACTTGATAATGCAGGAGAGATCATGGTGTATTTTTCTAATTATTAAAATTCAAAATAATATGTATTTGAGATAATACCATAATTCAAGTAACAATAAAGATTGTTTGTTGGATATTAATTGGATCATTAAAACTAAAACATTCTATTATTAATAGAGTTGTTATTTCCCTTGAAATAATTAATTATGTGAATATGATTCATGATAATTAATTAGAATTTGAATATGATATGGAGGATCACATAAGTGACATCCATGGTCTCCCGTCAAAGCGAAGGGTTCCGTCGCCAGATACTGTATGTAGGAGATACCTGTCCGAAGTGACAACTCCTGCATAAAATCCATTTGGATTGGGCTCTTCGCTTCTCGAAAGAGTGAGGATGTATGCGTAGTGACCCCAATATCGGGTCCTCATATTATTGGGGTGATATTGGATTGCGCATAGCGAGTTGTATTCCTGTTGACGGTTGGTTCAATTAATGACGGGTCAACATCACCTTAGGGGTGGTGGGTTCGGGTGTTAAAGACCAAATTGGGAAATGCAAGTTGGACTTGCAAGGCAGAATGTGTTTCCGCTTCTTTTTATCGGAGTTACAGCTTCTCATATTATTGGGATGTAACAAAGATAAGGAAGGAGATCCCATATCTTGCTGAGATATGATGGTAAGTATATCTCTTACAATGAAAGTGATTAAGGGAATGAACTTTCAGCATTGACAAGGCAAGACAACTTTGACATAAAAATTCCTAAATCAAAGTAAAATATATATTTATATATGTTTATGCAAATTTCTTATTTCAGATAATCTTTCATTATGCCCACTCAATTTTATACTCAATAATAACCAGTAAATTATCATGGATTAGATCCGTAATTAAGATATTGTACTTGCAGTTAGACACATAATGTATGTGGTTGCAATGTGCAAGTCTTCCTCATAATAATGAGGAATGACAATTAAATAGATAATAGGACTACAATCCTAGGGATTGTATGTCTCTATAATCTTGATCTCTCATTGAATGTACTTTGGAAGTGACATGTCAATGATGATCGTAATTGTCAAATAATCCTTATAAAAATCTAAGAAGATATTCTGGCATACATATGTGCTCTCGACATTTAATCATGAATGACATGATTCTCTGCATCATGCAGAATGGTGGCTCTATAAGAGATGATGTACTCAAAATATTTGAGTACCTACCTGAACCAATGTTTTAAGAGTTTAGATGGATGTAGATACGATGAGGATCATCATTTTATTGTCTATACTTTTGTCATTCATGAAGCTTCACAATATTCATATTGTATGAATTGAATGAAGCATGTATAAATGTTGAAATACTCTTATATTGAAATCTTTTGAATTTAACATAAGAGTTCCTTCATCTTAAGCAATGGTTGTTTATAGATAAAGGGAGCGCAGTAAAAGCATGGGTTAGACCCAAGTAAGAAGGAAAGTCAAAAGAGTCGATTGTACTTCTGTGACTTCCATATGACATCCAAATAGTTGGATGAATGCCAATACTACAATAAACCGATGTATTGATAGTGTGACTATCTAGTCTATCTAGGATCCTTAGAGAAGGACCCAGATAGTGCATTGGGATAATCTACATCTACATTTAATCATTGAAATTGACTTTCTTATTTGATAAGATCAAAGTCTAATAATTATATCTCATTCTTCTAATAACACTTGCAATTGGTTGCTTATGTTTTAGAAGACTATAAAATTTGATCTTAAGGTTCAATAGTCATCCACATGGATGTTAATGCAATTGTTGTAAGAACCTCTATTGGATAAATAGACTTCTTAATTTCAGTGGGAGATCCCTTAGTATTAGAGAATGTCTCTATGACCTAGATATTAGAATACACTCATTGCTTATTTCTAAATGTTGGGAACACACATGAATTCTGGAATAGACCTATCATAAAAAGTTATGATGGAGATATTTCAGATAGTAATATAAAATCTAGTGGACTCTACTGAATTAGAAAATTAATGTATGATTCATTAACATTTCTAATACTGAAATTAAACCTTAAAAGATCAATAGGAGAATGAAGATCATTTGACAATGATCTGACACCAAGCCTTAGACATTTGTCTGTTGATGTGATCAATAGACTAGTAAGGGATGAAACTTTAGATTGTCTAAAGGTTCAAATCTTACATACTTGTGAATATTGTATTCAAAAGTAAACATGTCCAATACACCCTTCCTTGGAATGGTGTAAGATGTCAAGGTATTCAAGATCTCGTACATATTGATGTATGTGAATCATCTATATCAAAATAAGCATTATGGATATGTGATATCTATCGATGATTATTTGTGATATGAGATTTCTTCTCTTCACTTAGAAACCTTTGAAATGTTCAAAGATTTCACAATTTTGGTTTAGAACCAAAGTTTGAAGAAAGATTAAATGAATTTTGATCTAAGTCAGTACCTATTAGATGAATTAATGGAATACCTTATAGAGATATGAATGTCATTTCTATCTCACTCCTACTAATAAACCTAAACTCAATGGAGTTGCAGGGAGATACAATTGGATCATGTGTGACATGATTTGATCAATGATGATTCTTAGTATAATTTCCTCTTAGTTTCCAAGGTATATATATATATATAGTAGAGACTACAATATATATCACTAATAAGGTTCCAAGCAAGTAATCTGGAATTTAACACCTGAGAGTGCTACTTCATTAGGAAAATAAAGGATGGTATTGGATACCTACTTTATGACCTTGAGATTCTTGAAAGATCTCATCTATGAGAATGTGATTCTTAGAGGATGAGACTCTTGAGAATCAAGATGAAAATAAAGTGAAGGAACTCATTTAATCTTGAGAAGATAATGATGCTCCTTAAATTGGAAACTAAAAAGATAATTAAAGATGAAACACTAATACCTCTTCAAATAAGTCTGAAGCTGGATTCCATGTGTCAGTTGAATCTGACAATGATCTGACTTCATGTGATGAAGCTTCTGAAGATCATAGCATGGAAGGATGGATGTTAGCAATACAGTCTAAAGTAGACTTCATATAAATGTTGTATATGGACCCTCGAGGATCCACCTATATGGGTAAGACCCATTAAGGTGTAAATGGATCTTCAATAGAAAGAAGTAACCTGATGGGAAGGTAGATACCTTCAAAGCACAACTCGTAGCCATGAACTACACACTAAAGAGAAGACATCGCTTGCGATGAGACTTTCTCTTCAGTTACCATGCTTAAAACCATCGCGATATTGCTAACTATAGCTGCACAACTTGACTTTGACATCTTTAAGATGGAGGTCAAGTTTGCATTCCTCTATGAATAGCTCTCAGAGGATATTCACATGAAGTAACCTCAGGGCTTCATGGTTGAGGAAAGCAAGATGTACAAGATAAGGAATTCCATCTTTGGACTCAAATAAGCTTATTGTATTTGGAACATAAGTTTGATGAAATTATAAATGTTATGATTTCAGATAGAATCTTGATGAACCATGTGAAGCTTAGTGGGAGTGCCATTGTGTTCATCTTAGTAAATGTTGATAATATCCTAATCATTCAGAATGATATAAGGAAAATAATAATAAGTATTTTATAATATGGTTGTTCCATACCTCGAGATATGATCTCAAAGATACCTCTTATATCTTAGTTCTGAAGTTATTCAGAAGCAAAGAGAAGAGGGTATTGGGATCGTCACATTAATGGTACACCTTGGACATTTACATTTTCTAGAAAATTCCAAGAAAGGCTTCTTTCCCTCAAGATATGGTACTGACCTATCTAAAGGGATAGCACCTCAAAGAGTTGAGGATGTGAATGCTAAAACTGCTTGATCTTGTGCATCAGTTCCGAGAAGTCGGGTGTATGCTAAATGTGTACAAAAGCCAGATGCCTGCCATACAGTGGAGTGGTAAACTGTTACTAATCCTATATGATGATAAAACACTTGATTGCAGTAATAACAAGATCTTCAAAGAAGACAAGACTTTAGAGATAGTGACCTCTAAGTCTTATCGTCAAGAAATTAAGACTTTGTAGATGGAGATCTAAAAGGTCTTAACTACGAATACCTTGGGAGATAGAGATCTTCAGGAATAAGGGTATTCTGATAAGGATAATATAAATTACATACTGGTTATAATAATTATTGAGGTGTAGTGTCAAGGACACTATGACTGACATGGTTGAGTATCGGTTGCATGAGATGCAACATTCGCATTGGATGTGAACACTGTCACTAGGAGATATGCAAGTGCCGTAAAAGGACTTGGCATAGTCTCTTGGGAATAGAGTGACTGACCATCTTACCTAACTATTTTCTAAATAGCCTATGATTGTCACATGAGTGTGGGTTTAAATGATTAGCCCATTAATGGCTCTTTGGACTAGTGGGAGATTGTTGGACATGCGAGCCCGCGGTGAGCCATTACGCAATAAATGTTATTGCGAATATCATTCCCAGATCTGAAATGAAGAATAACTAATTTGCATAATAGGTCCCTTTTTACAATTAGGGTTATGTACCATGGCCGTCTTAATGATCATACAACTGTTGATTCAATTATTGAATCATAGAGGCTGGTGCTTGGATGAATATCTAAAGAGTTAGATTGAGGACTCATCAAGTACCGTCAAATGATTGTTAAGAGAGGATCTCCAACCTGAGTAGGAGATGGCAATATTTTCTCACTTGGTTGATATCTGACCGACCTCTTGATGCATGTCCTCTGCATGGGAATAGAGTTTCGGAGGTGTCAGATTAGTTAGGTCAAAGAGTTGACTTAACGAGATCGAGATAACCAAAGCCCTATGTCGTATGCTGTCATGATATATGCACGCATCCTCTGACTGGAGACAGATGTGTTACTATATGTCTTAGTATGTACATCTGGCAGACCAATAGGTTGATGACCTAATCAAGGTCTATACACCAGCGTGCTGGTGTGCATACAAGGGCATATGAGTAATACGATCTCTCAAAGGGATCATACAGGTTCATTTCATGAACCAGAAGACATGAGCTCACTCATGAGATATTGAGAAGAATCAAATTCCGCATGCGGTCGTCTCGCTGTGGAAGCTTGACTGAATTTGTAAGGATTGATATATACTTTTGGAAAGTATATGATCAACACCTAGGTATGATATATGCTTTTAGAAAGTATATGATTGATACTAACTCCCAATGATCGAATGAGAAACTTAATGATAAATCCTTGAAGTAGACAATGTGAAATTGATCCTATACTTCGGGATTATTCCGGGTCTTCCAGTATGCAGGATGTACATGTATTAGGAATACCTAAGGGTGATGTGATCATAAACGATTGTATAACCATGACGCTTCCATTCTTAGGGAGTGATGAAACGGGTCTGGATTTTAGTGACTCCTCTCAGTAGAGAAGTAATCTGATCTTGGTCCAAATATTGGACATTGATCTGAATGTGATTTAGATGCAATGAGAAGATTAGATTTGCGGTCTTGATTTAATCAAGCATCTATGGGAGGACCGAGATCTGGATTTAAGATGTGATCTTAATATCCAAGTCACTATACGCGGAACAATACAATCGCCCTGTCCTTATCTCCAAGTATCCGCAGAGAAAGTGCATTATCCATGAAAGAGTTCATGATAATTTCATTGTTGATATATGTATCCGAGCATTGAGAAAATAGATAATTAAATGTGATTTAATTATCATGAATAATATGAATTTAATTCATATTATAAAAAGAGTTATCTTAGATAATTAAATGTGATTTGATTATCAAAGATGTGAATAATATGAATGTGATTCATATTATTTGGGCACATAAGAATAGAGATCCAAGATGATTAAATGCGATTTAATTATTATGGATATGAATAATGTAGATAGCACTATCCATATTAATAATATATATTATAAATGTGATTTATAATATATAAGAGAGAACAATTTGTAATTTACATTTGCTAATTAAATATTGATGTGAATTGGATTCACATTAGACAATTAATTGAAAATGTAATTCACATTTTATTTTGGGTTGTGAATGTAATTCACAATTTTTCAATGGCAAGATTGCAATATTCACAAAATAATTATGAATTATTTTTGTTGAATAATTTACAACAAGTGTTGTTGTAAATCTTGGAGATTTCCATGGAATAATGTAATCTCATGAGATATCATGAGATTACATGAGATTGTCACCAAATCTCATATTATGGAAGGAGGCAATATTCATTCCATAATCTCCATGCTTGATCGATTTAATTTGGGATTAAATCATATTGATTTATCAATATACATTTAATCCAAATTAAATTAATTGTTGTTGATTTTTACCAACAAAAATCTTAGCCATTAAAAGAAACACAAATCAATGTAAGCCATTGGATTTGTGTTGCCCATGGATTTATATATATGGATCCCAAAATATTAAAAAAGAGAAGGACATCCCTTGCTCTTCATATGCTAATGAGAACATAAGGCTCTCTCTCTCTTTCTTTCTACATACCCACTCTCTCTCTCATATGTCCCGTCCACCATGGATGCCCTAGAGAGAGTCTCCATCGCCGTAGCGTTGTCGTTATGATGCCCGATCGTTTGCTCGTGGATCTCCGTCTCCTTCGGTGTGCCTCGCTCGTGAAGAAGATGTCAGATTTTGTGTGTCGAGATCAGGAGATCCGTCGCTTGGATCATCAACATGGATTGCGAGAAGCACGTGTTTCATCAACACGCTCGCAAGCATCTCCTCTGTCGGATCGGACTTGAGATTGGAGGTCGCTTCATTTAGAGACTTGATCGCAACCACGCTTCAAGAGGTAATCCTATTATTTGTTTGTGATTTAGACGAAATGATCCGAGAAGTGTTCTTGGATCATGTGGTTACGTCACATGAAATTTTTTTAATCTTCGCTGCCTCGAGCAATTAGTGCGACTAGTCGCTCCTGATCGCATACGATGTGATCCTTACGCTTCCGTGATCGCTTAAGGATCTCCCCATATCCTTCAGAATATAACAATGAATACCATTATTCGTTACATATTTAAATAAGCAAGCAATGAATAATATTCATTGTTATATATTTAACTACGGAAGATATGACAAAGAACTTTAAATTATTCGTTACCTTCGGTCACTTTTCGGATAATGGTTGGATGAAGAGGCATGTGGCAATGATGCCTTTCTCGCAATTAGTGAAATGGTAAGAGAGAGAGAGAGAGATTTCTTCTAGCCTCAGTGGGCGATGTGACAAGGGTGTCCCTTAGCACCCCTGTTTTTGTCCTGGTGGCAGATGCCTTTACCTCGAATTTTGTCTCATGCAGAGGGAGGTGGCTTCTGCAGGGGCTATCACCTCGAGCTTGTTGATTTCTGTTTGGCAGTACGCATATGCCACCATATTCTTTGTAGAGGGTGGAGAACGTGAAGCTGATGGGATTGTTGTAGTGCTTGATCTTTTTTGGATGGTAGCTGGGCTCAAGATAAATGGGGACAAGCCGACTTTTCAACATGGAGGGAAGAGGTCGAAGCTTGTCAGGTTTTATTGAGGTCACCATGGGGAACACTCCCAATCGATTACATGGGGCTGCCTTTGGCTTGTGGATCTCTGCATCAAGCAGATTAATTGTCCGTGGTGGAGTGATGTTAATTGGGAATCCATATTATATTTTATTTGATAAATATGTGCAGTAGTTACTAGGACCTAAATATGGATCGATTTAAAATAAATGTTGAGGTAACTGACGTCATTATATAATTCTTATGACACCAATAATAACTTTAATACCTTAACTAATATAAAGTAATTAGTGGAGGTAGGAATACAATTAAATTAGCGGCGACCTCGATATCCCTTACGCAATAGTGGTCACGGATCTTTGATTGGAGCACCTCCGACGACGATGACGACGGCCCTCCAACGACTAATCCAACCAATATGGTGTTGCTTTTGTGAGGGTAAGAGATGGTGGTAGTTAAGTTTTTAAGAAGGCAACCTAACATCTCATATTTGTAGAAGAAGAGGTGAAATTCAGATATATATAGATCTCGATCATTCATCTTAAACCATCAATATGTTGAGCTAGGAAGCTTGAAATTTGATATTCTTGAACTTGTTAAAAAGGTCTCGATGAGCTCTACGAAATTATATGATCATTTATTTTGTTTAGATGTCATAAGTATTCCAGAAATTAGGAGGAAAATACGGGATTTCATATATAATGGTAAAAAAGGAAGAGTATGGGTGTCTTGCGTCGCAGGCTGTGGTTCTATATGTACTTTATGTATGCAGAGGATGATCTGTGGTGTCAGGTCGATGCATAGCATCATGCCTTTGGGCTAGTTGGAGCAATGGAAGGCATTTTCTTGCATGGTGGTGCCAACAAAAGTAGGGGATGAAAAAATGCTACCATCGTTTATGTCTTCCCGACAATGCTCCAGCTTTCTCACAATTGGATATATGTTTTAAAATATAGATTTTTTACTCCACGAACTCTGTAAACTTTGTAAATTATCTTCTCGACCTTTGAAACATCGATATCCTCCCTCGGCCCCGTAAACTTTCTAACCCTTACCCCATAGATCCCGTGGTTAACCTCCATCCATTTATCCGTTAAATATAACCGGATTCCGTTAAAAAGAGGTGCATATTACCCTCTTTGTTTAGCAAAATTACAAAAGATGCCACGACCCCATCCGGTTACCATCTTCTCCATCTCCCTCTCTGCCGCCTCCTCTTTCGGCTACGAACTCGACGTCCCCGACGACGAAAACGAACTCGACTCCACCTCTTCCTCCGCCATCGCTCGCACCGGCACCAACTCTAGTCGTGGAGACACCACACACCATTCCACCGGTAGCATCCGGGAGGTCAACCTTATCCCCTTTGACATCGCCCATCACCCCCTTTACGCTGAGTTGTACCCAATAACCCCTGGACAAGCAGCCTATGCTCAAGCTTAACCTTCCCCTGCAGGTCATCGGTCAGTGGAGGACTCAACCGCAGCCACACGCCTCCTTTCGTCACACCTCGAGTTTATGCCTGGTACAACATCTCTTGCATCGGCACGACAAATGAAGAAAATGAGGAAGGTGGTCAGGCACAACCCTCGTCGATCCCCCTCCCCATGAATCATGCAGTGTGCCACTGATGAATCCCCATTTTGTCACCTTTATTCTTTCATTTTGGTCTTAAATCCCTAACTAAATGCATGTAAATAACATTAATTTGTACAAAATAGTACTCACTATTTGATCCATTAATACTATATAAATACATATATTTAATTTCAAAAAAAAGAATAAAGAAAAGGTAAAGAAATGAAGTGTCAAAGATACTGAGTGATTCTACACCCCGAGACTAAGTCAATATTGATATGGTCGACAAGGAACAAAGCGGGGGGAGATAGGGCGGATTACTCGTACAGAAAATACATTAAATATCTAATTTTATTCTTCACTAAATAGCCTTTTGGGACCTATTTTATTTTTATTTTTATACACCTCAAATAAAAAACCCCTCAACATGAAAATCGTACATAAAAATACAAAAAAATACAAAATTTATTTCACAAAAAATAATTCACAGTGCACCCCGGGAAACACATAACAAAAATCGACAAAAAACTTCCCAGACCCTTATCTTCTCCATGCAGACTCAAAATTGATCAAACTAACCTTTATTACTCATAAAATTTAATTATATATTTAATAAAGATATTTCATTAAAAAAGAGTTAAGATGCAAAAGTTTGCTTTTGGGTTCCTAGTGTACTATATACATGTATGTTATATTCAATATATTCATTCTTTATATTTTTATCTTTCTTATATTTTTAAATATTTCTAAATATTATTAAAATTACGTTAAAAATGTAAACATAAAATAAAAGTATTAAAACTATATTAAAACATATAAAATATTATAATATATATGTATATTATACCTATAATGTACATATATATATATATATTTATTTAAGTACATAAATAAAATCAAAAAATAAACTAAAAATATATAAAAATGTATAAATATTATATATATAATATGTAAATATTACAATAAAATCTGAAATACAAAATAACAATGAAACACACTAAATACATGTAAATATATCTATATATACATGTAAATCTTAACACCTAATAAAAAGTGTTGTAAAACTAAATAAAAATGCCTATAAAATACTACATAAAATAATAAACATTTTTTGTATTTTGACTTAAAATTAGTAAAATTATTTATTATTTATTATCTATTTAATAAAATATTTAACCCATTTTTTGTTTGGTCCACATGGACCAACCAGAGAGCAACGATTTTTGACCTCGCGGGTCAACGGTTCTTTCCTCCGTCCCATTCTATGTCAAAGTCATGAGACTATGACTTTCTCCCATTTCTTGGCCTTCCTTCATTCCTCCATGCTCATCGAGACTTCCACCCTTATGCTTCTCCATCTTCAATACTCCATGTCGAACATCTAGGTATCACAAACCCCACATATCTTACATCACACCTCCCCTTGAAATTCATCCCATGTCTGTCTATAAATAAACCTCTCCTACCCCCCCACCCCTTTTGATTTTTGATCCCCATTTCTCCTATGTAACCCCAATAGGATTAGCTAGGTTGAGTTGCCCAGTGATAGTGAGCGATTCCTTGCCCTTGTCGGCATGGATAAATTTGAGATTCGGGTGACCCAAGGTCTGCCGGTGCACCTCTGATGAGCCTCTCTGCTCCTTGGCCTTGGTCAGGTATGAGATGATTTCTCTTTCATTTTTTATCGTATTTTATTCTTGTAGCTTAGTTTAGACCTTTATTTCTTTAATGAGGCGTTAATGTAGTTTAATTTCAGAGATTTGTTTTTGCTGGAGTCTTAAGCTCCAACACAAAATCATCATCTTGCAGCTTGTTATCCAACCCATTTCCACCTCACCTTCTTGACAAAAGCCCTCATCTTTCACCCTCGATTCTGCAAGAATTGAGGCCGATTGGGTTCGCCTCCTCCACCTTCATCGGTGAACCGCTACATCACCCATCTAGAGTGCCATCAGCTTCACTTTGGGACCTAGGATCTTCATTTCGAGTCTGGGAACCTTTTGTACAGGAACCAGAGCTTGGCACCCACCTGAGCGAGGTTCATACCTCAACTCAGAGTTCCAGGCGACTCGAAGATCCAGTCCCCTATCGATGGGTCCCATTCCTATTTATTACTCCGTGTGGATGCTGGAGACAACCAAGAAGCTGGGGAGATTCTCAACAGTGTCGGAGGAGGCCAGAGGACGGGGATATTGCAGATCGAAGTCAACCCCCTCAGCGGTTCTTCTGAGTTCTTCCACCCATTGCCAGAGCTGTTGGATCGACGACATGACCCACATCTAATCTGGCTAGGCCGACCAATATTAGGCGAAGCGTTACACACCTTGGGTCGTCCAATCGCGATTAAGTGGAGGCATGGTGCAAGGAGAGGCGCTCAATAAAGCATCTTCTTGACTAAACTTCATAGTAGCCCTCGCTTCTTTTGTAATATTTAATCACCCCTATAAATATTCTAAGTAGAACTAAATTTTATTTAAATTTTCAATAGGGGTGAAGGAAACGGGAGGATCCTCAAGCGCATCACAGAAGAGCGAGCATCGTATCGAATACGACGAAGAACGACTAGTCAGACTAGTTGTTCTATGCAATAGAATTTTAAAAAATTTAAACGACAAAACCACGTGATCCATAAACCATTTATGAATCATTTCGTCTAACCACGTAGTAGATATAGGAATACCTGTTGTAGCGTGGTGGCGATCGAGCTTCTAAGAGAAGAAGCCTCTTGTCTCAAGTTCGACCTTCGGAGGGGACGCTTGCGAATGCAGGGATGAGTCACGGTGATATCGCAATCCAAGTAGTTGTCCAAGCAAGGAAACTCCTAACCTCGTCAAACGAGATCGTGTATCTTCTTCATGAGCGAGAAGCACCAAAGAAGATGGAGCACCGAGAGTCGTCGAAGCAATGCAAGCCGACGATGGGGCCTTCTTCCTTCTGGAGTAGAGTGGAGGACCACCCAAGAGAGAAGGAGAAGAGGGCACGTGAGAATGAGAGAGAGAAAGTAGAGAGACTCTGTCAAGTCGGTGTTAGTCGAAGAGCAAGGCATGCCTCTTCTTATATTAGGATTTTGGGAGTACATGGATCCCAATCCATGGACAATACACAATCAATGGATGTGATTGATTTGTGTTTCTTTCAACGGCTATGATGTTGGTTGTAAAACACAACAATAAGTGATTTAATTCAAATTAATTAACATTGATAAATCAATATAATTAATCTCAAATTAAATCACATTTGACTAGATATAGGATAATGAGAAGACCATGGTCCTTTCCTAAAAAGGAGGGGCGGCTACTCTACTCCTCAAGGAGAGTTGTAGTCGTTCTCTCTTTTTAGATAGGACTTGGTCTATCTCCTCAATATATCATGAGATCTCATTATCTCATGATATCTCCTATAACTCTTGTCGAAAATAATTTTCACAAAAAATAATTCCAAATTATCTTTTGGAAAATATCAATCAAGCCATTGAAAAATTGTGAATGTCATTCACAACCCAAAACTAAATGTAATTATATTTTCAATTAATTATTCAATGTGAATCTCATTCATATTAACAATTAATTAACAAATATAAATCACACAAGTCTCTCTCTAATGTATATTATAAATCGTATTTATAATATACATGGATAATTGGATAGTGCTATCCACATTGTCCATATCCACATTAATTAAATCACATTTAATTACATTGGATACTCATTCTCATGCATTTAGATAATGTAAATAAAATTCGTATTATTCATGATAATTAAATCACATTTAATTATCCATTTCTCAATGCTCAGATATAATTAAACCTTGGAATAATTCTTGAACTCTTTCAAGAATAATGCGTATTCTCCGCAGATACTTGGAGATAAGGACAAGGCGATTATATTGTTGCACGTATAGTGACTTGGATATTGAGATCACATCTCAAATCCAGACCTCATGGACCTCCCAGAGATGCTTGATTTAATCAAGGTTGCAAATCTAATCTTCTCATTGCATCTGAGTCTTATTCAGATCAATGTACAATACTTGGACCAAGATCAGATTGCTTCTCTACTGAGAGGAGTCACTAAAATCCAGACCTGTTTCATCACTCCCTCAGAATGGAAGCGTCATGGTTATACAATCAACTATTGATCACATCACCCTCAGGTATTCCTAATACCTGTACATCCTGCATACTGGAAGACCTATGATCAACCCGAAGATAAAGATCTATTTTACACTGTCATCTTCAGGGTTTGATCACCAAGTTTCTCAATCTTGGTCATTGGGAATCGGTATCGATCATATGCTTTCTCAAAACATATATTATACCTTCAAATTCTTGTCATACTTCCAAGGCACGACGACCATGCATGGAATTTGATCGGTCCCAATACCTCATGAGTGAGCTCATGTCTCCCGATTCACACGTGAACCTGTTTGATCCCTTTGAGAGATCGCATTACTCATATGCCCTTAAATGCACACCAGCTCGCCGGTGTATAGACCTTGGTTAGGTCATCAACCTATTGGTCTGCCAAATGTACACACTCAGACATATAGTAACACATCTGTCTCTGGTCAGAGGATGTGTGCCTATGTTGTGACGGTATTCAACATAGGTCTTTGGTTATCTTGATCTCGATAAGTCAACTCTTTGACTCAACTAATCTGATACCTCCGAATCACTATTCCCATGCAGAGGACCTGCATCAAGAGGTCGATCAGATATCAGCCAAATGAGAAAGGATTGCCATCTCCTACTTAAGCTGGAGATCAACACTTAACAATCATTTGATGGTGCTTGATGAGTCCTCTATCTAACTCTTTAGATATTCATCCAAGCACCAGCCTCTATGATCCAATCAATGAATCAACAGCTGTATGATTATCAAGTTAGCCATGGTACATAACACTTATTGTACAGAGGGACCTTATATGCAAATTAGTTATTCTTCATTTCTGATCAGGGAATGATATTCGCAATAACATTTATTGCATAATGGCTCACTGTGGGCTCACATGTCCAACAATCTCCCACTTGCCCAAAGAGCCATTAACGGGCTAATCTTTAAACCTACATTCATGTGACAATCATAGGCTATTTAGAAAAATAGCTAGGTAACCTGATCAGTCACTCTGCTCCCGAGAGACTATGCCAAGTCCTTTTACGGCACTTGCATATCCCCTAGTAATAGTGCTCGCATCCAATGCGAATGTTGTATCTTATGCAACCAATTCTCAATCTTGTCAGTTATAGTGTCCTTGACACTATAGCTTAACAATTATTATAACCAGTATGTCCACAATCCTTATCAGAATACCCTTATTCCTGGAGATCTCTATCTCCTAAGGTATCCATAGTTAAGACCTTTTAGATCACTATCTATAAAGTCTTAATTTCTTGAAGATAAGACTTTGAGATCACTATCTCAAAAATCTTTTCATCTTTGAAGATATTGTTATCACAACAATTAAGTGTTTTATCTCCTTAGCAGGATTAGTAACATTTACACTCCCACTGCATGGCAGATGTCTGGCTTTTGTACACATCTAGCATACACTCGGCTTCTCGTAACTGATGCACAAGGGCAAGTAGTTCCAGCATTCACTTCCTCAACTCTTTGAGGTGCTATCCCTTTAGATAGGTCAATACCATATCTTAAGGGAAGGAAGCCTTTCTTGGAATTTTCCAGAAAATGGAACATGTCCAAGGTGTACTACTAATGTAACGATCACGATACCCTCTTCTCTTCGCTTATGAACATCTTCAGAACTAAGATCTAAGAGGTATCCTTGAGATCATATCTCAAGGTATGGAATAGCCAGTCTATAAAACACTTATTATTATACTTATATCATTCCAAATGATCAGGCTATCATCTACATATAGCATGATGAACACAATGGCACTCCCACTAAGCTTCACATGGTACATCAAGATTCTATCTGAAATCATAACATTTATAATTTCATCAAATATTATGTTTCCACTACAAGAAGCTCATTCGAGTCCATAGACGGAGTTTCTTAGCTTGCACATCTTGCTTCCTCAATCATGAAGCCTTGGGGCTACTTCATGTAAATATCCTCAGAGAGTATTCATAGAGGAATGCAATCTTGACTCAGATCTTGAAGATGTCAAAGTGAAGTTGTGTAGCTATAGTTAGCAATAATCTGATGAGTTTAAGCATGGTCATTGGAGAGGAAGTCTCATCGCAAGCGATGTCTTCTTTTCAGTGTGTAGCTCATGGCTACGAGCCGTGCTTTGAAGGTTTCTACCTTCTCACCAGGTTTCCTCTTTCTCTAGAAGATCCATTTACACTTAACGGGTCTTACCCATATAGGCGGATCCTCGAGGGTCCATATATAACACTTGTATATAAAGTCTACTATAGACGTTACTGCTAACATCCATCTTTCCATGACATGATCTTCAGAAGCTTCATCACATGAAGTTCGATCATTGTCAGATTTCTCTTACACATGGAATTCATCCTCAAACTCATTTGAAGAGGTATTAGTGGTTCATCTTTAATTGTCCTTTTAGTTTCCGATTTTTAGGAGCCTCATTATCTTCTCGAGATTAAATGAGTTCCTTCACTTCATTTTCATATTGATTCTCAAGAGAGTCATCCTCTAAGAATCACATTTTCAGAGATGACATCTCTTTAAGAATATCAAGGTCATAAAGTAGGCATTTAATACCATCCTTTATTTCCTAATGAGTAGCACTCTCCAGTGCCAGATTCCAGCTTACTTGCATGGAACCTTATTAAGGATATATATATATATATATATTGTAGTCTCTACTACAAATATATACTTGGAAACTAAGAGGTAATTATGCTAAAATTCATCATTAATAAAATCATATCGCACATGATTAAATTGTATCTCCCTACAACTCTATTGAGTTTAGGTGTATCAGGAGGAGTGAGGTAAGACATATCTCCATAAGGTATTCTAGGTATAGGCTACCTAGATTAGATCAAATTCATTTTATCTTCCTTTGGACTTTGGTTCCAAACCAAAATTATGAAATCTTTGAACATTTCAAAGGTTTTTATGGTGAAGGCAAGAAATCTCATATCACAAATAATCATCTAATGATATCACATATCATCAATGTTTATCATGATATAGATGATCTGCATACATTAATATGTATGAGATATTGAATACCTTGACATCTTAAATCATTCTTAGAGAAGGGTGCTTTGGACATTATTATTTTGAATACAATATTCACAAGTATGTAAGATTTGAAATTTTAGACATTCTAAAGTTTCTTCTCTTACTAGTTTATTGATCTCATCAATAGATATATGTCCAATTCTTGATGCTAGATCATTGTAAAAATGATCTTCATCCTTCTATTGATCTTTTAAAGTTTAATTTTTCAGTATTAGAAACCATAATGAACCATTCATTAATTTTCTAATTTAATATAGTAGAGTCCTCCAGATGTCAGATTACTATCTGAAATGTGTCCATCATAACTCTTATGATAGGTCTATTCCAGAATTCATATTTATTTCCAACATTTAGAAATAAATAATGAGTGTAATCTAATATCTAGATCATAGAGATATTCTCTAAGACTAAGAGCTCCCACTGAAAATATGAAGTCTATTGATCCGGTGGAAATTGTTGCAACAATTGCATCAATTCCAACATGGATGACCTTTAAACCTTAAGATCAAATGTCTAATCTTCTAATATATATGCAACCAATTGCAAGTGTCATTAGAATATTGAGATACAATTATTAGACTTTATCTTATCAAATATGTAAGTCAATTTCAATGATTATATGTAGATTATTCTGATGTACTATTAGATTCCTTCTCTAAGGATCCTAGATAGATTTGATAGTCATACTATCAAAACATCAACTCATTGCAGTATTGACATTCATCCAACTCTTTGGATGTCATATGGAAGTCACAGAAGTATAGTCAACTCTTTGACTTTCTATCTTACTTGGGTCCAACCCATGCTTCCACTGCGCTTCCTTTATCTATAAGCAACCATTACAAAGGATCTCTTATGTTGAAATCAAAAAAATTCAATATAAGAGTATTTCAACATTTATACATGCTTCATTCAATTCATACAATATGAATAATATGAAGCATCGTGAATGAACAGAGTATAGACAGTAGAATGATGACACTCATCATATCTACATCCATCTAAACTCTTAAAACATTGGTTCAGGTAGGTACTTAAACAATTTGAATACATCATCTCTTATAGAGCCATCATTCTGCATGATACAGATAACCATGCCATTCATGATTAAATGTCAAGAGCACATATGTACGCAAGAACATCTTCTTAGATTTTATAAGGATTATTCGAAAATTATGATCATCATTGTCATGTCACTTCCAAAGTACATACGATGAGAGATCAAGACTATAGAGACATACAAACCCTAGAGTTGAAGTCCTATTGTCTATTATAATTGTCATTCCTCATTATTATGAGGAAACTTGCACATTGCAACACATACATTATGTGTTCAACTGCAAGTACAACATCTTGTTCATGGATCCAATCCATGATAATTTACTTGTTATTATTGAAAATATTATTGAGTGTTGTTTAATGAAGGATTATTTAAAATAAGAAATTTGCATAAATATATATACACAGACACACACACATTTTACTTTGATTTAGGAATTTTATATCAAAGCTGTCTTGCCTTGTTAACATTGAAAGTTCATTCCCTTAATCACTTTCAATGTAAGAGATATACTTACCATTATATCTCAAGCAAGATCTGGGATCTCCTTCCTTATCTTTGTTACATCCCAATAATATGAGAACCTGCAACTCGGATAAAAAGAAGCAGGAACACATTCCGCCTTGCAAGTCCAACTTGCATCTCCCAATTCGGTCTTTAACACCCGGGTCCACCACCCCTAAGGTAATGTTGACCCATCATTAATTGAACCTATGTGCAATCCAATATCGCCCCAATAATATGAGGACCAGATATTGGGGTCACTACGCATACGTCCTTACTCTTTCGAGAAGCGAAGAGCCCGATCAAAATGGATCGTATGCAAGAGCTGTCACTTCGGACAGGCATCTCCTGCATACAATATCTGGCGACGGAACCCTTCGCCTTGACGGGAGACCATGGATGTCACTTATGTGATCCTCCACCTCATATTCAAATTTTAATTAATTATTATGAATCATATTCATATAATTAATTCTTCCAAGGGAAACACACATCTATTCATAATAGAGTATTTTTTTAATAA
Source organism: Ottelia alismoides (assembly GCA_037367405.1). Taxonomy (NCBI): domain Eukaryota; kingdom Viridiplantae; phylum Streptophyta; class Magnoliopsida; order Alismatales; family Hydrocharitaceae; genus Ottelia; species Ottelia alismoides. The sequence continues at coordinate 328,082 of JAZKJV010009735.1, read as the reverse complement.
GATATAATTAATTTAATCACATTAATTATCGTTCCAATTCAATCAACAAACTATATTGTTACTTGAAATATATGGTATTAACTCAAAATACATATTATTCGAATTTTAATAATTAGAAAATACATCATGATCTCTCAGGCATCATTCGTTCCCTACCCGTTGTCATGGCCAGTACCGGTGGGAGTGGGACAAACCACACACGGTGCAACCTACTACCCCAACGCTCCCCGACTAGACACCATATCCGCCTCGGAAAAAAATAATGCCGAGCCAATCATTTTGTATTTGAGATGATCATCGGTCTTTCAATCGAAATTATACCATATAGTAATAATCAAAACCATTTTGGTTATAAGGAAATTTTCTAGACAAATTCCCAAAACCTATTCAAGCAACAAGTTTGATGAAAGTGTATCAAACAACCAATTGGCGATCTAGATCTAATCTAATCATTCATTAGTTGAGGCAATGCCATTTAAGAGAATAAATATTGTTCTAATATTTCTCAAATATTATCCACAATTATTCCAGGAAATTGACTATTAATTTCGCAATTTTTCTTAAACGATAATCACAAGGTTTCGGATAATGATGCAATTTCCAACAATGACCCTCACTAACTAAAAATAACATATCTCATTCATTTTAAATCCAAATTAAGCAACATCAATTTCCAGAGATTGATAACTTGATTTAAAAATGAAACTATGGATAAACATGCATTTTCAGGTGTTTAAAACTGTAATTAACATCTTAATTATGTCTCTAATCGTCATCCCCGAAACAGTGGACATATGGTCAATAAAACGATCATATCTTGAGCAAACAGAATTCAAATTATGCAAACTCAAATTCCACATTTTTCTTATTTATTGGGGAACATTATCTAAGTGATAAACTCATGTTTAAATATTTTAAACAGGGTCGAAAAATTATCACAAGATAGGGCTGCGAAAATTGAAATGCAAAAATCTTCACGAACCCAAACGAGCCCAAATTTTCGTAGGTTCATGGATCATATCCAAGACCTCCATAAACCTGGCTCTGATATCACTTGAAGGATATGAGAGGATCCTCAAGCGCATCACAAAAGCGTGAGCATCGTATCGAATACGACGGAGAACGACTAGTCGGACTAGTTGTTCTATGCAACGGAATTTTTTTTTTAAAAATGACGAAACCACATGATCCATAAATCATTTATGAATCGTTTCGTCTAACCACATAGTAGATATAGGAATACCTGTTGTAGCATGGTTGCGATCGAGCTTCTAAGTCTGACCTTCGGAGGAGACGCTTGCGAGCGCATGGATGAGTCGCGGTGATCTCACAATCTAAGTAGTTGTCCAAGCAAGGGAACTCATGACCTCGTCACACGAGATCGTGTATCTTCTTCACGAGTGAGAAGCACCAAAGAATATGGAGCGCTGAGAGTCGTCGAAGCAACGCAAGCCGACGATGGGGCCTTCTTCCTTCTGGAGTAGGGTGGACGGCCACCCAAGAGAGAAGGAGAAGAGGGCACGTGAGAATGAGAGAGAAAAAGTAGAGAGACGTTGTCAAGTCGGTGTTAGTCGAATAGCAAGGCATGCCTCTTCTTATATAGGGTTTTGGGAGTACATGGATCCCAATCCATGGACAATATACAATCAATGGATGAGATTGATTTGTGCTCCTTTCAACGGCTAGGATGTTGTTGGTAAAACACAACAATAAGTGGTTTAATTCAAATTAATTAACATTGATAAATCAATATAATTAATCTCAAATTAAATCACATTTGACTAGAGATAATATAATGAGAAGACCATGGTCCTCTCCTAAAAAGGAGGGGTGGCTACTCTACTCCTCAAAGAGAGTGGTAGCCATCCTCTCTTGTTAGATAGGACATGGTCTATCTCCTCAATATATCATGAGATCTCATTATCTCATGATATCTCCTATAACTCTTGTCGAAAATAATTTTCACAAAAAATAATTCCAAATTATCTTTTGAAAAATATCAATCAAGCCATTGAAAAATTGTGAATCTCATTCACAACCCAAAACTAAATGTAATTATATTTTCAATTAATTATTCAATGTGAATCCCATTTACACAAGTCTCTCTCTAATGTATATTATAAATCGTATTTATAATATACATGGATAATTGGATAGTGCTATCCACATTATCCATATCCACATTAATTAAATCACATTTAATTACACCAGATACTCATTCTCATGCATTCAGATAATGTTAATCGAATTCACATTACTCATGATAATTAAATCACATTTAATTATTCATTTCTCAATGCTCAGATATAATTAGACCTTGGAATTATTCTTGAACTCTTTCAAGAATAATACGTATTCTCCGCAGATACTTGGAGATAAGGACAGGGCGATTGTATTATTCCATGTGTAGTGACTTGGATATTGAGATCACATCTCAAATCCAGATCTCACGGACCTCCCAGAGATGCTTGATTTACTCAAGGCCGCAAATCTAATCTTATCATTGCATCTGAATCTTATTCAGATCAATGTCCAACACTTGGACCAAGATCAGATTGCTTCTCTACTGAGAGGAGTCACTAAAATCCAGACCTGTTTCATCACTCCCTCAGAATGGAAGCATCATGATTATATAATCGATTATTGATCACATCACCCTCAAGTATTCCTAATACATGTACATCCTGCATACTGGAAGACCTATGATCAACCCGAAGATAAAGATCAATTTTACACTCTCATCTTCAAGGTTTGATCACCGAGTTTTTAAATCTTGGTCATTGGGAATCGGTATCGATCATATGCTTTCTCAAAACATATATTATACCTTCAAATTCTTGTCATGCTTCCAAAGCACGACGACCATGCATGGAATTTGATCTGTCCCAATACCTCATGAGTGAGCTCATGTCTCTCGGTTCACATGTGAACCTGTATGATCCCTTTGAGAGATCGTATTACTCATATGCCCTTACATGCACTCCACCTCGCCGGTGTATAGACCTTGATTAGGTCATCAACCTATTGGTCTGCCAAATGTACACACTCAGACATATAGTAACACATATGTATATGGTCAGAGGATGTGTGCCTATGTTGTGACAGTATTCAACATAGGTCTTTGGTTATCTCGATCTCGATAAGTCAACTCTTTGACTCAACTAATCTGACACCTCCGAATCACTATTCCCATGTAGAGGACTTGCATTAAGAGGTCGATCAGATATCAGCCAAATGAGAAGGGATTGCCATCTCCTACTTAAGCAGGAGATCATCACTTAACAATCATTTGATGGTGCTTGATGAGTCCTCTATCTAACTCTTTAGATATTCATCCAAGCACCAGCCTCTATGATCCAATCAATAAATCAACAGCTGTATGATTATAAAGTTGGCCATGGTACATAACCCTTATTGTACAGAGGGACCTTATATGCAAATTAGTTATTCTTCATTTCAGATCAGGGAATGATATTCGCAATAACACTTATTGCATAATGGCTCGCCGGGGGCTCGCATGTCCAACAAGGGGCCCTAGACTTTTGTACATTTATGGTTAGGTCCTTTGTCAGATCCCCTTACGTCCCTTATGCATGAGGTGTTAGACTTTTTGCATTGTAATCGCTCCAATTTTTTTATTTAATTTTAGTCTATAAATTTGTAATATGTGTTAACTTTGGATTATTAGCACGTAGACCTTTGGTATTGTTTTTAGTGCAAAAGTACCTCTGTTAGGTTTTTATTTTTATTTATACTTCTCTATTTTAGTAAATAAATTATGAATGCTAAAAAATTTGGGGAAATGTGGTAGATGCTCTCACCTTGCCTGTACATGTACATATTTTTATGTAGGCATTTACTTTATTTTCCTATTTATTAAAAATCAAATAGGAGCTATTTATTCCTTGTTTATTGATAAAAATCCTAAAATATAAAACTCTGTTAAAACTTCTCAAAAAATTAATGTTAGTATATTATTACATAAACTACATTCAGACCAAAAACACATAAATATAAAAAGAAAACCTTAAAATAAAAACCAGGAAAACTCCATAAAATCATTAAAAATTCTATAGAATTTAAAAAAATAGTTTTTTCTTATTTTTATTTATATCATAACATATATATTAAAAACAGTTTTAGGGAATTTTGGAATTACAATCTATTTTTAATATCCAAAATAATTCGACTTATATATTATATTCACTATTTTATATATTTTAATACATTAAAAATGAAAAAATTAGAAAATAATATATAAAAAATACAAAAAACATATTATTTTCTAAATTTTGAATATATTTATATATATATTGAAAAATATTAAATCCTATATACACTATCATAAGTATATATTATATATTATTACTATTGTTATTTATAAAACTATCATATATATTTAAAACCTATAAAAAATAAAAAGGACTTTTCATGTATATTTATATGAATATATTATATTATATATTATCTATAATACATATAATATTGTTATTAATATATATAGATATACATTATATAGTAAAAAAGGAATTAAAAATTGCAAAATTAAAAATAATATAAAAAAGTAAAAATTTCAAAAGATAATAATATAAAACAATTAAAAAACCATAAAATTTATAAAATAATTTAAAACCAATAAAAATCAGAAAATAACACAAAACATAAAAAATAGCATTATTAGTTTTTATTAATTGATAATAATTATACCCATCAACAGTTTGCTTCCAATGGTTCGACCCCTACTATTTTGTCACCATATACATTTTGTAGGGTATAATAAACTTTACCACGTATTTATTCATTATTTTATCTATATCGTGGATTGATTATTTGTTTGATTTGATTGGTGATATTGAGAGCTGAGAGAAGGCTGATATAACGATCATCGGATCTGACTTATTGGACACCACATGCTCCTCCAAGACTATACGTTAGACACCTCTCTCCAATCTATCAACAAAATGGTGTCGTTCCCAGGGAGCGACGCATAGGATAGAGTATATATTGCTTGTGCATATTTATTTATTTCTATTTATTTCTTTATAAATAATTGTTTATCTATTCTGACCAATTTTTTTGTTGGTTTCTTTGCATGCGACCGCAGAGCGTTGGTGGCTTTCTAGGAAGCCAAGACACTCTAGCTACGTGGGGATCAACTCTTTCTTTGTGATTTGATAGGAGAGAGAGCAAAGGGGAGACTGGGAGAGAGAGAGAAGAGCAACCTAGTGTAGATTTTATTTTAGTGAGAGAGGGACATTATTTATATTATTTTAGTAATACATGTTGAACACTTGGACATTTTGGACATTCGAGCCTATTTTAACAAGTGTTTGTTCACTTGGGAGCCCGCTGGATTTTTATAGCATTTTATATGATTTCTACCTTTTGTTCTCCCTAGTTTTCTGTATGTTTTTATTTGTTTCTCACGATTCGTGCTTTCCACCTTCTTTTTATTTAGTTTATGTGAATGAGCCCTTAGATTTTTAGGATTACTTGATCGAGTAATCTAGGTCCAAATCCCTAATATCTGCATGCTCCTATAGTCTCTTATGTTTGAACTTAAATCAAACTAAACATGTGCTTTACGTTAATAACAATTCCTACTTAGGGTGATTTCATCGGCTTGCATTACATGTGGTATATTTTTCATCTCCACATCACCTGCATCGGCTTTGATCATTCTTATGAGCTGATAGTTCTTTTCATGGCATCGACCACTGGTTTAATTTTCGATTCTTTTCCCCTGGTAGCAAACACCCACTTGATTGTATACTCGAGTGTTTTTCTTCTATTCATTTATGATTGCATTGTCGTTCTCACATGGAGACTACGAAGAAAGTATGTTATTCGATTGCCAGATGCCAACATGTACTTCAGCATTCTCTATTGCATGTATATACATGTTTCTCCTTCTCTCTTCCACATGATACCCTACACCCCAAATCTCTCACTGGATATTTGTGTCAATACTTAAGATGTACTTTATCCTAAGTACAGGGGGCACAACCATTGTGTTGTTCATACTTGTTTCCTCACTCATGTAGTTGCCTATACTAAGGGATCTTTTACCCTAAGTACTTGGGGTGTGATGTGTTCAACTTTTTGTCAATATTCTATCTTTATTTTCATTTTCATTTCATCATTTCGTCCCTCGCATGTCTTCCCACTTTTGTTCTATATCTAGGGATTTTTTACCCTAAGTATAAGGGGTGACATGTCGATTGTTTATTTGTTCATCCTGATCCTTGATCATTCGCATTTTGTATACAATCTACTATACTTAAGATTACTTCATGCTAAGTATAAGGGAGACGATCAACTTCTCATACTTTAGTCATTGTAGTATAGACTTTTCCTATACTCAACACAAGTTATGTCTTCTTCTTTTTTCTCTTTCATTACTATGAGGACATAGCTCAAGCTAAGTATAGGGGAGTCGTATATACATTGTATAATAGCCATAACTCATACTTTCGCATTTTCAATAATATGGCTAAAATACTATATTGGTAAGGGTATAAAATAATCAACTATAAAGAATAAATTATAAATAAGTATAAAATTTTCAAAATTCTTTGTAAATGCGATTAATAAACTGGTTTAAAAATATTTTACAAAATGATTTGAAAAATGCCTTGAATTTTTTTTTGAAAACCGTTTGAAAAACTTTTTGCAAAATGTTTTCAAACCTGTGTAAAAATCTTTGCAAATTCTTTGTAAAAATTTGTTTGTTTGATAAAGGTTTTGAAAATTACATTGCAAATGATTTGAAAAATGATTGTAAATTTTTTTTGAAAAAACTATTCATACCTTTGAAAAATCTTTGCAAAATGATTTTCAAATTTTGTAAATGTTTGTAACTTGGTTGTAAATATATTTACAAAATAATGTTTTCAAAATATATGTAAAAATATTTTCAAATTATTTTGAGAACTTTGTATATAATTATGATAAATAATAACTTGTAAAAAATTCTTTATATAACACTTGCATGTAAAAACTATAAATAATAAGTGACTTAACTTGTACAAATCCCGGTGTAAAATCTACACCTTATAAATATGCATGTACTCACATGTAAATATTTGTACATACATCTTTCACTGACCCTTATAAAAAATCTATAAAAACTTAAAAACATTTAAAATCTATAAAAGTTTGCAAAATATTTTCAAAAAAATCTTAAAAATTTGCAAACTTTTTAAAAAACTCCATAAAAAGTTCAAAAATCAAGAAATTGTTTCAAAAAAAAATTTTTCTTACATCTGCATTTTTCAGAATGATAATGACAATTGAACTAGTCTAAGTAAAATATGAAGATTGGAGCTTGGTTGGACCTTAATCCACTTAATCACAAGAATCTTATAGGAACTAGAATTGAGGCTCTTCAGGTATGCTAGACTTAGTTCTTTGATACCACAAGATTAGGTTCATATGTCACCTTGACTGACTAAGTATAATATTTTAAGACACATGTATGACTCTTGTCGATAGTGACCTAACTTGAAAACATGCACCTTACACTTAGCTCAACTCAGTTGAAGTGGTAGAGTGCTGGATTTGCCGACATGAGACATAAGAGAATGGAAACATACTAAGTCATAATTTGTGGACATTGTACCCCAACCTGATCCAGTAGCAATAAGGTCCAAAGACAAGATGTCGTGGGTAGAAATAAAGCTTCAAAAGAGGGACATGCTACTGGTTCAAGAGGAAAAAGTCCTTATGTAAATGCTGTTGTAAATAGTATTTAAAAAAACTAAAATAAAAACTCCAAAAAGAATAGACAGGCAAAAGTCAAAGAAAAATCAATTCCCGTCGGAGCATGTTATTCAATAAGCAAGATTGTGCTTCAAAGTCAAAGATACATGTGAGCCTGCAGCTGGATGACTTGGCGGTCACGCATCCTAGCATATGTAGCTACATTTGCTACCATCCATTCTCTTCTCTACCTCTTCTTCTTGGGCAATCAAAAATCGCTAAAATTAATTATCCAATTAAAAGCGAGCGGTCAAATTTTTATTTTACTTAGGCAAGTCCAAGGTTGACCTCAGGGAGGCCACTTTCTCCTTAGGTTAATTATTAGGCAGTCTAGGAGCTAGGTTTTCAAAGAGGCATTTTTTATAATTTTTTAATGCAATAAAAATGCAAATGCAAAAATGCGATTGAACTAGGTTATTAAAAAAATCAAGTAACTTAGCTAAATTAATTTTAATGTAAAATTAAATCCAATTTAGCCAAGTTATATTTTTCTTGGAAACCTAATCTAATGATGAATGAAAAATGTATTTTTTTAGAATTTTTAGATTTAAAATGCAATTAATGAAAAATAAACTATTTTTATGGATTTTTATGCAATTTTTCACACAATTAGAACGCAAAAATTATGATTTTTTATTAGAAGTGAAATACGATGAAATGAAGCTAAAGTATTTTTTGGAGTTTTCTGACACTGTATGAATTTTTTAGTGGAAAAAGAGTGACTGTGAATATTTAATTTCTAATTAATGCACAAAATCAATTTATCAAGAGAGCGATTTATCTCTAAAAGATATTCCAATAAGCAATCCAGGAGAGATACAATTTCATAAAAATATTATTCGTGAATTTAATTAAAAATCATTTACTTAAATCACTCAAGAACTTATTCTAGACACAAGATATCTACATTTGCAATGAAATTTGGACATAAATTTAATCACATTAAACGCATCATCTATGATTTTTTTACAATTTTTAGAGAAATCATTAATTTAATACGAATTTCAAACCATGAATTGGGTAAATTATGCAAGTTTTCCTCAAAACAATTTTAGTTAATCAATGAATGCTCAAAGAATTTCAAATAAATAGCCAAGAGATACAGAATTAATTGAACTACAACATGCTATTTTTGCATTAATGAAACAATGGAAAAAGGATGTCCAAATTAGAGCATAAACACATGGGTGTCCGTGTAATTACAGAAAATAAACAAAGTAAAAATAACACTAAGGCGTTCTTTAATTACATAAACCTGCAGGGGTTTTTGAGCAATTTTCCCAGGGTGGAGCGTGTTGCACGTGACTTCTTAATGATGGGGGCTCTTGCGTAAATGGATGGAGCTTAGAGGACCTTGAAGCAATTATCCCACTAGCGTGTGCCATGCACGTGTTCTCCAAGTGGGCCGGGGGAGGGGGGTTGAAATTTGCTAGATATGTAAGGGATTTAGTGCAAAGTTCCACTTGGCACGTGTTTTGCACGTAACTTAGTTGTCGGGGTCGTCTTTGTAAATGCAGAGAAAGGCAGGGGATGCCTTGCAAATTCACCCCACCCGCACGTGCAACGCACATGAAGGAGGGATAAGGGTCGGGCTGGCGTAAGGCTCGAGGGGAGTGCGCTGTGGTTGACTGCCGACTGGAGGGCGATGGAGATGGTCGCTCCCAGGAGGAGGGCGGAGCGATGGAGTGGGCCCCTCGAGGGCTACATGCAAGCGATGGAGAGTGATGCTTCGACCTGCTGCTCGACGGGTTCTTGGGGCTCAGACAATGAGGCTGGAGTGTGTGCAGTGGTGGAGATCCTGCTCGTGCTGCTTGTGCCTTGAGTCGATGAGCGTGGCTCATGCAGTGGAGCGAACTAAGAGCGATGCCGTGGCATGTGGTGGGGCTCACAGAGGGCGAGGTGGCCAAGGGCGAGGCGGGGCAGTTGAGCAACTACTACACAGTGCTCGAGGCATAGAGGGTAGAGGAAGTGATCAACGGCGAGGTACGCGAAGCAAAGAAATGCATGTTGGGGGAGAAGGTGGTGAGGCGGCATGGTCAAGTGCTAATGGGGCATCGGTGTACGGCGAAGAGGGGGAAGAAAGAAGGGAAGAAGAACATAGGTGCACAAGAAGAAATAAAAGGCAGAGAAGGAAGAAGAAAGGAAAAGGAATGTGATGAGGAGTTACCTGTATGGTCCTCGCAGATGTTTTCTAGAGATCGGAAGATCTTAGATTGATCTTCGCATCCAAAGGTCCAGCGAGGGGGAGTCTTGAAGCTTAATTTCGAGCATAGCTGCAACATGAGGGACTCTCGTAGATCTCGCCCATGTCAATGACCGTCTTGGCCTCCGTTGATCTCCCTCGGCCTATCACGAAGAGGGAGGAGGAGACTTGTAGTCATTTTCCTCAGATCGTCGGATGGGGAAAATGAAGAGGATGAATGGAATAAAAAGAGGAGGAAGATGGAGAAAATAGAAAAGAAGTGGGGTGGAAGTTGGGAAAGAAGTGGGAGAGGTGTAGAGAATGGGAGTTGGTGGAAAAAACAATAAAAATTAAATTTTAAAAAGTAATTAAAAATTAATTAATTAATTATAAATAATTGATTAAAATAAAAAAATTAATAAATGAATGAATAAATAATAAATATAAATAAATAATAAAATAAAAAATATAAATAAAATAAATTAAATAAAATAATTACGAAAATAATACAAGATGGGGTGACACGTGGCGGCACTAGGAGCTACCACGTGTCGTACCTAGAAAAATCAAAAATTAAATGTAAACAAAAAATAAAAAATAAATAAAAAGGGGTCAAATAAAAAATGGTCAACATGAAAGTTTCTCGTTTGGACGAGGTCTATAACTTTCGTGAAGGACTGAAAATAAAATAAATTATATGTATAAAAAATATTTTGGGTGGTATCTAATAGATATAAAATACCGAATTTTATCTTTTGCGTATTTTTTGGTTTTTAAAATTAGATAAAATCAAAACAAAATCAAAGGAAATATAAGTTATATATTTACAACTTAATTTTATTTTTTTTATTTTTAATAATTGAGAAAATAAAAGATAAAATAATAAATAAAGGGGACTTTGTACAATATACAAGGAGGGGCCAAAATACAAGTTTCACATACGAACTTCGATTCCTTTGAATTATTTTGAATCGAAGTTCGTATGTCAAACTTGTGTTTTGGCCCCTTCTTGTATATTGTACATAGTCCCCTTTATTTATTTATTTATTTTATCTTTTATTTTCTCAATTATTAAAAATAAAAAATAAAATTAAGTTGTAAATATTTAACTTATATTCCTTTGAATTTGGATATATTGCAACACAAGTTTCAATATATTTTTTATATTTTTATATTCAAAGGAGTCGCCTCAATAGTCAAGTCAAAACAAATCCTCATACGCAAATTCTGATGACTATGAATCGTACTTGTATTGTGTAAGTGAAATATTGCTCTCTACATTAGAGATGACAAAGAAATAGCATCTTCTAACAAGGTAACTCTAATTCCACGGTCTAGCAAATCTTTCCTCGAGGAGCGGGGTATTCCCTTCTAAGTACAAGTACAACTAGCTCAAGAAGTGAGGTAGAGAAGAGAATAGATTGTGACCAATGTAGTCACATGTCCGTGGAGCTTGACCAGTGTATCCAAGTCTCCAGTTGCATGCTTCCTTTGTATGAATATCTGAAGCATATGTCTTATTTGACTATACAAATATACACACCCCGACAGGCATTTTATTTTCAATTAGGCACATCCCCTTTTTTGGAGTTCTTTTTCTTTCTTTCTTTTTTCCTTTTCTTCATTTTTTGACATATATACAAGGTGCAACATGTACATAAAGGAGTTTTTATTCTTGAGCTAGTAGACTATCCCTCTTTTGTAACTTTACTACAACCCACAACATCCCGTCGTTAGACGTTGATGCCACTAGAATAGGTTTAGATGCACTACCCTCCCTAGAGGAGGATGGGTGTTTCTATCAGTATGCTATTCCAAGCCAAAGGATTCTACCTCCTTACCACCTCATCAATGAAGAGCTACATGCATGGTGCTTGTCCAAGTTAGATCACTGTCTAAGAGAATTGTACGTGTGTATGAAATATTCTACTTAGACCAATCAAGATGACATGTGAATATAGACTTGCAGACTCAAAGAATTAAGTCACTCGACCTGAAAAATCTTAACTCCAGTTCTTATAAGGTTCCTCTGAAATTAGGTAGATTAAGGGAAAATCAAATCCATCCTCGACTTCTATTCATAACTTGGTTCATAACCCACCAACTTTTCACTTAGCATACGTTAGATATGAAAATGAAATGCAGATGACATGCAATGTAGATGAATGAAGTGAAAGACATTTTTTATAAATGCAAGGACGATATGCAAGAGTAAATAAGAAGCCTAATTTTTTTCAATTTATTATTATTATTATTTGGTATACCTCCTATTTTACAAGAAATTTTATAAAAGTATTATTTATAAGAATTTTACAAAAATATACACATTATACAATATACAAATATACAACTTGTATATGATATACATATTATAAAAGTATACATGTATTTTACAGAAAAGTTTTTTTTTATCAATTTTACCCACCCCGTAATTATTGTAAAATATATACAAAAAATGTGGAAGTACGATCTATGGGTAGAGTATATATGTAATATATACACTCCCCCTATACTTAGCGTGTGCTATGTCTTCAGAGCACAAGAAGTGAGGAAAAGACATAGCTCGTGCCAAGCATAGGAGAGTTAAAATAAAAAAGTATAGAAGTCGACCCACCCCCTATACTTAGGCTCTGGTCGGCCTAAGTATAGAAGAAGAGCGAAAATGGGGTGATCAAGGTCAGGAGGAGAAATGGATGAATATGTATACATGATGGGCATCGGTCCCCCCTATACTTAGCATGTGGTCATCCTAAGTATAGGATAAGAGTGAGTATGAGAACCGATGGGGTTGGAGAATATATAGAGAGAAAATGACTATTGAAAAACACGGATTTCAAGAGAGCCTAAATGGGTGTCTCACACAAGGCGGAGACAACTGTCGCTGTGGCGACTCTCAAATGAAACCTGTATTTAATCAACAATTAACCCATACTAAAGATCAATAAATTAGAAATAATGTGGAGTTAAAATATATTTTTAACTCTGCACAAATGATGTAAAGGACAAGTATGCAGAGAGTTCGAACACAGGGAGCAAACAGGGTAATTCACAAAAATGTGCACAAGTGAGTGTGTGTGTCAAGTGTCTACACTAAGCAAGCAATTAAAGGAAATTTTTGTGGGTTTTTAATTTTTAATTTTTTTAATTTAATTTTTAATTTTGTATTTTGATTTTTAATTTTCTAATTTTTATAATTTTATATTTTGTATTTTTTTTAATTTTCAATATTGGAAAATAAAGACAATGTAATGAAAGGCAAGATAAAATATTTATAAAAATGTGCAAAAATAACCAAAAATTCAGAAATAAAATATTTTTGATGTTTTTAGGATTTTTTACTGTTTTTGTGATTTTTAGGGATTTTTCAAGGTGTTTTTGATATTTTTAATTACTGAAATAAGGGAAAACAGTGGAAAATGTGCTGGCTGTGAGGAAAATGGAAATTAAAATTAACAAACAGCAACCAAAATTTTTCACACTAATTTTCAAATAAAGAGAATGAAATCTAGAACAAACAGAAACTGAGTTTGTGATTTCTGGATTTTTCTTTGATTTTATATATTTTTTTGAAGTTTTTGAGTGTTTTTAAATTTTTAGTGTTTTTCTTTTGATATTTTTAATGATTTTTGGACTGACACTAAAATATAGTAAAATAGACACTACGGAATTTTTGTGGAATTTTTCGAGAGGTTTTAATAATTTTTTGGCATTTTCTAATCTAGACAGTGCATAAAAAGCATGTTTTTGATTTTTAATAAATATAAAAATAAAATAAAATTAAAAACTAAAATGTTGGCGTGGAAGAACAAGTGCACATGAGCTTAAGTTCAAAATTTGAGAATTTTTGGGTTTCAAATGAGGCTCCAAATAATTACCACAAGCAAGCAAAAAGTTCACAGCCAAACAAGGACTTTTTCGCAATTATACAAAACCTCAGGGGCTTGCAGGCAATTTTCACACTAAATTTATACTTAATAAGGGAGGTTCTGGGCCAAACTTCAATACCCAAAGCCGCAAGGGCTTCTCTGTAAAAACCCCCTCGCACACGTGCGTTACACATGCACTTGGGAGGGGTATACTTGAAATATTCAGAAACGAGGGGGCCTAGGTGTAAAGTTACCACAAAAATTATAACTGATTAAATAACTTAATGGACTAAGAACAACTTCCTAAAACTGAAAGGATATGCTCGCAAAAACGCCAGGAGACACGTGCGCTGCACGCGCACCTGGCAGGGCTAAAACCGCAATATAACAAAAATGACAGGGGCTAGTTCGCAAATTCAACAAAAACTAAGCTCAGCAGATGAAAGTTCAATGTCTGATATTAAATTACAAAAAGATACTGGGTCAGGTTTGCAAAATACCCATTAAAGGCAGCGATCCAACAACGGGTTAGGCGTTACTTGTGCCACGTGTCGCAGCGGGGGGTGACGATACCCCTTCGCGTATACGGCCAAGATCAGATGGTGCTAATGGCGATCAATGGCTCTGGCTTGAAGGATCCGACGACGCCTGGGGCCGCTGGAAGAACGCGACCCAGATCGACGGTTCTGGAGGAGCTTGGATGAACAAGGGGAGGAACCGACCCCCTGCGCAATTCCTTTTGACGATTCGATCTCCTCCGGCGGTCGGGAGCTCCTCGATAGGCCCCGACGCTGCCTGGGAACCTCCTCCAACAGATGGTGGCCCCAAAATGGCGGACCTTCCGCCGGCGCACCGCCACTGCGAGGTGAGGGGGAAGACGCCCCAGGCTGCACGGGTTGCGGCAAAAATTGCTCCCAGAAGGCGAGCTACAACACCTGATCGTTCCGAATACCTGCAAAAAATTGGTGAAGGGGGTCGCGGGCAAAATGCCGCGACCCTACAGTGGAGGAAAGGGAGTCTGTAGGCGGCGGATGGTGGAGAAACAAACTCGTCGGAGCTTGCTCCGGCGAGGTAGAGGCGACGACGAATGATTGAAGCTCAGGCGTAATGGAGATTACCTAGGGGTTCCTAATGCTATCAAGATAAAAGACAAGCAAAAACAAGAAGAAAAACGTACCTCCAGGGTTGTAGACCCGAGGAAGAAACCTCACGGCCGCGAGGCCGGAGATGGGGTGGAACGCGGCCGGCAAGCTCAGCTAGGCACCTCGACGAGGTGGAGGACCAGCCCTCTATCACCGGGGGTCCAGCCACAAGCCCTCAGAGGTTAGCAATTCTCCAAAAACCGGTTCAAAGGGAAAAGGAAGAAGGAGGTTCGGTTTTGAAACAAGGTCAAGGGGCTTCCTTCGAGGCGAAGTCACGGGTGGCTGGATGATCCAACGCCCGAGGTATCACCTGGTCGTGAATCCTTGATATGTGGGCTACAAAAGTCGTGAAGGAAACGGGGTCAAATGGTGAAAGGAAAGACCTCGAAAAAAGGGTGAAAATGGGCAAAAACTCGCTTCTGACACAGCCCAGACCTGGGGCAGAGAGTTGACCTGTGGTCAACTGCTTCTGCCCCCTGGTTGGTCCACGTGGACCAACCAGAAAAAGGTCTGAGGAAAAAGATTAGAAAATTGATTAAAAATAGATAATGATTTTATTGATTTTTGGTTATTAAATAAAAAATGTTTATTTTTTTTATAAATTATTTTATAGTGATTTTTATTTAGTTTTATGAAGTATATTTTTACAAGTTGCTATTATACCCCTATATAGGTATATTATCTATATACTTTATTACTTTATTTTTATTTTGTGTATTTTAATTTCTTTAATTTTGTTTATTATTTTATAAAATTATAAAATACTTTTATACACATAAATATATTTTTATTTTATTTTATTGATGTATTATGTATAATTAATAAAATATAAACAGGTATGTATAGGTATGTATATAGGTATTGTATCTATGTTTTGTGTATATAAGTATTTTTATTTTGATTTTTATTTACATTTTTATTCTTATTTTAATATTCACAATTATTATAAGTAATATTTACGACATTATAAAAATATAAAATTATAAAAATAATAAATAAATAATAAATTGAATATTTTAATCAGTATAGCTATACAACGTGGGTCCAAAACTCAACTTTCAAACCGTAGCTCCGCCAAATGCGAAACCACCGCCATTAAATAGCTTATTTTCTTCTATATACAATTAAAGGTGAGTATGCTGCATTTGGAGTTTTCATTTGTGAGATACGCGTCTGGGAAGTTGGGATTCTGGAATTTTATTCAGACCATAACTTTTTATTTGTGTATTATTTTTCAGTGAAATCAATTTTGTATTTTTCGTTATTAAATTATCTACAACTTTCATGTACAAAGTTCCTTTATTTGATGATTAAAAAGTGGAACCAAAAATAGGTCCCAAAATGAATAAAGAATCAATGGAATAAATTGTATTTGAACTGTGTTTTTGACCTTATCTCCCCCTACTTTATTCCTTGTCGACCTATTCATCAAGATGCCTAGGTCTCGGGGTTTCGGGTCATAAAATATTTACAATATTTTATTCTTTTTCTTTTCTTTTATTTATTCTATAATTTTGGCTTTAATTACAGTATTTTATACACTAATTAAATGCACATGCATGAATGCTAAGATGGTGAAATTAAAGGTATTTACAGGCATTTGCTAGGGTTTTTGGTGCCAATATGATAGAATAAAGATGATGAAATGTGGATTCATCATCCCCCTATACTTTACCTTTGCTAGTCCCTAGCAAACACTTATGCAATAAGTGCAAAAAAAAAGAAAAAGAAAGAAAAGAAAAAGAAGAACTTGGATTTTATCTGATTATCAAACTTGTCTTTACAAAATCAAAGTTCGGAGCTTGAGTCGGACCTTTGGAATTTTAGTGCGGGCAGAACCTTAGTGAGAACCGTGTTTGAAATTCAACAGTCCTTGAGAATCCCAAAACTCTGCTCAAGTCTCCTCAATAGCCAGGTCAGAAGTACCTCAACTCATACGCAAACTCTTACGACTATGAGTCTGACTCGTACAGTGTAATTGATGGTGGCTCTCCCCAACTAGAATGGCAAAGAAACTGACTTCTCCAGTACGACAACCCAATGATTCCCCAATCCAGCAACTCCATCCTCGAGGAGCGGGGTATTCCCTTCTAAGTTCAAGTGGCAACCGGCTCAAGAGGAGGGGATGAAGAGAAGAATGGACGGTAGCCAGTGTAGCTACCTATCCCGGGATGCAAGACCAGTGTAGTCAAGTCATCCTGCTGCAGGCTCACATGATATGACTTTGGAACTCAAGCTTGCTTATTGGCTTTACACATATGTACATACTTGCATGCTCTTTATTTTTGTACATGCCTGAACACTTTTTTTTGAAATACTATATACAGCAGCATTTACATAAGGAGTTTTTCCTCTTGAGCCAGTAGACTATCCCTCTTTTGAAGCTTTATCGCAACCCACAGCCTCCTGTCTTTAGACTTCCTAATAACTGGACGGGTTGGGGTGCACTTCCCTCCCTAGAGGAGGACAAATGTTTCCACTTGTGTGCGTCTCATACCGGCAAATCCAATCCCCTCACCACTCCAACTGAGTTGAGCCATGTGAAAGGTGCAGGTGTCCAAGTTAGGTCATTATCAACAAGAGTCGTGCGTGTGCTCTGAAATACTCTACTTAGACAGTCAAGAATCCATTGAACCAAGTCTCGTGATCCTCAAAGAATTAAGTCAACTAGACCTGAAGTACCTCAAACCCAGTTCCTATAAGGTTCCTGTTATTAGGTAGATTTTAAGGTCCAATCAAGCTCCAATCTCCAGATTTTACTTAGACTCGTTCAACTATCAAACTCGATCCGAAAAATGCTCATGCTATGCAATGCAGAAAATATTTTTGTGATGCAATTTTCAAGAATTTTGAACTTTTTATGGATTTTTGAAAAGATGATGCATGTATGCATATGCTTTTTTTTGTATTTTTCAAAAAGATTTTTCAGATGTTTTTGGATTTTAATTTTGCAAATGTTTTTGGGATTTTTGAAAAGCAAAAGTTTTGGCTGAAATCTAGGTTAAAACTATGATCACGAGAGTGCTTCTTATATATACAAGAAATGGATTTTAAGGATTTACAAGGGTAAGTGATCAATTTTATACATATATATAGGTAGTGGATTTTGGTGTGATGTATGTATTCGTCAAACTTATTTGACACGAGCTTTTCACACAATTTTTGAAAACTATAGTCCAAAATAGTTTTTACAAACATCTTTACAAACATGTACACACATTTGAAAATCATTTTGCAAAGGTTTTCAAAACAGTATAGATAGATTTTTCAAAAAATTTTGCAACCAATTTTCAAACCATTTGCAAATCATTTTTCAAACATTTTATTTCACACAAAGAAAAGAAATTTTACAATCCACACATTTTACACAGGTTGAAAACATGTAACAAAATATTTTCAAAATAGTTTTCAATAGATGTTCACAAAGATTTTCAAACTATTTTTCAAACATTTTGCAAAAAACATTTTCACCTGATTTATTAATCAGTAAATACAAAAAGAATTTGAGGAATAATCACATCTTTTTATTAAAGATTTTTAATGAATTTTAAAGAATTATTAGCCATATTTATTAGGAAAATACGAAAGTACGAGTTATGGCTAAAGTATATACGTAGTATATACGACCCCCCTATACTTAGCTTGAGCTATGTCCTCATAGATCGGAGAGAAAAGAGAAGACATAACTCGTACTAAGTATAGGCAAGTCTAAAGAATGAATGAATCAATGAATGAGAAGTTGACCGTCCCCCCTATACTTAGGATCAAATAATCCTAAGTATAGCAGACTGTACACAACGCAGGGAGGGTCAAGGGTGGGAATGAACAGATCGTACTCAAATTGTCTCCCCCTATACTTAGGGTAAGATATCCCTAAGTATAGACAAGAAGAGGAGACAATGGAGAGGATCAAAGAATGGAAATACTCGGGGTGCACACCCCCTATACTTAGGACAAAGTACGTCCTAAGTATGGAAAACTGTCTACAAGGGCGACACCTTTTTGATAGATAAAGAAGATAGAAAAGGAAAAGAAGAAAAGAAGAAAAGATATCTGACAATGGGAGGAGAGATCGTGAGAATGTACACATCGCTCCCCCTATACTTAGGGTAAAAGACGCCCTAAGTATAGGCAACAACAGGAGTGATGACACAAAACGAAGAATGAACACTCAACTCGTCTACCCCTCCTATACGTAGGACAAAGTATGTCCTAAGCAAGGCAAACACGAGAAATGGGTAGACGAGCAAAAACGTGAGATGGAAAGATGAACAAAGGAGAATGTACAACAGAGGTGGATGTACATATGATCAAGAAGGTGGAAAGCAGACCTTCTTGCGAGACCGCTGAGGGATAGATCTAGTGTGGTGTATGTCGACATCGGGGTCCACAGCGGACGGAGGCCGATCAGGGTCGACACGGTGAAGGCCCTCAGTGGAATCAAAACGGAAAGGGACGAACTGATCGATGGAAGCAGTATGGCTAGGTTCTCCCTTGGTGGTCCTATGATGTGAAGGCACAGACGGGTGAGTGGAAGAAGTACGACTAGGTCCGGCCTTAGAAGTCTCGCCGATATCAAAGTGAAATGGGACAAACTCATCATCCTCGGAAGAAGTGTAATCAGAGTCGTCCTACGAGTCCTCGTCCAGGTCAAAATCAAAAGGAACGAAATCATCTGTGGAAGTATACGAACTCTGTTCATCCTCTATAATCTCAACCGGATCATCTTTCTCATCAAAAGGCCCAAATTTCTGAAGAAAAGCGATCAAATCAACTTCGGCCTCTGGCCCATCAGAATCAACATGGACAGGAGTGGACTCATCAGTGGAAGTAGTCAAAACAGGTCCGTCCTGTCTAGTCTTACATGGGTCATTTGTTACCTTATGAGGTCTCTCAAAGTAATGGGCAACATCATAAACATCCTCAATTATTTTGGTATCTGCCCCCTGCTCAAATGGTTCAATCACATAAATACTCTGGATTTCATCAACACATCGCCACACACCAGGAGGAGGGTTAGTGAGGTCCATGCTTTCCGACTTCCTCCCCTTTCGGGGGATCCGTCGTGTCTCATCAGGGATCGCTAAGGAAGTATCTCTAGTAGCATCAGGTAGGTCACAGGCCTCAGAGTCAGCTATAATCGGTGAAGGTGCATCCGGTGCAGGTCTCTGGTCAACTGTGGGTGTGGTGATCAACACTTCGCTCTCGTCAACAGGACGGAAGCGAACCTCTCCTGATCCATAGTCAATAACGACCCTCGTAGAGGCGAGGAATGGTCGTCCCAGGATGATTGGAGATGGCTCCCCTATGGAGTTCTCCATGGGCAACACGACAAAATCAACATTGTGGCTCGTGCCTTGAATAGAAATGACGGCGTTTTCAAGGATACCCTTCGGCCTCTTGATGGATCCATCAGCAAATTGAACGATCATCCTGGTTTTCTTGAGAGGCCCTAAGTGAAGAGACTGTACCAGCGAGAAGGGTAATATGCTAATAGATGCACCGCCGTCTAGGAGAGTGCGATCACATGTATAGTCAGAGATGGTGCAAGTGATGAAAGGTGTAGCTGTGTTCTTCTTCTTGGGAATGGGACGGTGTGTGATGGCGAGGGCAGTGGCCATGGTCAAAATGTGACACTCAGATCTGCTCCTCCGCTTTCTCTTCTTGGGAAGAGGAGCAGATAATTGGGTCATGGCCTGCTGAAATGGGGCACGGATAATCTCATGAATAGTAGCCACCACTTCGGGTTCAGATAACATTTTTTTTGAATTTTTGGACTTCCGCCATACAAGGGAGGAAGTCGGAATCAGCATATACACGAGGCTTGCCAAGAGCAGTCTGTACAGCGGCATCCTCGGGGTCAAAGGTGGGACTGGGTGTGAATGCATGTGTGGTCCAGGATTCTGGCAAGTGGACTCTCTCCTCAAAATATTGATCAACCAAGTGTCTCTCGATCTCTTTTTGGATTTTTACATTTTTCTCATTTTTTTGTATTTTTGGCGATTGCAAGCTCCCATGATCACCTACAAGTGAAGCCGTATTCCCGACGAAAGGAGCATTAATCTGATTCTTCCTCAAGAAAGCAATATCATCATTCATCAAATCAATGCGCTTTGTCATCCGATTCAAGATATCACTCATAGAGATCGAGGGAGGTGACTCCATCAGGTCAGACTCGGGTGGATGTGAAGGTGGAGATGGATAATATACAAGTGGGGGTGGATGTGAGTAGAAGTCCGAGTCGTGATACTGTGGCTGAGGCGGGTATGTACAAAAATCAGAAAAAATAGGAGGAGGATCCTCCTGATAAAAGGGAGGTGGACCGGCTGGAGCAAGCGAGGGGTCCGCAAAGTCCGGATAAAATGCACTCCAGGGGTCCATCTCGAAAACAAAAGGAAGTGATTCGGGGGAGCACGAAGGTCAAGTCAAGAGAATGAAGAAAAAGGCGCAAAGCGCAGAGGAGATCTAGGACACACAAAAACAATCACAGACAAAAATGAAATAAGACAAACCCTCAATTCACCTACTCAACTCGGTAGAGACCGTAAAATGCGGTCTTTTAATCTTGTCTGTTTTAGAGTTAGGTGAGAAGTCAAAGAATTTCACACACACTTAGGGGGCTTGATGGGATTTGGGCACTAACCTTAGTGTGTGCGCGAGCAAGTAAAACGAAGACAATGAGGGGATTACTCGCCCAAATACAAGATTTTCTTTTTGGTGGATTTTAGGGCCAAGTAATATTAGCAGTCCCAATTTTATTGATTATCACTTTTTTTGGATTTTTAATAAAAATGCACGATCCTATCGAGGGTTCAATTCCTTTAAACACCTAGGTTGGCAAAATCAGAGGGAGAGGCGGAAAAGCAATGCAAGCGGCAAATAATGATGGATGCTAAAGCGTAAATGCTCACCTTGCCTCCAGCACTCTACATGCAAGGATGCTCAGCAGAATTGAAACCTATCTATATGCAAATGCAAAAGCCGATAAAATCGCCCTAAGTTTCAAAAATTGCTATTATCGTGAAGAACCACAAGCTGACCACCAACCCTCAATCCTAATGTCCGGTCTAGGCTCATCCCTCCTCTGCTCAACACATTTGAGTTAGGAGAAAGCGCTTGTGTGGGAATGAGCTCGCGGCGCGTGGATCGAAAGCTAATGATCAACTATTTAAGATTTTGACTAAGTCCAAACGAAACTATAGGTGCATGCAAAGTATTAGGTATTTGGCCTTAGTCTATCGCAAGCAATCCTAAAACTACGGGATCAATCACACAAAAGAAATAAAATCGGAAAACAAAACAAAATAAAAGAATGCGAAGAAAACACGAAAAAGCCGCGATGAGCCCCCAAGTGAACAATCACTTGGAAATTAGGCCCGGTAGTGTCCAAGAGTCCAAGTGTCCAATGTACCTGTATTATTACAAATTAATAAGGTCACTCTCTCACAAAAATAAAAAGCAAATAAACTACCACTCTTTCTCACTCCTCCTGCTCTCTCTCCTGCCGGCCTGGCTAAATAAAGGCCGACTCCGCTTCCCAAGGTTGCTTCGGGTCACCTAGGCGATCCGCCTTGCTCCGCGGTCCCTCGCAAGAAGACAAGAAAGGGTGGTCAGATAGCTCAATGAAAAGATATATCAAAAGTGCAAGAGAGAAGAAATGAAGCTATGGTAAACAACAAACACAAGCAAACAAAATATGAGCTACTCGCTGTTGCTCCCCGGCAACAACGCCATTTGATAAACACGGATTTCAAGAGAGCCTAAATGGGTGTCTCACACAAGGCGGAGACAACCGTCGCTGTGGCGACTCTCAAATGAAACCTGTATTTAATCAACAATTAACCCACACTAAAGATCAATAAATTAGAAATAATGTGGAGTTAAAATATATTTTTAACTCTGCACAAATGATGTAAAGGGCAAGTATGCAGAGAGTTCGAACACAGGGAGAAAACAGGGTAATTCACAAAAATGTGCACAAGTGAGTGTGTGTGTCAAGTGTCTACACTAAGCAAGCAATTAAAGGAAATTTTTGTGGGTTTTTAATTTTTAAATTTTTTTAATTTAATTTTTAATTTTGTATTTTGATTTTTAATTTTCTAATTTTTATAATTTTCTATTTTGTATTTTTTTTAATTTTCAATATTGGAAAATAAAGACAATGTAATGAAAGGCAAGATAAAATATTTATAAAAATGTGCAAAAATAACCAAAAATTCAGAAATAAAATATTTTTGATGTTTTTAGGATTTTTTAATATTTTTGTGATTTTTGGGGATTTTTCAAGGTGTTTTTTATATTTTTAATTACTGAAATAAGGGAAAACAGTGGAAAATGTGCTGGCTGTGAGGAAAATGGAAATTAAAATTTACAAACAGCAACTAAAATTTTTCACACTAATTTTAAAATAAAGAGAATGAAATCTAGAACAAACAGAAACTGAGTTTGTGATTTTTGGATTTTTCTTTGATTTTATATATTTTTTTGAAGTTTTTGAGTGTTTTTAAATTTTTAGTGTTTTTCTTTTGAGATTTTTAATGATTTTTGGACTGACACTAAAATATAGTAAAATAGACACTAGGGAATTTTTGTGGAATTTTTCGAGAGGTTTTAATAATTTTTTGGCATTTTCTAATCTAGACAGTGCATAAAAAGCACGTTTTTTATTTTTAATAAATATAAAAATAAAATAAAATTAAAGACTAAAATGTTGGCGTGGAAGAACAAGTGCACAGGAGCTTAAGTTCAAAATTTGAGAATTTTTGGGTTTCAAATGAGGCTCCAAATAATTACCACAAGCAAGCAAAAAGTTCACAGCCAAACAAGGACTTTTTCGCAATTATACAAAACCTCAGGGGCTTGCAGGCAATTTTCACACTAAATTTATACTTAATAAGGGAGGTTCTGGGCAAAACTTCAATACCCAAAGCCGCAAGGGCTTCTATGTAAAAACCCCCTCGCACACGTGCGTTACACATGCACCTGGGAGGGGTATACTTGAAATATTCAGAAACGAGGGGGCCTAGGTGTAAAGTTACCACAAAAATTATAACTGATTAAATAACTTAATGGACTAAGAACAACTTCCTAAAACTGAAAGGATATGCTCGCAAAAACGCCAGGAGACACGTGCGCTGCACGCGCACCTGGCAGGGCTATAACCGCAATATAACAAAAATGCCAGGGGCTCAACAAAAACTAAGCTCAGCAAATGAAAGTTCAATGTATGATATTAAATTACAAAAAGAGACTGGGTCAGGTTTGCAAAATACCCATTAAAGGCAGCGATCCAACAGCGGGTTAGGCGTTACTTGTGCCACGTGTCGCAGCGGGGGGTGACGATACCCCTTCACGTATATGGCCAAGATCAGATGGTGCTAATGGCGATCAACGGTTCTGGCTTGAAGGATCCGACGACGCCTGGGGCCGCTGGAAGAACGCGACCCAGATCGACGGTTCTGGAGGAGCTTGGATGAACAAGGGGAGGAACCGACCCCCTGCGCGATTCCTTTTGACGATTCGATCTCCTCCGGCGGTCGGGAGCTTCTCGATAGGCCCCGACGCTGCCTGGCAACCTCCTCCAACAGATGGTGGCCCCAAAGTGGCGGACCTTCCGCCGGCGCACCGCCACTGCGAGGTGAGGGGGAAGACGCCTCAGGCTGCACGGGTTGCGGCAAAAATTGCTCCCAGAAGGCGAGCTACAGCACCTGGTCGTTCCGAATACCTGCAAAAAATTGGTGAAGGGGGTCGCGGGCAAAATGCCGCGACCCTCCAGTGGAGGAAAGGGAGTCTGTAGGCGGCGGATGGTGGAGAAACAAACTCGCCGGAGCTTGCTCCGGCGAGGTAGAGGCGACGACGAATGATTGAAACTCAGGCGTAATGGAGATTACCTAGGGGTTCCTAATGCTATCAAGATAAAAGACAAGCAAAAACAAGAAGAAAAATGTACCTCCAGGGTTGTAGACCCGAGGAAGAAACCTCACGGCCGCGAGGCCGGAGATGGGGTGGAACGCGGCCGGCAAGCTCAGCTAGGCACCTCGACGAGGTGGAGGACCAGCCCTCTGTCACCGGGGGTCCAGCCACAAGCCCTCGGAGGTTAGCAATTATCCAAAAACCGGTTCAAAGGGAAAAGGAAGAAGGAGGTTCGGTTTTGAAACAAGGTCAAGGGGCTTCCTTCGAGGCGAAGTCACGGGTGGCTGGATGATCCAACGCCCGAGGTATCACCTGGTCGTGAATCCTTGATATGTGGGCTACAAAAGTCGTGAAGGAAGCGGGGTCAAATGGTGAAAGGAAAGACCTCGAAAAAAGGGTGAAAATGGGCAAAAACTCGCTTCTGACACAGCCCAGACCTGGGGCAGAGAGTTGACCAGCGGTCAACTGCTGCTGCCCCCTGGTTGGTCCACGTAGACCAACCAGAAAAAGGTCTGAGGAAAAAGATTAGAAAATTGATTAAAAATAGATAATGATTTTATTAATTTTTGGTTATTAAATAAAAAATGTTTATTTTTTTATAAATTATTTTATAGTGATTTTTATTTAGTTTTATGAAGTATATTTTTACAAGTTGCTATTATACCCCTATATAGGTATATTATCTATATACTTTATTACTTTATTTTTATTTTGTGTATTTTAATTTCTTTAATTTTGTTTATTATTTTATAAAATTATAAAATACTTTTATACACATAAATATATTTTTATTTTATTTTATTGATGTATTATGTATAATTAATAAAATATAAACAGGTATGTATAGGTATGTATATAGGTATTGTATCTATGTTTTGTGTATATAAGTATTTTTATTTTGATTTTTATTTACATTTTTATTCTTATTTTAATATTCACAATTATTATAAGTAATATTTACAACATTATAAAAATATAAAATTATAAAAATAATAAATAAATAATAAATTGAATATTTTAATCAGTATAGCTATACAACGTGGGTCCAAAACTCAACTTTCAAACCGTAGCTCCGCCAAATGCGAAACCACCGCCATTAAATAGCTTATTTTCTTCTATATACAATTAAAGGTGAGTATGCTGCATTTGTGTTTTCATTTGTGAGATACGGGTCTGGGAAGTTGGGATTCTGGAATTTTATTCAGACCATAACTTTTTATTTGTGTATTATTTTTCAGTGAAATCAATTTTGTATTTTTCTTTATTAAATTATCTACAACTTTCATATACAAAGTTTCTTTATTTGATGATTAAAAAGTGGAACCAAAAATAGGTCCCAAAATGAATAAAGAATCAATGGAATAAATTGTATTTGAACTGTGTTTTTGACCTTATCTCCCCCTACTTTATTCCTTGTCGACCTATTCATCAAGATACCTAGGTCTCGGGGTTTCGGGTCATAAAATATTTACAATATTTTATTCTTTTTCTTTTCTTTTATTTATTCTATAATTTTGGCTTTAATTACAGTATTTTATACATTAATTAAATGCACATGCATGAATGCTAAGATGGTGAAATTAAAGGTATTTACAGGCATTTGCTAGGGTTTTTGGTGCCAAAATGATAGAATAAAGATGATGAAATGTGGATTCATCTACTATACAGGCAAGAGCAGGGGTTTTTCCTATACTTAGGCTTTGAATAGCCTAAGTATGGAGATAGTATCTCCAAAAGAAGGAACCTAAGCTCTAAAAGAATGAATAGATCATATGTACAGGAGTGAGTGAATCTTCTAAGCTGCTGAATCTAGATGTTGCATCTTCATGAAGAGTAATATGATGTATCTGCTTTGTGCTCACTCTGCATGAAGTTGATGATCTCAACTTGGACTAATTGCTCCCTACAATCTACAAAGTGCTTCAACAGTTGTCCATTCACCACATGGGTTTGTGCAACATCTGTGAGATTAGCTATTTCTACGCTTCCATTCTCGTGTACTTTCTTAACAACAAAGGGACCCATCCATTTAGATTTGAGATTCCCCTGAAACATCTTCAACTTGGCATGAAACAACCATACCTTTTGCCCAGGGACAAATTCTTTGTACCTAATGTGTTGATCATGCCATCTCTTCATTTTGTCCTTATAATTAAATTGTTGGCATATGCCCTGTTTCGAATTTCCACGAGCTCATTCAAGTTCAAGTTCTGTGGGCCTATAGGACATCCTACAAGACCTGTCACAGAATTTCTACGAGCTCATTCTGAATATCGGGATATAGGACATCCTACGAGCTCATTCTGAACAGAGAGGTGAATAGTATTTCACAGAATTTCCACGAGCTCATTCAAGTTCAAGGTGAAGAGTATTTCACAGAACAGAGAGGTGAAGAGTCGGGATAAACCAACTTCTATGAAATACTCTTCACCTCTCTGTTCAGAATATCTGTCATGCCATTGGACTGTGGGTGGTAAGGACTAGTAATTTTGTGCTCAAATATGTAGTCCTTAGCTAAAGATCTCACGTCTCAATTCACAAAGTGGCTGCCCCCTTCAGAAATCAGAACTTTTGGTACCCTAAACCTGGCAATAATATGGTCTCTCACAAACTTACAGACAGTCTTTATGTCTGCGGTTCAGGTTGGGATAGCCTCCACCCACCTAGACAGATAATGATACGCCAACAATATGTACTCTTGTCCTTCGTTGTTGGGAAAGGGAACCATCAAATCTATTCCCCATGCATCAAAAACATCACAAATGATCACAGGATGCATGGGCATCTCTGAACAGGGTCGGCTAATACAATCATATTGGAGTACCTGAACAGGGTCTGTGAACTGTCCCTCCCATCCTTTGCCAAATTAGGCACGACCATACAAAATAAATAGCATCTCTAAACAGGGCCGGCTAATACAATCATATTGGAGTACATTGTGAGCTCTTCCTCGAATGGTATCCTCCAGCCTCAAGAGAATGACAATGCGTGAGGACACTCTGGTATTCCTCTTGAGGAATACACCTTCTCCAAAAACAATCCGATCCTTCAAAGAAAAGGAATGGGTCGTCCCAGTGGTATCTCCTCGAATTCGACTTCAGTCGGTCAATGATGCTCCTAGTCCAACCTTGATGACTTGCTTGGAGACAAGAAAGTTCACCATGTTGCCATAACATGGGAGTTAGTCAATAACACAAATTGACTCATCTGGGAAGGTCTCTCTAATATGCTCAAAATCAGGAGAATCCTTAAGCTTAATCAGGGAAAGGTGATAAGCCACAACAATCTTCACTCCAGGTTTATATTTTATCTCCAAATCAAACTCTTGTAGGATCAAAATCCACCTAAGGAAACACGCCTTCGCATTCTTATTTTCCATTAAGTGTTGAATGATTGTGTGATCAGTGTAGATTGTCACCTTAGAGCCCAAAATATACAACCTGAACTTCTCGAGGGCCCATACTACAACGAGCATTTCCTTTTCAGTCACAGTGTAGTTCTTCTGTGTAGGGTCTAATACTTTGCTCACATAGTGGATCGCAAACGGGATCCCCTCTCGTCGTTGTCCTAACACAACTCCTACAACGAAATCTGAAGCGTTTGTCATGATCTCAAAGGGGAGAGACCAGTCAAGACTTGTAGGATAGGCGAGGCATAAATCTTCATCTTCAATAGCTCAAAGGCCTTCAGACACCTGTAGTCTACAATGAACTCTATGTCTTTCCCTAATAGCTCAGTCAGTGGGCGGGCAATCTTTTGAAAATCCTGAATGAATCTCCTGTAGAATCCAACATGCCCTAGAAACGACCTCACTGACTTCACGTTGGTAGGTGGATCGAGTTTCTTGTTCATGTCCACTCCGGTAGGGTCAACTTCCTTTCCCATTTTGGATAGGACATGCCCAAATACGATACCCTCCGTCACCATAAAGTGACTCTTCTCCCAAGAGTGTACCGGGTTTACCTCCCTACACCGCCTGAGGACTCGGTCCAGGTGCGCTAAACATGTATTAAAGGAATCACCATGGATTGAGAAGTCATCCATGAACACTTCCAGGAAATCTCCCACCATCTTGGCAAATACAACGCTCATGCACCACTGAAAAGTACTTGGGGGCATTGCAAAGCCCGAATGGCATGCATCTGAATGCTTAAGTGCTGAATGGACATGTGAATGTGGTTTTTCTTGGTCCTCAGGGGCTATAGCTACATGGTTTAGCCTGAGTAACCGCCAAGAAAACAGAAGAACGTTTTCCCTGCAAGTCTCTCCAATATTTAATCGATGAATGACAAGGGAAAGTGGTCTTTCTTGGTCGTGGCATTCAAGTGCCTATAGTCGACACAGACGCACCACGACGCGATACTCGTGTTACAATCTCTACCCCCTCCTTGTTGGTAACTATTTGAATTCCTGACTTCTTTGGGACAACATGAAGCGGGGCCACCCACTTGGAGTCAAAAAAAGGGTATATAAACTATGCTTTGCACCATTTCTCAATCTCATTCTTCACTACTTCTCGTAGAATGGTGTTAAGTCTCCTATGGAACTCACAGGAAGGTCTCACATTATCCTCAGTAAAAATGTGGTGCGAGTAGAGAGTGGGGTTGATCCCCACGAGATTTGACACTATTCAGCCTATTACTTTGTGGTTCCTCTCTAAGACCTCTAACACTTAGATTCTTATTCTAAAGTAAAGTCCAAGCTAATGATAAAATGCTACTTCTCTTTGGATCCCGCAAGAAAGGTGTACTTCAGTGTAGGATATAGTGATTTCAGTTCTGGCAATGTGGTGTCATCAAGCAAATTTGGCCGAACTGAATCTGAATCTGGTTACGTGCTGCCTAAAGGTGGGCTCAACCGTGTAGTACTTGTCACCAACTCAGAAGTATTGGGAGTTGGATCGCTAAAGAGACGTGGTAATTTGGCCAGAGCTGCGTCGACTCATCATCTATGTCCCATGATTGTTCAGAAGGGATGGAACTGGCAGATCCTAATTGATCTCTACATCATCATGGGAATAGGTAGATACGGCTCTCAAAAGATCATGCGACACCTGAAAGACTGCATCAAGCACTATGTATTTTCCAGATGAAAGGGTCTCGCTCTGTCATGAAGGAACCTATCTCCAAATCCAACGGTGATAATCATTCTGCAGTCTGCCTCTGAAGATGAGACTCTATACTACTCTCTGATTGGGTCACTACCATTTTGTCTGCTTCATCTCAAGGTTCACCTCTTCACCTGGAGAATAGAACTTCATCATTCACGTACCATAATCGAAAATTGCACATGCGGTCCTAAGGAAGGGCCACTGAGAATGATATGAGATTCTCTCCAATGATTTGGGGGTCTCCATGTTTAAGACTGTGAAGTCAACCTAATAGTTCTTCCCCTCAATCAAGATAACAATGTTCTTCACTTCTCCCTTAGGTCTTTTCATTGAACGATATGCGAATTGGAGTAAAGCTCTGGATCTGCGAAGTGGTCCCAACTCCAATTTATGATATAATGCCATGGGAAGCAAGTTAATTGAAGAACCATTATCCAAGAGAGTGCGTTCAAATGCAATGTCGTCGATACGACTCTCCACGTAGTGAGCACCCATGTCTCTCTTTTTCCTTGGTAGTTGTTGATTCTTAAGATAATAAGTTGTGGCTACTGACAAGACATGAGTCTTCACATATTGTTCCGGTTTCATTCTGCTAACCCTAGTAGGTGTGCATCTCATCTTAAGGTATTTTTGGAATGCAGGATGGTTATACACATACTCATCAAATGGCACCTTAATTGTGATATTCTCTTTACAAAACCATACCATATCAGGTCATCTTTCTAAATCTTTTTGATGCGCTTTCCTCCCATAAGAGCATGCAGGAAAGGGTTGGAAGCAAGGGAAACAAAAGATGAAGAATCTAAATAA
Organism: Ottelia alismoides; assembly: GCA_037367405.1. NCBI lineage: Eukaryota > Viridiplantae > Streptophyta > Magnoliopsida > Alismatales > Hydrocharitaceae > Ottelia > Ottelia alismoides. Next base: position 297,299 of record JAZKJV010009735.1, on the reverse strand, counting down.
TGAAGTGAAATATCATTCTTTGAATTAACGGAGAGTTCTTCATACATGAATCTTTGTAATGCAACATGGGATAAAATTCAAAACTATCTACTACATGTTGTGGAAAAGAAGCTGCAGTGGTATTTGCCACAACCAGAGGTGCAAGGTCCTCCATAGAATCCAAGATATCTCCATGTTGCTGATGCTGCAATCATACTCTCCTTCTCTTCTCGGCTCTCTGAGAAAAAAATCCTTGGATGGTGCTGATGGGGCCCCTGAATGTGATGCCTGTCCTCCTTGTCCTATGAATACTCCTCTAGCAGAGCTCCAGAGAGGCCCCTTCTCGTGTCCCTTGTCCGATTACGTACGATCACGATCCTTCCTCCCCTAAGTGACATATGGGTAGCCCCGTCACACAAAAGAATCTCATGTTCAGATCTAAGAGATGCTGAATAGTATACCTGACAAAGGTGCTGTCGAGAACCAGAACGGTTCAGGCTATTGGGGTTAGCCTGAACTTGGGCTAGAATCAAGGTAGAGGGTGCAAACTGCTCATATCTCCATCTTGATAGGTGGCTGACATCCACCCGTAAGTCGTGAATTTCGTTCTGGTAGGAAGGAAGGGTGTCGAGCATCTGCTGAAACTGTGAGTCCATTAGACCAGACAAAGAAGGAAGTGGAAAAGACTGAGACGAAGAACAGAAAGACTGGCTCTTCTTGCCAGAATACTCTCTGCTGGTGCTGGGGTATTTGCTGAAACTGCAGGCTCTGCTGGCCTGCCTGGTACTGGCCCTTTAGGCCATATTGTTGGTACTACTGCCATTGCTGCTACTGGGGTGGCTGAAATCCAAGGCTCTGCTGTGAAGGAGGTGATGCAGAGGTGAATGCGGTGTTGTGAAATGTCGGGGGATTCTGGTAAGCATGTCGGTCCCCCATACTTTACTTCCTGGCAAGGTCCTGAGTATACCATACTCCATTAACTTCCCAAATCGGTGGAGGCTCCTCCTGAACTATCTCTGCAGATGGGGGTTGCTGCTGGAACGAATGGGTGTAGGACTAGTCCGGCTCCCACGGTTGGGGTTGCCCTGACACCAGCTGCTCCAGAACATGGTGAACTCGGTAAATGGGAGCACTGAGTGCAGTCGCGTCATGTATTTTTATCTTAGATACCTTCTCAGTCAACTCCTCCATCTGTTTGGAAATCTTGGAGATGCTTTTATATAACTCATCAATTCTTCTATCAATCGTCTCTTCTACTGTAAGTTTGTCTGCAATGAGTCCCATGCTAGGGATCACGTCCTGAGAGAGATTGACTACATCTAACTTTCTCCCTTCAGATGAGGTTGAACTTGGGAACTGTACATATACCTTGTAGGCGGTTTGTGAGTGGCTAGTCTCAGCCATCCGCTCGAATACCCTCCAAATGGTATCCTCTCCACGTGACATGTAGCTGCCTCCACAGGCAGCACTCACTATACCATGTATCTTAGGGTTGAGACTGGTAAAGAACGACTGGACCAAGATGTTATCATCTAAACCATGACAAGGACATTTCTGTAGGATGTCCTTATACCTCTCCCAAGCATCATAGAAGACTTCATGGGATAGCTGGGAAAAGCTAGTGATGTGTGTCATCATCATGTTAGTCCTACTCAGGGGGTAAAACTTCTTCAAAAAATGATCCTTGAACATGGCATAAGTGGTGACTGTAAATCCAAGATTCTTCACCCAGTAGTCAGATTTGCCACCCAAGGCAAATGGAAGGACTGTGAGCCTACTATAATCCTGGCAAATATTAGGATGTCTAAGGTTAGTGCAGAAGAGCTCAAAGTTCCTTAGGAATGCGTATGGCTCCTCAGAAGCATTCCCATCAAAGTGTGGTAGCAAGTTCAGAAACTGTGTCCTTCAACTCAAAATCACTTCAGGTTTGGGTAATCTCAAATAATTCTAAATTCTGTATTTTGTACGCCACATCCATTGTTGGTTCAACCCCAACATTGAGTTGTCCTAACTGAGCTCGGAGTAAGGCGTATTGCTGCTCAGATGCAACTAATCTAGCTAGTATCATCCTCATGGGGTCCTCAGGGTGTTCTTCTTCCTCTACTTTCTTTTTCAGAGGCATTTTGCTTGAATCTTCTTTAGGACCTGGGTCAAAAATGTGATCTTCATTAGAAGAGGATTCTGGGATCAAGATATTCTCACCGAGGTGAAGATCTTCCTTGGTGAGGTGGGACGAGAGAAAGAGAATGGTTTTTGAGTGACCATCTCGAGAGTGAGTAATCCTGAACTCAAGAGGGTCATGAGTCCAGGTTGTGAATGGACCTTTGAAGATGTACTTCTTGGATGGTTCAACGAGAGATTCACAAAGTACGAACAAATATCCCCCCAATCAGTCATCTTCAATGTCAAAAGAACCGTTTAGAACACGATATTCAATGAGGCGCTAGTTTTACGGTGTAACTGAATGTGTAGAGAATACTCATACAATACAAACGCAATGCAAACCCTTTTGGAAAGTTCACCACCTTCACACGTGAGGGCCGCAAGAGTTCGACCAAGTTATCTTGTTTGTTTTAGTTGGTGGTAAAACAATCTTTTAATACATTACTCACATGTGTAGTCACCTAAGGTAGTTCATGTTCAAGCCGGAAGAACACACACACTTAAAGCAAGATTACTTCTTCCTTGGGTCGGAGGCAAGTGCTTGTAGCAATAACAAGACCCTAAGAGTGAGTCCAAGTGCTTAGGATACAAGTCCCGGGATTTTAGCTCTAATTCTTAAGAGCTACATCCTTACCCACTCTTGTCTAGAGGTAAGTACCTGCAAGTCATATGCGGGCTTTATGCACCCGTAAAATAAGGTTCTTTTTATTCCAATTTTTGTTTAATCAATCTGCTCAATTTAGTCCAAATTTTAGAGTTTGATTGTCACTTGAAAATTAATCTGAGTTCAACAAAGCACATCTACTGTTCTGTCCCATTTTCTTTTTTAATCCTAAGTTGTAAAACAAGGGAGGAATCAGAAATCAGAATGAAAATGTGAAACGATGATGCATGCTCAGAAGAAGGTATACTTGCAATGACTCCCAGCACTCTCCATGTATTATGCAAAACTGAATTTTTAAATTTACATTAAATGCATGTAGATCAAAAAAACTGCACCTAAATAATATACTATTATCGGGAAGAATTGAGTTCAATTTGGCTAAGTAGTACGTGTTTATGTGTGCCTCATTATGAATCTTAAAGATGTGTGAATATTTTAAGACGTGTGGCCTAAACTATGAAAGGCACATACAAATTTAAAATTACACTACCGTGTACCTATCCTAATTTTACCAATCAAGTCTAGCCCCTCCCTCACCGGAGGGTGAACTAAGCGTCGACACACACAAGAGAAAGTCCAAGTCCACATACACATGCAAGATCCGAAACAGAATCCGTTGGAAATATACAGTCACCTAATTATTACAAAATATTTAAAAAAATAAAATAAATGCAGAAAATAAAACCTATACTCCACACTCTCTCACAACTTGACTCGATCTTAAATTTAGTATGTTACTTTAGTCGGCTTATCACCAGAAAAGAAACCGTCCTCCAATGCTCCTGAGTTACTCGGCCACCTAAGCGACCGCTCCGTCATGTCGGGTCCCTCGCACAGAAAATAAGATGGTGGCCAGAGAGATAGACTCAATAAAAATAAAATAAAATAAAATAGAATAAAAAATAGAATAAATAAATAAATAAATAATGCATAAAAACAAACAGAGAAATATACACAAGAAAAACCGGGAATCTGACTCCCGTGCGGAAAATCTAAAAACTAGATTTTCTAAAAATCAACCTAAGCCGTGCCTCCCCGGCAACGATGCCATTAAAATCTGAATTACTCTATGTCAAATGTGTCATGTTGCTGTAGTCGGGAAATTAACATATAATTAAAAACCGCTAAAATTAATTATCCAATTAAAAGTGAGCGATCAAATTTTTATTTCACTTGGGAAATCCCATGGCAGATTTAGGGAGGCCACTATCTCGTTAGGTTAATTATTAAGCGGTCTAGGAGCTAGGTTTTCAAAGAGGTATTTTTTATAATTTTTTAATATAATAAAAATGCAAATGTAAAAAATGCGATTGAACTCGATTATTAAGAAATCAAGAAACTTAGTTAAATTAATTTTAATGTGAAATAAATCCAATTTAGCCAAGTTATATTTTTCTTAGAAACCTAATCCAATGATGAATGAAAAATATATTTTTGGGATTTTTAGGTTTAAAATGTAATAATGAAAATGCATACTTTTTATGGGTTTTTATCAATTTTCACACAAATAGAATGCACAAAAATTATAAATTTTTAACGGAAGTGAAATATGATGAAATGAAGCTACATTATTTTTTTGGAATTTTCGGACACTGTATGAATTTTTCATGAATTTTTTAGTGGAAATATAGTGACTATGAATATTTAATTTCTAATTTATCCACAAAATCAATTTATCCAAAGAACGATTTAACTCAAAAAGATACGCTAATAAGAAATTAAGGAGAGTTTAGATTTTGCAAAAATATTATTCGTGAATTTAATTTAAATATATTTACTGAAATCACTCAAGAATTTATTCTAGACACAAGACATCTCCATTTGCAATGAAATTTTGAAATAAATTGCAGCACATTAAATGCAACATCTGTGTTTTTTTTCATAACTTTGGGAGCACTATTTAATACGAATTTCAGACAATGAATTGGGTCAAATATGCAAGTTTTCCTCAAAATAATTTTAGTTAATAAACGAATGCTCACATACATCCAAATAAATAGCCAAGCGCTACATAATTAATTGAACTACAACATGTTATTTTTGCATTAATGAAATTATGCCAAAATGATGTCCAAATTAGAGCATAAACACATGGGTATCCGTGAAATTACAGAAAATAAACAAAGCAAAAAATAACGTTAAGCGTGCTTCTTTAATTATCTAAACTTGCGGGGGTTTCTGAGCAATTTTCCAGGGCGGAGCATGTTGCACATGACTTCCTGATGGTGGGGCTACTATGTAAATGTACAAAGCTTCGAGGACCTTGGTGCAATTATCCCACTAGCACGTGCCACGCACGTGTTCTCCTGACGAGGGGGGGTTGTTTGCAATTTGCTAGATCTGTATGGGCTTTAGTGCAAAGTTTCGCTTGGCACATGTTTCGCATGTGACTTAGCTATCAGGGATGTCTTTGTAAATACGAAGAAAGGCAGGGGATGCCTTGCAACATCATCCTGGTCGCATGTATAGGAGGATAAGGGTCGAGATGGTGTGAGGCTCGAGGGGAGTGCACTGCGGTTGACTTCCGACTGGAGGACAATGGGGATGGATGCTCGCAGGAGGAGGGTGGAGCGAGGGCGGTGGCAAGGGTCGCTCGCAGGCTGCAGGAGAGTGGTGGAGAGTGATGCTTCGACCTGCTTCTTGAGGGGTTCTTGGGGCTCGAACGATGATGCTGGAGCGAGGACGGTGGTAGAGCTCCTGCTCGTGTTGCATGGGCCTTGAGTCGTTTAGCGCGGCTCGTGCGGTGGAGTAAACATCATGCAGTGTCGTGGCATGTGGTCGAGGGAGAGGTGGCCAAGGGAGAGGCAGGGGCGATTAAGCGACTGCTACGTGACGCTCGAGGCACAGAGGGTAGAGCAAGAAATCAACGATGAGGTACATGAAGCAAAGCGAAAGGAATGGTGGAGGAGAAGGTGGTGAGGCGGTGCGGTCAAGTGCGAATGGGGCAACAATGTACGGTGAAGAGGGGGAAGAAAGAAGGGAAGAAGGATAGAGGTGCACAAGAAGAAAGAAAAGGCAGAGAATGAAGAAGAAAGGAAAACAAAAGGGATTAGGAGTTGCATGTGATGGTCCTCGCAGATGTTTGCTAGAGATCGGAAGATCTTAGCTTGATCTTCGCATCCAAAGGTCGAGCAAGGGAGAACCTTAAACTTAGTAGCTTCGAGCGTAGCTGCAACACGAGGGACTCTCGTGGATCTCAACCAGGTCAATGTGTTGGACATTCGAGCCCACGACGAGCCATTATGCAATAAATGTTACTGCGAAAATCATTCCCTGATCTGAAATGAAGAATAAATAATTTGCATAATAGATCTCTCTGTATAATTAGGGTTATGTACCATGGCCATCTTAATAGTCATACAACTGTTGATTCAATAATTGAATCATAAAGGCTGGTGTTTGGATGAATATCTAAGGAGCTAGATTGAGGACTAATCAAACACCGTCAAATGATTGTTGAGAGATGATCTCCAGCCTGAGTAGGAGATGGCAATCCTTTTCTCATATAGGCTGATATCTGACCGACCTCTTGATGCAGGTCCTATGCATAGGAATAGGGATTTGGAGGTGTCAGATTAGTTAAGTCAAAGGGTTGACTTAACGAGATTGAGATAACCAAAGTCCTACATCGTATGCTATCGCGATATAGGCACACATCCTCTGACTGGAGACAGATGTATTTCTATATGTCTGAGTATGTACATTTGGCAGACCAATAGGTTGATGACCTAACCAAGGTATATACACTGATAAGCTGGTATGCATATAAGGGCATATGAGTAATACGATCTCTCATAGGGATCATACAGGTTCACTTCTGAATCGGAAGACATGAGTTCACTCATGAGGTATTGGGAACGAACAAATTCCATGCATGGTCGTCGTGTTTTAGAAGCATGACACGGATTTGAAGGTATAATTTATGCTTTTGGAAAGCATATGATCAATACCAAATCTCAATAACCAAGATTGAGAAACTTGTTGATGAAACTTTGAAGATGACAGTATAAAATTGATCTTTATATTCATGTTGATCACATGTCTTCCAATATGTAGGATGTACATGTATTAGGTAGGGGTGCACATGGATCGGATTGGATCGGATTTTGGCTCAATCCGTGTCCAATCCATACTTAACGGATTTTTTATTTTTCCAATCCAATCCAATCCGTTAAACATGCAAATCCAGTCCAATCCGATCCACCGGATTCGGATTGGATCAGATTGGTTCGGATTTTTAATACTCATCTAAGTTAAGATTAAGTTTGTAGCACACTAGACCTCGATATTTAAATCATGATTCTAAAATTTAGATTATGGATAAATGTAAAGAAAATGACAGTTACTTTTTGGAAAGTAAAAACTACGATTGTTATGGATATAGTACGAACAATCATTTTATAACTAAATATAAATAACATAATTGTAACCCCATACTAGAAGCATTACCTTTACTTTGACTGAAATGCAAATTTGTATATATCAAATATGAACTACAACTAACCTGCCCGTCTACGTATTGCGGGGCGAAGGACCGTAAATGAGGGAGGTCTGGGACAAGAACCATGTATGACCGTGCGGTGCGGGGGTGAGGTTCCTGGTTGCACATACACGAGGGAGGTCTGGGAGAGCCGAAGACAAAGTTTGTTTGTGCATGCGCGAGGGGGGTCTAGCTTTTCGTGCGAGCGGCTGGGGACGAGGTGGGCGTAGCTAAGGACGAGACAGTAGACGGCTAAGGTGGAGATCTGGATACATGTGCGAGAGAGGTCTAGGAGAATCGAGGATGAGGTCTGGTCATGCGTACGCGAGAAAGATTGGATTGTGCGTGCGCACAACTGGAGACGATGTCAACTTCCGGCCGAGATGTGCGCGCCTAAGGGTAGAGATGTGTGCAGCACGAGTGGATGTCTTGTTTGGAAGGATCCTAAGGTTGTTTAGGATTAGATATTATTATTTTTAAGGGTGTTATGATTGGAAAATTGGAAGGGCTCGAAGGACATTTTCGGTAGGTAGCTTTTTCAAAACCAACAAGTGAGGTGGGTAAGGAGGTTTCTAGCAAGTGATGTGGATTAAAGCTTGAGTTGGAATAAATTTTAACTATAACGGGAGTAGCTTGGATATTTAATATACCTTTCAAATAGAATTAAATATATAATGTACTTTTGATAAGAAATAATTGTTTATTTATCAACGGATTAACCGATTGGATCGGATCGGATTTTGATAATAACCCGATCCAATCCATAGATGAACGGATTTGCAAAATTTCAATCCGATCCGATCCATTGAACTTATAAATCCAAACCGATCCAATCCAATGACAACGGATTGGATCGGATTACGGATTTTATCCGATCCATGTGCACCCCTAGTATTAGGAATACCTGAGGGTGATGTGATCAACAATCGATTGTATAACCATGACGCTTCCATTCCGAGGGAGTGATGAAACATGTCTGGATTTTAGGGACTTCTCTTAGTAGAGAAGCAATCTGATCTTGGTCCAATTGTTAGACATTGATCTGAATGAGATTCAGATGCAATGAGAAGATTAGATTTGCGGCCTTGATTAAATCAAGTATCTCTGGGAGGTCCATGAGATTTGGATTTGAGATGTGATCTCAATATCCAAGTCACTATACGCGAAACAATAATTCACCCTGTCCTTATCTCCAAGTATCTGCGGAGAATACGCATTGTTCTTGAAAGAGTTCAAGAATAATTCCAAGGTTGAATTATATCTAAGCATTTAGAAATGGATAATTAAATGTGATTTAATTATCATGAATAATGTGAATTCGATTCACACTATCTGAATGCATGGGAATGAGTATCCAATGTAATTAAATGTGATTTAATTAATGTGGATATGGATAATGTGGATAGCACTATCCAATTATCCATCTATATTATAAATAGGATTTATAATATACATTAAAGAAGACTTGTGTGATTTATATTTGTTGATTAATTGTTAATGTGAATGGGATTCACATTGAATAATTAACAAAAAAATATAATTACATTTAGTTTTGGGTTGTGAATAAGATTCACAATTTTCAATGGCTTGATTGATATTTTCCAAAAGAAAATTTGGAATTATTTTGAGAAAATTATTTTTGACAAGAGTTATAGGAGATATCATGAGATAATGAGATCTCATGATATATTAAGGAGATGGACCAAGTCCTATCTAACAAGAGAGGACAGCTACAACTCTCCTTGAGGAGTAGAGTAGCCGTCCCCCCTTTTTAGGAGAGGACCATGGTCTTCTCATTATCCTATCTCTAGTCAAATGTGATTTAATTTGAGATTATTTATATTGATTTATCAATGTTAATTAATTTGAATTAAATCACTTGTTGTGTTTTACCAACAACATCCTAGCCGTTGAAAGGAACACAAATCAATCTTATCCATTGATTTTGGATTGGGATCCATAGACTCTTAAAACCCTATATAAGAAGAGGCATGTCTTTCTCTTCGAGTGACACCGACTTGACAAAGTCTCTCTATTCTCTCTCTCTCTCGTTCTCGTGTGCCCTCTTCTCCTTCTCTCTTGGGTGGCCGTCCACCCTACTCCAGAAGGAAGAAGGCCCTCATCATCAGTCCGCGTTGCTTCGATGACTCTCGATGCTCCATCTTCTTCGGTACTTCTTGCTCATGAAGAAGATACACGATCTCGTATGATGAGGTCAGGAGTTCCCTTGCTTGGACAACTACTTGGATTGCGAGGATCACGCGACTCATCCCCGCGCTTGCAAGCGTCTTCTCCGAAGATCAGACTTGAGACAGGAGGTCTCTTTTCGTAGAAACTCGATCAATCATGATACAAGAGGTATTCTTTTATACTTAATGTGGTTCTAGATGAAACGATTCGAGAATCGTTCTTGGATCATGTGGTTTCATCGCATGATTTTTTTTAAATTCCGCTGTATAGAACAACTAGTCCAACTAGTCGTTCTTCGTCGTATTCGATACGATGCTCATGCTTCTGTGATGCGCTTAAGGATTATTCCATATCCTTCAAGTGGTATCAGAGACATGTTTTAGATATGGTCCATGCACCTATGAAAATTTGGGCTCGTTTGGGTTCGTGAAGATTTTAGCATTTCAATTTTCGCAGCCCTATCTTGTGATAATTTTTCGACCCTGTTTAAAATTTTTAAACATGAATTTATCACTTATATAATGTTTTCCTTTAAGTAAGAAAAATGTGGAATTTGAGTTTGCGTAATTTGGATTTCGTTTGCTCAAGATATGATCGTTTTATTGACCATATATCCACTGTTTCGGGGATGACGATTAGAGATGTAATTAAAATGTTAATTACGGTTTTAAAATGCTTGAAAATGTGTGTTTATCACTTGGTTTTATTTTTAAATAAAGTTATCAATCTCTGAAAATTGTTTTTGCTTAATTTGGATTTAAACTGAATGAGATATGCTATTTTTAGTTAGTGAGGGTCATTGCTGAAAATTGCATCATTATCCAAAATCTTGTGATTGCCGTTTAAGAAAATTGCGAAATTAATATTTAATTTTCTGGAATAATTGTAAATAATATTTGAGAAATATTAGAACAATAATTATTCCCTTAAATGACATTGCATCAACTAATGAATGATTAGATTAGATCTAGATCACCAATTGGTTGCTTGATACACTTTCAACAAACTTGTTACTTGAATAGGCTTTGGGAATTTGTCTAGCAAATTTTCTTATAATCAAAATAGTTTTGATTATTACTATATAGTTTAATTTCGGTTGAAAGACTGATGATCATCTCAAATACAAAATGATTGGCTCGGCATTATTTTTTCCCGAGGCAGATATGATATCTAGTCGGGGAGCGTTGGGGTAGCATATTGCACCGTGTGTGGTCTGTTCTACTCCCGCCGGTACTGACCATGACAACGTGTAGGGAACGAATGATGCCTGAGAGATCATGATGTATTTTTTCTAATTATTAAAATTTGAATTAATACGTATTTGAGATTATACCATATTTCAAGTAACAATTAAAATGTTTATTGAATATTAATTTGATCATTAATTTAATATGATTAAATTAATTGGAATTCAATTAAAATTAAACACTCTATTATGAATAGAGTTATTATTTCCGTTGGAAGAATTAATCATAATGAATATGATTCATAATGATTAATTACAATTTGAATATGAGATAGAGGATCACATAAGTGACATCCATAGTCTCCCGTCAAGGCGAAGGGATTCTGTCGCCAGGGATTACATGTGAGAGACGCTTGTCCGAAGTGACATCTCATGTATGCAAGCGCATCTGGATCAGACTCTTTGCTTCTCGAAAGAGTAAGGCCGTATGCGTAGTGACCCCAATATCGGATCCTCATATTATTGGGGTGATATTGGATTGCGCATAGCAAGTACTATTCCTGTTGACGGTTGGTCCAATTGACAATGGGTCAACATCACTTTAGAGGTGGTAGGCCCGGGTGTTAAAGACCGAATTGAGAAATGCAAGTTGGACTTGCAAGGCGGAATGTGTTCTCGCTTCTCTTTATTGAAGTCACAGATTCTCATATTATTGGGATGTGACAAAGGTAAAAAGGAGATCCCAGATCTTGCTAGAGATATAGCGGTATGTATATCTCTTACATTGAAAGTGATTAAGGGAATGAACTTTCAGTGTTGACAAGGAAAGACAACTTTGATATAAAATTCCTAAATCAAAGTAATATGTGTATATATATTTATATATATTTATGCAAATTTCTTATTTCAGATAATCCTCATTAAAACCCACTCAGTACTATACTCAGTAATAACCAGTAAAATATCATGGATTGGATCCATGATCAAGATATTGTACTTGCAGTTGGACACATAATGTATGTGGTAGCAATGTGCAAGTTTCCTCATCATAATGAGGAATGACAATTAAATAGATAATAGGACTACAACCCTAGGGTTTGTATGTCTCTATAATATTGATCTCTCATCGAATGTACTTTGGAAGTGACATGTCGATGATGATCGTGATTGTCAATTAATCCTTATAAATTCTAAGAAGATGTTCTGGCATACATATGTGCTCTTGACATTTAATCATGAATGACATGGTTCACTGCATTATGCAGAATGGTGGCTCTACAAGAGATGAAGTATTAAAAATATTTGAATACCTACCTGAACCTAAGTCTTTAAGAGTTAAGATGTATGTAGATATGATGAGTGTCATCATCCTACTATCTATACTCTAGTCATTCATGAAGCTTCATAATGTTCATATTGTATGAATTAAATGAAGTATATATAAATGTCGAAATACTCTTATATTGAAATCTTTTGAATTCAATATAAGAGATCCTTTGTCTTAAGCAATGGTTGTTTAAAGATGAAAGGAGCGCAGTGGAAGCATGGTTTGGACCCAAGTTAGAAGAAAAGTCAAAGAGTTGACTGTACTTCTATGGTTTCCACACATATGACATCCAAAGACATGGATGAATGCCAATACTGCAACGAGCCGATGTATTGATAGTATGACTATCAAGTCTATCTAGAGTCCTTAGAGAAGGACTCGGATAGAGCATCGAAATAATTTATATCTACATATAATCATTGAAATTGACTTTCTTATTTGATAAGATGAAAGTCTAATAATTGTATCTCATTCTTCTACTAACACTTGCAATTGGTTGCATATGTTTTAGAAGACTGGAATTTGATTTTAAGGTTTAATAGTCATCCACATGGATATTGATGCAATTGTTGCAACAATCTCTATTGGCTAGATAGACTTCATGTTTTCAGTGGGAGAGCCCTTAGTCTTAGAGAATGTCTCTACTACATAGATATTAGAAAACATTCATAGTTTATTTTTTAATTTTGTTGGAAATAAACATGATTTCTGGAATAGACCTATCATAACTCTAAAGAGTTATGATGGATATATTCCACGACAACTATGTGTTGGAGGGACAAATCATCTGTGACAACAATAATAAGTCTTCTTACTTTTATCTAAACATACAAGGTGGGTACTATACGTACATATTGGACATTTTATCTTAACGTACAAGGTGTGTGCTATACGTACATATTGGACATGTTAATTTTCCCTTCATACTCCAACCCAATAAGTTATTAAATTCTATAAAATTGTTCATTCTCCACAGTAAAACCGCTCTAATTTGGAATGTCTCTTTCTTATCAGAGTCATAATTTGGGACCCAATATTCCACAACAACATCAATTCCTCAATTTGAATTTATAGGTAAATATCAATGGTGTTACCTGGTCCTTTTGGATCAGGTATTAGTGGAGACAAAATCATGAAAATTGGACTTCATACACATCATAGGAGGCAAATTATGTCATTAAGACAACCAACCAAATCAAATAAGATGAGAACATTGATTTTAAAGGATTGAAATCATTACTATTCACACCTAATATGATACTTCTTTCTTCTTTTCCTAAATTGAAAATTTTGAATCAAATGATTTTAACTCCCTCGAATCAATTGGATGGCCCTTCATATTATCTTCTGATTTATTTTCGAATTACAATGTCATCCATTTCTATGTGATAACAAAATTCTTTGAAAATCAACGGTAAGTTTTACAAAACAATCGTGAGATATGTTATGCTTTATAGATCTGAATGTTGACCTATGAACCATATGTTGGACATACGAGCCCACGGTGAGCCATTATGCAATAAATGTTATTGCAATTCACTCCTTGATCTGAAATAAAGAGTATATAATTTGCATAATAGGTCCCTTAGTACAATTAGGGTTGTGTACCATGGCCATCTTGATGATCATACATCTGTTGATTCAATTATTGAATCATAGAGGTTGGTGCTTGGATGAATATCTAAAAAGTTAGATTGAGGACTCATCAAGCACCATCAAATGATTATTAAGCGATGATCTCTAGCCTGAGAAGGAGATGGCAATCCTTTCTCTAAAGGCTGATATCTGACCGACCTCTTGATGCAGGTCCTCTGCATAGGAATAGAGATTCGGAGGTGTCTGATTAGTTAGGTCAAAGAGTTGACTTAACGAGATCGAGATAACCAAAGTCCTATATCGTATGCTGTCACGATACAGGCACGCATCCTCTGACCGGAGACAGATGTGTTACTATATGTTTGAGTATGTACATTTGGCAGACCAATAGGTTGATGACCTAATCAAGGTCTATACACCGGCGCGCTGGTGTGCATATAAGGGCATATGAGTAATACGATCTCTCAAAGGGATCATACAGGTTCAGTTACTGAACCGGAAGACATGAGCTCACTCATGAGATATTGGGAAGAATCAAATTCCATGCGCATGGTCGTCTCGCTTTGGAAGCTTGACTGAATTTGTAGGTTTGATATATACTTTTGGAAAGTATATGATCAAGACCTAGGTATGATATATGCTTTTGGAAAGTATATGATCGATACCGACTCCCAATGATCGAATGAGAAACTTACTGATAAAACCTTGAAACAGACAGTGTAAAGTTGATCTAATACTTCGGGTTTACTCAGAGTCTTCCAGTATGCAGGATGTACAGGTATTAGGAATACCTGAGGGTGATGTGATCATAAACGATTGTATAACCATGACGCTTCCATTCCTAGGGAGTGATGAAACGGGTCTGGATTTTAGTGACTCCTCTCAGTAGAGAAGTAATCTGATCTTAGTCCAAATGTTGGACATTGATCTGAATGTGATTTAGATTCAATGAGAAGATTAGATTTACGGTCTTGATTTAATCAAGCATCTATGGGAGGCCCGAGATCTGGATTTGAGATGTGATCTCAACATCCATGTCACTATACGTGGAACAATACAATCGCCCTGTCCTTATCTCCAAGTATTCGCGGAGAAAGTGCATTATCCTTGAAAGAGTTCATGGATAAATCTATTGTTGATATATGTATCCGAGCATTGAGAAAATGGATAATTAAATGTGATTTAATTATCATGAATAATATGAATTTGATTCATATTATAAGGAGAGTTATCTTAGATAATTAAATGTGATTTAATTATCAAAGATGAAAATAATATGAATGTGATTCATACTATTTGAGCACATGAGAATAAGTTATCCAATATAATTAAATGTGATTTACTTATTATGGATAAGAATAATGTGGATAGTAATATCCAATTATTCATAATATATTATAAATGTGATTTATAATGTATTGGAGAGAGTTAAATATAATTTATATTAGTAGATTAATTATTAATGTGTATTGGATACACATTGTCTAATTAATTGAAAATGTAAATTACATTTTGTTTTGGGTTGTGAATGTGATTCACAATTTTCAAATGGCATGATTGCAATGTTCACAAAATAAATTGGATTTATTTTGTGAAATAATATTCAACAAAAGTTGTTGAGAGATATTAGAGAGAATTATGAGATAATACAATCTCATATAATAGGAGAGGCATCCACCTTCCATATAGGAAGAGTGGACGGCCACAATTCCCACAAGGAATGTGGTGGCCGTCCACCCTTCTTATGGAAGGAGGCTTGTCTCCTTTCCTATTTCTCTAATTGAGATTGATTTAATATAAATCAAATTATATTCTACATATATTTGATTTTTATTAAAATTGTTGTTGGTTTTTTACCAACATAAATCTTAGCCATTGAAAGAAACACAATCAATGAGAACCATTGGATTTGTGTTGTCCCATGGATTGAGATCCATGGATCCCAAAACCCTATAAATAGAGAGGCATACCCATTCTCTCTTGACACAACATGTGCTATAGTAGCACATCTCTCTCTCTCTCTCTTTCTCTCTAGAGGTCAGCCCTCTCTCTTCTTCTCATGGCCGTCCACCATGGATGCCATGGAGAAGTTCTCCATCGCCGTAGCATCGTCGTTATGCTGCCCGTTCATCTGCTCGTGGATCTCCGTCTCCTTCGGTGCGCCTCGCTCGTGAAGAAGACGTCGGATCTCGTGTGTCGAGATCAGGAGATCCACCGCTTGGATCATCAACATGGATTGCGAGAAGCACGCGGTTCATCCCCGCGCTCGCAAGCGTCTCCTCCGTCGGATCGGACTTGAGATAGGAGGTCTCTTCGTTTAGAGACTTGATCGCAATCACGCTTCAAGAGGTAATCCTATTACTTGTTTGTGGTTTAGACAAGACAATCCGAGAAGTGTTCTTGGATCATGTGGTCTCGTCGTAATAAAAATTTTTTAAATTCCGCTGCATCGAGCAACTAGTGCGACTAGTCGCTCCTCGTCGTATTCGATACGACGCTCACACTTCCGTGATGCGCTTGAGGATCTAACCATATCCTTCAAGTGGTATCAGAGCCTTAGGTCGACGGTTTCGAATATGATTCGCTAACCGAGGACGATTTGGGTTCGTTAAGGTCGCGAAATTTTTTATCGCATTTGATTTCGCAGATCTGTTTGGTGTAATTTTTCGGCCATGTTTAAATTGTTTAAACACGAAAATAGCACTTGGATTTTGTTCCCCATTAAATAAGGAAACCATAGGATCTGAGTTTGCGTAAATCAGATTTCGTATGCTCTAGATATGGTAGTTTTAATGAACATGTATTCACTGTTACGGGAACTGCGAATCTTAACGTAATTAAAGAGTTAATTACTGTTTAGAGACGCCTCGAAATGTGTGAAACATCACTTGATTTCTGTTCTAAATCAAATTAGCAAACTTTAGAAATTGACTTTGCTTAATTTGGATTTAAATTGATTGAGATATGCTAATTTTAGTAAGTAGGGGTCACTGCTGAAATTACTTTCCTAATCAAGACCATGTGATTGTCAATTAATGACATTAATTGTTAATTTCGAGAAATAATTATGGAAAATATTTGTGAAATATTAGAGAATGATTATTTCTTTAATTGACTTGGCCCCAATCAATTAATTGATTAGATTTGATCTAAATCATAATTGAAATCACAATCATCAAACTCTTGCTTGAGTAGGATTGGGAATTTGTCTAGCAAATTTCCTTATAATCAAAATTGTTTTGATTACTATATGGTATAATTTCGTTGAAAAACCGATGATCATCTCATGTACAAATTAATCAATTTGGCATTATCCTTTCCCGAGGTGGATATGGTGTCTAGTCGGGGATCGCTGGGGTAGCGGGTTGCAACGTATGCGGTCCGTCCCACTCCCGTCGGTACTGGCCATGACAGCGGGTAGGGCCGGGATAATGTCCGAGGGATTAAGATGTATTTTTCTAATTATTAAAATACGAATTAATACGTACTTTGAGACTAATACCATATATATTCAAGCATAAAATTAAGTTTGATTGATTGAATTGGATTGATAATTAATTTAATATGATTAAGTAAATATGTCCAATTAAAATACTCTAATATGATTGGAGTTAAGAATTCCCTTGGAAGAATTAATTATATGAATGTGATTCATAGTAATTAATTAAATTTGAATAAGAGATGGAGGATCAGATAAGTGACATCCATGGTCTCCCGTCAAGGCGAAGGGTTTCGTCGCCAGATATTATATGTGGGAGACGCCTGTCCGAAGTGACAGCTCCTGCATATGATCCATTTGGATCGGGCTCGTCGCTTCTCGAAAGAGTAAGGACGTATGCGTAGTGACCCCAATATCGGGTCCTCATATTATTGGGGCGATATTGGATTGCGCATAGCGAGTTGTATTCCTGTTGACGGTTGGTTCAATTAATGGCGGGTCAACATCACCTTAGGGGTGGTGGGCCCGGGTGTTAAAGACCGAATTGGGAGATGCAAGTTGGACTTGCAAGGCGGAATGTGTTCCCGCTTCTTTTTATCCGAGTTGTAGGTTCTCATATTATTGGGATGCAACAAAGATAAGGAAGGAGATCCCAGATATTGCTTGAGATATTATGGTAAGTATATCTCTTACATTGAAAGTGATTAAGGGAATGAACTTTCATTGTTGACATGGCAAGACAACTTTGATATAAAATTCCTAAATCAAAGTAAATTATATATTTATATATATATTTATGCAAATTTCTTATTTCAGATAATCCTTCATTAAACCCACTCAATATTATACTCAATAATAACTAGTAAAATATCGTGGATTGGACCCTATGATCCAGATATTGTACTTGCAATTGGACACACAATGTATGTGGTTGCAATATGCAAGTTTCCTCATAATAATGAGAAGTGATAATTAAATAGACAATAGGACTAAAACCCTAGGGTTTGTATGTCTCTATAAGTCTTGATCTCATCGAATGTACTTTGGAAGTGACATGTCAATGATGATCGTAATTATCAAATAATCCTTATAAAATCAATAAAGATTTTCTGGCATACATATGTGCTCTTGACATTTAATCATGAATGATATGGTTCTCTACATCATGTAGAATAGTAGCTCTATAAGAGATGATGTATTCAAATTGTTTGAGTACCTACCTGAACCTATGTTTTAAGAGTTTTAAATGGATGTAAATGATGAGTGTCATCATTCTACTGTCTATACTCTAGTCATTCATTAAGCTTTATAATATTCATATTGTATGAATTGGGTGAAGCATGTACAAATATCAAAATGCTCTTACACTAAATTCTTTTGAATTTAACATAAGAGATCCTTAGTCTTAAGCAATGGTTGCTTATAGATAAATGGAGCGCAGTGGAAGCATGGGTTGGACCCAAGTAAGAAGTATAATCAAAGAGTTGACTGTACTTCTGTGACTTCCATATGACATCCAAAGAGTTGGATGAATGCCAATACTGCAATATGTTGATGTGTTGATAGTATGACCATCAAGTCTATCTAGAATTCTTAGAGAAGGAATTGGATAGTACATCAGAATAATCTACATATAATCATTAAAATTGGCTTACTTATTTGATAAGGTAAAGTCTAATAATTGTATCTCAATCTTCTAATAACACTTGCAATTTGTTGCATATGTATTAGAATATTAGAAGTTTGATCTTAATGTTTATTGGTCATCCATGTTGAAAGTGATGCAAGTGTTGCAACAATTTCCATGAGATCAATAGACTTCATATTTTCAGTGGGAGCCCTTAGTCTTAGAGAATGTCTCTATGACCTAGATATTAGAATACACTCATTGTTTATTTCTAATTGTTGGATATAAACATGAATTCTGTAATAAATCTATCATAAAGAGTTATGATGAAGATATTTCAGATAGTAATCTAAAATCTAGTGGACTCTACATAATTAGAAAATTAATGAATGGTTCATTAAGATTTCTAATACTGAAAATTAAAGCTTTAAAGATCAATAGGAGGATAAAGATCATTTAACAAAGATCTGGCATCAAGTTTTGGACACATGTCTGTTGATGAGATCAATGGACTAGTAAGACATGAAACTTTAGATTGTCTAAAGATTCTAATCTCACATACTTGTGAATATTGTATTCAAAGTAAAATGTCCACTACACCCTTCTTTGTGATAGGTGTAAGATGTTAAGGTATTCAAGATCTCATACATATTGATGTATGTAAATCATCTATATCAGAATAAACATTATGGATATGTGATATCTATTAGTGATTATTTGTGATATGAGATTTCTTCTCTTCACTTAGAAAACTTTGAAATGTTCAAAGATTTCACAATTTTGGTTTAGAACCAAAGTTTGAAGATAGATGAAATGAATTTGATCTAACCAAGGTAGCATGTACCTATTAGATGAATTCAAGAAATATCTTATGGAGATATGAATATCATTCCTATCTCAAACCTCCTAATGAACCTGAACTCAATGGAGTTGTAGGGAGATACAATTGATCATGTGTGACATGATTTAATCAATGATTAATCCTAGCATAATTATCTCTTAGTTTCCAAGGTATATATGTAGTAAAGACTACATTATATACTTAATAAGGTTCCATGCATATAAGCTGGAATCTAGCACTAGAGAGTGCTACTTCATTAGGAAAATAAAGGATGGTATTGTATACCTACTTTATGACCTTGAGATTCTTAAAGGATCTCATCTCTGAGAATGTGATTCTTAGAGGATGACTCTCTTAAGAATCAAGATAAAATGAAGTAAAGGAACTCATTTAATCTTAAGAAGATAATGAGGCTCCTGAAATCGGAAACTAAAAGAATAATTGAAGATGAAACACTAATACTTCTTCAAATAAGTTTGAGGATGTATTCCATGTGAAAATGATTGGACTTCATGTGATGAAGCTCCTGAGGATCATGACATGGATAAATGGATGTTAGCAATAAAAGTCAAATGTAGACTTCATAAACAAGTGTTGTATATGGACCCTCGAGGATCCACCTATATGGGTAAGACCCATTAAGGTCTAAATGGATCTTCAATAGAAAGAGGGAACCTGATGAGAAGGTAGAGACCTTCAAAGCACGGTTCGTAGCCATGAGCTACACACCGAAGAGAAGACATCGCCTGCGATGAGACTTGCTCTCTAGTGACCTTGCTTTGACCCATCAGAATATTGCTAAGCTACACAACTTGACTATGACATCTTCATGATGTGAGTCAAGATTGCATTCCTCTATGATTACCTCTTTTAGGATGTTCATATGAACTAGCCCCAGGGCTTCGTGGTTGAGGAAAGCAAGGTGTGCAAGCTAAAGAACTCCATCTTTGGACTCAAATAAGCTTCTTGTAGTTGGAACATAAGATTTGATGAAATTATAAATGTTATGATTTCAGATAAAATCTTGATGAACCATGTGAAGCTTAGTGGGAGTGCCATTGTGTTCATCATGCTAAATGTAGATAATATCCTAATCATTTGGAATGATCTAAGGATGATACTAGTAAGTGTTTTATAATTTGGTTGTTCCATACCTTGAGATATGATCTCAAGGATACCTCTTAGATCCTAGTTCTGAAGATGTTCAGAAGCAAAGAGAAGAGGATATTGGGACTGTCACATTCTTAGTACACCTTGGACATATTCTATTCTTAGAAATTCCAAGAAAGGCTTCCATCCCTTAAGATATGGTACTGATCTATCTAAAGGGATAACACCTCAAAAGGTTGAGGAAGTGAATGCTAGAACTGCTTGCACTTGTGCTTCAGTTACGAGAAGCTGAGTGTATGCTGGATGTGTACGAATACCGGATGTCTGCCATGCAGTGGGAGTAGTAAAATGTTACTGATCCTACTATGGAGATAAAACACTTGATTGCAGTAATAACAAAATCTTCATAGATGATAAGATTTTTGAGATAGTGATCTTAAAGTCTTATCTTCAAAAACTTAAGACTATATAGATAGTGATCTAAAAGGTCTTAACTTTGGATACCTTTAGAGATAGTGATCTCCAGAGATAAAGGTATTCTGATAAGGATTATGGAAATACTGGTTATAACAAATTATCAAGCTATAGTGTCAATGACCCTATAATAGCTTTAACAAAATTGAGTATTGGTTGCATGAGATGCAACATTCGCATTAAATGTGAGCACTGTTACTGGGGATATGCAAGTACCGTAAAAGGACTTGGTGTAGTCTCGCGGGAACAGAGTGACTGATCAACTTACCTAGCTATTTTCTAAATAGCCTATGATTGTCACATGAGTGTGTGTTTAAATGATTAGCCCATTAATGGCTCTTTGGGCTAGTGGGAGATTGTTGGACATACGAGCCCACGGCGAGCCATTATGCAATAAATGTTATTGCAATTCACTCCTTGATCTGAAATAAAGAGTATATAATTTGCATAATAGGTCCCTTAGTACAATTAGGGTTGTGTACCATGGCCATCTTGATGATCATACAGCTGTTGATTCAATTATTGAATCATAGAGGCTGGTGCTTGGATGAATATCTAAAAAGTTAGATTGAGGACTCATCAAGCACCATCAAATGATTATTAAGAGATGATCTCTAGCCTGAGAAGGAGATGGCAATCCTTTCTCTAAAGGCTGATATCTGACCGACCTCTTGATGCAGGTCCTCTGCATAGGAATAGAGATTCGGAGGTGTCAGATTAGTTAGGTCAAAGAGTTGACTTAACGAGATCGAGATAACCAAAGTCCTATATCGTATGCTGTCACGATACATGCACGCATCCTCTGACCGGAGACAGATGTGTTACTATATGTTTGAGTATGTACATTTGGCAGACCAATAGGTTGATGACCTAATCAAGGTCTATACACCGGCACGCTGGTGTGCATATAAGGGCATATGAGTAATACGATCTCTCAAAGGGATCATACAGGTTCAGTTACTGAACCGGAAGACATGAGCTCACTCATGAGATATTGGGAAGAATCAAATTCCATGCGCATGGTCGTCTCGCTTTGGAAGCTTGACTGAATTTGTAGGTTTGATATATACTTTTGGAAAGTATATGATCAAGACCTAGGTATGATATATGCTTTTGGAAAGTATATGATCGATACCGACTCCCAATGATCGAATGAGAAACTTACTGATAAAACTCTGAAGTAGACAGTGTAAAGTTGATCTAATACTTCGGGTTTACTCAGAGTCTTCCAGTATGCAGGATGTACAGGTATTAGGAATACCTGAGGGTGATGTGATCATAAACGATTGTATAACCATGACGCTTCCATTCCTAGGGAGTGATGAAACGGGTCTGGATTTTAGTGACTTCTCTCAGTAGAGAAGTAATCTGATCTTAGTCCAAATGTTGGACATTGATCTGAATGTGATTCAGATTCAACGAGAAGATTAGATTTACGGTCTTGATTTAATCAAGCATCTATGGGAGGCCCGAGATCTGGATTTGAGATGTGATCTCAACATCCATGTCACTATACGTGGAACAATACAATCGCCCTGTCTTTATCTCCAAGTATTCGCGGAGAAAGTGCATTATCCTTGAAAGAGTTCATGGATAATTCTATTGTTGATATATGTATCCGAGCATTGAGAAAATGGATAATTAAATGTGATTTAATTATCATGAATAATATGAATTTGATTCATATTATAAGGAGAGTTATCTTAGATAATTAAATGTGATTTGATTATCAAAGATGAAAATAATATGAATGTGATTCATACTATTTGAGCACATGAGAATAAGTTATCCAATATAATTAAATGTGATTTACTTATTATGTATAAGAATAATGTGGATAGTAATATCCAATTATTCATAATATATTATAAATGTGATTTATAATGTATTGGAGAGAGTTAAATATAATTTATATTAGTAGATTAATTATTAATGTGTATTGGATACACATTGTCTAATTAATTGAAAATGTAAATTACATTTTGTTTTGGGTTGTGAATGTGATTCACAATTTTCCAATGGCATGATTGCAATGTTCACAAAATAAATTGGATTTATTTTTGTGAAATAATATTCAACAAAAGTTGTTGAGAGATATTAGAGAGAATTATGAGATAATACAATCTCATATAATAGGAGAGGCATCCACCTTCCATATAGGAAGAGTGGACGGCCACAATTCCCACAAGGAATGTGGTGGCCGTCCACCCTTCTTATGGAAGGAGGCTTGCCTCCTTTCCTATTTCTCTAATTGAGATTGATTTAATATAAATCAAATTATATTCTACATATATTTGATTTTTATTAAAATTGTTGTTGGTTTTTTACCAACATAAATCTTAGCCATTGAAAGAAACACAATCAATGAGAACCATTGGATTTGTGTTGTCCCATGGATTGAGATCCATGGATCCCAAAACCCTATAAATAGAGAGGCATACCCATGCTCTCTCTTGAAACAACATGTGCTATAGTAGCACATCTCTCTCTCTCTTTCTCTCTAGAGGTCAGCCCTCTCTCTTCCTCTCATGGCCGTCCACCATGGATGCCATGGAGAAGTTCTCCATCGCCGTAGCATCGTCGTTATGCTGCCCGTTCGTCTGCTCGTGGATCTCCGTCTCCTTCGGTGCGCCTCGCTCGTGAAGAAGACGTCGGATCTCGTGTGTCGAGATCAGGAGATCCGCCGCTTGGATCATCAACATGGATTGCGAGAAGCACGCGGTTCATCCCCGCGCTCGCAAGCGTCTCCTCCGTCGGATCGGACTTGAGACAGGAGGTCTCTTCGTTTAGAGACTTAGATCGCAACCACGCTTCAAGAGGTAATCCTATTACTTGTTTGTGGTTTAGACGAGACGATCCGAGAAGTGTTCTTGGATCATGTGGTCTCGTCGTAATAAAAATTTTTTAAATTCCGCTGCATCGAGCAACTAGTGCGACTAGTCGCTCCTCGTCGTATTCGATACGACGCTCACGCTTCCGTGATGCGCTTGAGGATCTAACCATATCCTTCACCATAGACATGTGCAGAGAGTGACAATAGCAGAAATGAAAATGCTAAGGTGGATATGTGGACATACATGTAAAGATCGGATTCAGAGTGATGTAATCAGAAGGAAAGTTGGTGCAGCCCTGATCAAAGATAAGATGCGAGAAACCTGTTAAGGTGGTTTGGCCATTTGCAAAGGTGTAAAGTTGATGCACCCGTTAGGAGATGCGAGTTTTGGGATGTTGAGCTGGTTAAAAAGAGGGAGATGAAGACCCCAGAAGTGTTGGTTTGAGATTATCTGAAGAGATCTTAATATTCCATATATAAGCCCAAGAATGACCCAAGATAAATATGGAGGCAAAGAATCCATGTAGCTGACCCAACTTAATGTGGGCAAATGCTTTGTTGTTCTTTTTCAATGTCATCCATTTTTAAATACGAGAAGACTGTTACAATCGTTGCAACCATGGGATTAGGAGAAAATAATGTAAAACTTTTGTTGCTTAATGATTTCTCTTTCTTCTCTCAATATCATTACCCTTGCGACTGCATGGTCTTTTCAAGCAGGTCTAAAATGTATCCTCACGGAGTGCGAAGATAAGTTGTCATTGAGCCGACCCACAAGAAATCCCCTTGGTCAATCAACAAGTACCCACAATATAATAATAAGCAATGAATAGCCAAAAAATATGAGGCACAATTTATTATACTCTACAAACAGAAATGTATTGCATTTAAGCATGTAGATGTCGAACCACATAGAGCAAACGAGGAAGCCTATGATTATTGCTAATCAATGTGTATTATGTACATACTTGTCTTTCAATCTTTTATGTGGGTTTTATTTTTTTTGAATTAATAGTAAATATTTATATGGATACTTAATAATAATAATAATAAGGTATATTAGGTTAATACCTATGGAGATATACATGTACATATAGGTAGAGATATACACATAAGGTATATATATATATTTATATTTTTATTTTCAAATTTTTATTCCTTTTTTATTTTTGAGAATAAGAATAAAATTATATTTATATAAAATATATTAATACGTAATATAAGTATATAGATAATATAATGATATATATACATGATGGTAGTACGTAATATATATACACACACATAGTCCAATATAGATAGAAAATATTTTTAGTCTTTTTATATTTTTTTCTCATGTTTTTATGATTTTCCTGAGATTTTATCTATTTTTAGGTATTTTAATAATAAAAAAATCCCAAAACATAGATTAAATAAATAGGCAACATAGATTTGAAGATTAAAATTAGTAATTAAAGTCCAAAATTCTCCAAATCAATTTTAATTACTAATATATAATAAAAAGGAAATGATAGAACAAAAAATGGTATTTTGGAATTTGTGAGATTCTTTTAGATTTTTTATAAAGGATTTGGAAGCTTTTAATTTTTTTTATCATTTTTTTCTATTTTAAGGATTTTTGGCCCGAAGTTAATGTAGGTCATGATAAGCACCATATATATTTTTTGTAATTTTATAAGGTATTTTAATATTTGTTTGGCATTTTTAAAGATGAATAGGGACAAAATACTTACTATTTGAATTTTAATAATTACACAAAAGTCAATAAATGCAAAATAAAAATTAGAGCATAGAAATATATCACCCCTGGCATTTTCATGCATTTTTGCAAAATTAAATACAAACAATACATATTTTTAGCAAAAATAATCAAGAAGTAACATTTAACATTCTAGCAGGGACCTGAACGTAATTAAAAGAAATATTTCATTCATTTATGAACCCTTTTACAAAACTCAGGGACATACATGCAATTTTCAACAACATAAATAAATTATAAAAACACCCTAGAAGGGCCTTTCTACAAATATACCAAAGTTCCTGGTCCATGTTACAAATTTCCCACAAAGTATAATCCTGAATATACAAATTTATTGACTTGAAATAAATAAATAAAACCAGAGGGACTTGTCTGCAAAATGCTCAATCTCACATGGGAACCATGCGAGATGAGCTGACACGGATATAAACATAATTCACATGAAATCTTAAGGCCCTTATTGTAATTTTCACATAATTATTTACACTCCAAACGAAAGTTTATATGCTAAAACGAAATAGGTGGGAGGGGGTCTTGGTAATTTACCCCTTTATTTGCGTACTGACGGACGGGTAGATGCATGCCACTTAAGTGGTCAACGGTCCATATGAACCGTTACCTCTTCGCAGATCGACACCGTGGATTAGACCTGACCCCAGATCGAATGGTAGAGAGGGTCGTGATCCAATGCCTGCTGCTGCATCTGGAGGGGGGGGGGGGTTCTTGATCCAACTGTTCAGGTGTGCTCTGGAAGAACAGCCCAAGAGCTACGCTGCGGGGGGCTTTGATTCTCTCCTCCTCCTTGCTCCGAGCTCCTCACGAGATGTTGGGTTGCTCTCCATGTTTGTCCTGGCCTTTCGCAGCTGGGGAGGAGGGGAGGGGTAATCCAAAATGCTCAGGACCCCGTCAGAGGGGGCATGGAGCACCACATACCTGGAGCTGAGTCTTTGGCATTGAAGACCCCTTAGATGGGGTCCTCTAGGAAATGTGGGCTGAAAAGCTTCGTGACACATGTGCGAATAGATCTGGGCTTTTATTGGCAAGATTCGAGTCAGAATGTAGTGGAATGGTCGTGATCCAACGAGAGGCGGAGGAGGTGCATGGATTCGATGATATGGGCATGACCAAGTTGGGAAGATGGGATGATTTGATGGAGAAATGAAGGGGTAAGAAAGTAGGTGGACAACGAGGTCGGAACTGGACTTAGTCATTGTGAAATGGTTGGAGTCCTAATGGCTCCAGCAGACGGAAAGATGGGACGTTAAGCTATTCCACTAATCTAAACTTGAAATAAAAGGCAGAATTAAAACAACGCTGACTAAATCTATCTAATGAAAATAAAAGCGCCGCTCTAATCTGCCGGAGACGACAGGGAGCAGGAAAATGCCGGAGCTCCGCTTGGACCTCCTCCTCTACTCCTTTCACCACCTGGAACTGCGGGGATGGTCCTGCTGTCACTAAAAACACGTACACACTAACAGAAGGTGGATTCAGGGCTTGAAGAGGGATCAAAAGGGAAAGGAAGAAACTTTGGTTTTATTTATAAATATGTTTTTGGCAAGTTTCGAGCTGGATTATTGAGAGGCTTAAGGCGGATAGATGAGATCTAATGAAGAGGTGAGGTTGGTGATCGTGATGTGAATGAAATCTCTGAAGGACTCGAGGTGAATGGAGGCACATGGCAGCATGGAAAATTTTAGGAAGTGGGGGTTCTCGAGGCTCTGACAGGAGTCAGAGGTGGGGAAGGACAGTTGACCGAGGTCAACAATCCTTGCCTCCTCATTGGTCCACCTCGAACACTACATGACAAAAGAGATAGGTTTATTCGAAAGTAATTAATTAAAAATAGTAATGATTTTATTATTTTTTGGGTATAATATAAAAAATATTTATTATTTTATTTAAATTTTAATATTATTTTTATTTATTTTTATGAGTCAATTTATTACAAGTTACTTTTTGTAAGTGTATTTATAAGTATATTAACCTATGTTTGCTCATTTTATTTTTATTTTTGAATTTTTTTTATTTTAAATTCATATTTTATATGTTTACAACTTATTTTTAGGTACACAAATATATTTTTCTTTAATTTTTGTGATGTATTATATACACTTAAATAAATAAGGGTATGTATTACATATGGATTAGTATAGGTATTTCAACTGTTTATTTCTATAGGTTTTTTAGTATTTTCTTTATGGTTTTATCCTATTCTAAATATGTACATATATTATAAATAATATTTACAAAATTATAAAAATATAAAATTGTAAAAATAATAAAGAATAAATAAAATGAATATTTTATTTAGGTATATTATACAATAAGGGTCTGAAATCTAACATTCACATCTTAACTCCAAATTACATGAAACTACCTTCATTAAATAGCTTAGTAAAAGTTATATACAATTAAAGGTGATTTTTATCATTTTGAGTTTTCATTTAGGAGATATGGGTCTGGAATGTTTGTGCTTTGACTTTTTATTCTGAGTATAAAAAGTACCATGTATATTATTTCTATGTAAACTGAATTTTGTATTTTTCTTTACATGTTTATATACAATTTTCATGTACAAAATTTATTGATTTGAGGTATGAATAATAAAAAATAAAATGGGCTCCAAAAATGCTTTATTGATAAATGAATGAATGGGGTTTTTTCTTGGATTTTTGACCCTTATCTCCCCGTACTTTATTCCTTGTTGACCAAATCAATTCTCGACTTGGTCTCGGGGTTCAGGGTCATAAAATACCTTGGGCATTTTATTTAATTTTCTTTCCCTTCTTTATTCTTTAATTTTGGCTTTAAATAATGTAATGTTTACAATAATTATACAATAAATAAAGGATGCTACAAAATAATGATATTTACATGCATTTAGCTAGGATTTAAAGGTCAAAATGAAGAATAAAGGTGATGAAATGGAGATTCATCCCCCCTATACTTTCCTTTGCTAATCCCTTTCAAACACTTAAGCAATGAGTGCAAAAATGAAAATGAAGAAAGAAAAAGAAATAACTTGGAATAACTGTCGAGTTTTAAAGTAGTATTTAATAAAGTCAAAGTTTGGAGCTCAGAGAAGGCATTTGGATTAATGGTGTGTTCAAAACCACATGGAAGTCAGAAAGTGCAACAAAACAACCCTTAGATTTTATACTCCTATCATCCAATCCAATTCACAACCAGGTCAGAACCATCCTCTCAGTCGTGTACTCCTATTACCTTGAAATGATAGAACCATGTGTGTGAATTTGTTCAGATCTTCCAAGACAAAACCATTGAACCATAAAGGCGCTTGCTCTTCTGGTACCTCATCCTCGTGGAGACATATATTCCCTTCTAAGGTCAGGTGCTCACGATCTTTACAACCAAATGGGGGAGAAGTTAGAAGAATGGGAAAAGAAGTGGGAATGGACCAGTGTAGTCGTCATTCCTTGTGAAGTCGGTCGGTGTAACCAATTCTTCACCAAGAAGCATGCTTATACTGAAGCTCAATTTTTTGTGGAATTTTTGGTATATACTTCTTTGGATGTTTTCTTTGACTTTGTACAGCTTCTACATTCTTGATTGTGCCTCGATAAATATAGCATCTTTTTGTTCCACCTAAATTTTTTAGGGTCTTGGAAAAAGTTACGCCGGTAGACCATTCCTCATCAGAAGTATTATCTCAGTCCATCTCCAGTCTTTAGATATCATTATTACCGAAAGAAGTGGGTTAGAGTACTGGTGTCGGCAATCCCCAAGAATGGTTCCTGAGCCACCCTTGAAGAAGCGGCCTTGCATCGTCCCGACTTAGACTCCAAGATTTATCAACAATCCATCTGAGTTGAGCTAAGTGCTAGGTGTGATGTTTCCAGTCAAATCATTGTCCAAGAGCCTTTAATATGATATGAAGGGTCCTAGTTAAGCACATTGAATTGACTCATGTGTTAGCCATGTGAGCCGAGGTGAACCATTCTTACAATAAATATTATTGTAATAAATATGTTTTATCAATAAATGTTATTGATTGTTTCACTCCCTTTCTGAAATTAAATGAATGAATGCACTATAAGGTCCCTCTGTACAATTAGGGTTATGTACCATGGCCGTCTTGATAATCATATAGCTGTTGATTCATTAAATGAATCATAGAGGCTGGTGTTTGGATGAATATCTAATGAGTTAGATAGAGGACTCATCAAGCACCGTCAAATGATTATTAAGAGATGATCTCTAGCCTGAGTAGGAGGTGGCAATCCTTCCTCACAAAGGCTGATATCTGACCGACCTCTTGATGCAGGTCCTCTGCATGGGAATAGTGATTCAAAGGTGTCAGATTAGTTAGGTCAAAGGGTTGACTTAACGAGATCGAGATAACCTAAGTCCTATGTTGAATGCTGTCACAACATAGGCACACATCCTCTGACCGAAGACAGATGTGTTGCTATATGTCTGAGTGTGTACATTTGTCAGACCATTAGGTTGATGACCTAACCAAGGTCTATACACCAACAAGCTGGTGTGCATGTAAGGGCATATGAGTAATACGATCTCTCAAAGGGATCATGCAGGTTCACTTATGAACCGGAAGACATGAGCTCACTCATGAGATATTGGGATCGATCAAATTCCATGCATGGCCGTCGTGCTTTGGAAGCATGACAAGAATTTGAATGTATGATATATGCTTTGGGAAAGCATATGATCGATACCGATTCCCAATGACCAAGATTGAGAAACTTGGTGATCGATTCCTGAAGAAGACAGCGTAAAATTGATCTTCATCTTCAGGTTGATCAGAGGTCTTCCAGTATGCAGGATGTGTAGGTATTGGGAATACCTGAGAGTGATGTGATCATAAATGATTGTATAACCATGACGCTTCCAGTCTGAGGGAATGATGAAATAGTTCTGGATTTTAGTGACTCCTCTCAGTAGAGAAGTAACTTGATCTTGATCCAAGTGTTGGTCATTGATCTGAATGAGATTCAGATGCAATGAGAAGATTAAGTATACGGACTTGATTTAATCAAGCATCTATGGGAGGTACGTTAGACCTGGATTTGAGATGAGATCTCAATATCCAAGTCACGATACGTGGAACAATACAATCGCCCTATCCTTATCTACCAGTATCTGCGGAGAAAGCACATTATTCTTGAAGGAGTTCAGGAATAATTCATGTGATGAATTTTGTATCCAAGCAATGAGGTCTTGATAATTAAATGAGATTTAATTATCAAGTATAATATGAATAAGATTCATATTGTGAGAATGATTATCCAAGATAATTAAATGAGATTTAATTATCAAGGAAATACAGATCGTGGATAGTACTATCCATAATATCTGTGTATATTATAAATATGATTTATGATATATTAGAGAAAGAGAAGCTTTGTGAATAACATTGGTTAATTATTAATGTGAATTGGATTCACATTAAGTGAATAATTGGAAATGTAATTTACAAATTAGTTTGGGTTGTGAATATGATTCACATATCTTTCAATGGCATGATTGAAATATTCACAAATTAGTTTGGAATTAATTTGGTGGATATTATTGCAATAAAAGTTATTGCAATTTATTATGAAATAATAGGATAAAAATAAAAAGGAGATAATCACCACCAAAATGAGGTGGCGTCACCAATGACTTAGTCATAGGTGACGCCCCCCCAATTTTAGGGGGTGATTTATTATCTCCCCTTTTGTTATCTTGTTATCTCTTAATTATTGATTTATGTTAAATTAAATTATGTTGATGATAATTCAACATATAATTTATTTGATATAAATTAATGTTGTTGATTTTTTACCAACAATCATCATGGCCGTTGATTGATACATAGCCGTTGGATCTATGTATGCCATGGATTGAGATCCATTGGATCCCAAACTAATATATAAGGAGGGCAACCCTAGCCCTTTGAGACACATGAAGAGTACACGCCTACTCTCTCTCTCTCTCATTCTCGCCGTCTCTCTCTCTAAGGAGCTCGTCCATCTTATGCGTTGAGAGAGAGACCTTCTCGCCTTCGACTACTCGAGGATCTCCATCTTCTTGAGGGCTGCTTGCTCTAGAAGAAGATGACAGATTACGTTGGATGAAATCAGGGGATTCGAGGCTTGGTTCTTCGCCAAGGATTGCGGGAGTCACGCGTCTCATCATCACGCCTGCAAGTGCTGTCTTCGTGGATCGGACTTGAGTCAGGAGGATCTCTTGCTTTAGAGATATCGTGATCGCAACCACGCTTCGAGAGGTATTTCTAATACTTTGTGGTTTGATGAAATGATCCAAGAAGTGTTCTTGTGATTATGTGGTTTCATCACTTGATTTAAAATTTTTAAATTTCGCTGCACCTTGCGACTAGTGCGACTAGTCGCCCCGATCATATGAGATGCGATCGTCACGCTTCCGTGATGCGCTTGAGGATTCTCAATATCCTTCAAGTGGTATCAAAGACTGGTCGGAAAAGGTTTTGGATACGATCCGTGAACCTAGGACGACTTGGGTTTGAAAGGGTTGCGAAAGTTTTGTCGCATTTTATTTTTCGCACCTCTGTCTAATTAGATTTTTTCGACACTGTTTAAGTTGTTTAAACATGAAATATTCAATTGAATTTTGTTCTCCATTAAATAAGGAAACCATAGTATCTGAGTTTACGAAATTTGGATTTCATTTGCTCAAGATATGGCCTTTTGAATAAGCATGTATTCACTGTTGCGGGAACAGCAAATCTGAACGTGATTAATGAGTTAATTACTGTTTTGATACACCTCGAAATTCATGAAATATCACTTAGATTCTGTTGCAAATCAAGTTAGCAATCTTAGGAAACTGATTTTGCGAATTTTGGATTTAAATTGATCAAGATAAGTTAATTTTAGTGATTGGGGGTCACTGCTGAAAATTGACAAACTTGATCATGAACCTTGTGATAGTCATTCAAATTAAATTGATGAAAATTAATTCTTAATTTTATGAATGATTATTGATAAGTATTTGTGAAATATTTAAATATGATAATCGTTTCCTTGAATGACATTGATATGAAATCATCAACAAACATTGTTTGCATACAAAATCATAATTTATCCTACAATAGTTGTAGGACAACTTTTACATGCAAAACCCTCTTGCTTGAATAGGATTGGGGATTTGTTTAGCAAATCTTCTTATAGTATAATCAAATTTTTTTTTGATGTATATTATATGGTATAATTTCGGTTGAAAGACCGATGAGCATCTCAAAGTACATGATGATCTATCAAGCATTATCCTTTCCTGATGTGGATATGGTGTCTAGTCGGAGAGCATTGGGGTAGCGGGTTGCAACGTATGTGGTCCGTCCCACTCTCGTCGGTACTGGCCATGACAACGGGTAGGGACTCGATAATGCCGGAGAAATCAAAGTGTATTTTTCTAATTATTAAAATTCGAATAATACATACTTTGAGATTATACCTACTATTCAAGTAATAATCAAGTTTTTGATTGAAAATTGGATTAATACTCAGTTTAATGTGATTAAATTAATTATATCCTATTAAAAGCACTCTATTATGAATAGATGTGTATTTCCCTTGGAAGAATTAATTATGTGAATATGATTCACGATAATTAATTATTTCAATTTGAATATGAGATGGAGGATCACATAAGTGACATCCTTCGTCTCCCATCAAGGCAAAGAATTTCTTTGCCAAAAGTTGTATATAGGAGATACCTGTCCGAAGTGACAGATCCTATATACAACTATTTGGATCGGGTTCTATACTTTTCGAAAGAGTAAGGCCGTATACGTAGTGACCCTAATATCGGGTCCTCATATTATTGGAGCGATATTGGATTTCGTATAACGAGTATTAAGCTTGTTGACGGTTGGTTCAATTAACAACGGGTCAACATCATCTTAGGAGTGGTGGGCCCGGGTGTTAAAGAACGAATTAGGAAATGCAAGTTGGACTTGCAAGGTGGAATGTGTTCCCGCTTCTCTTTATTCGAGTAACAGGTTCTCATATTATTGGGATGTGATAAAGATAGAGAGGAGATCCCAGATCTTACTTGAGATATAGCGGTAAGTATATCTCTTACTTTGAGAGACAATAAGGGAATAATCTTTCAAAGTTGACATAGCAAGACAAATTTGATTTAAAATGCCTTAATGCAATGTCTTAAAAATGGATATATAATTATTTATATATTCTAATATAGTGCATTCTTAATTTCGAAAAATGAAGTCCATGAACCCACTGAGCAGGCTCCTGGAGGTCAATCAGTTGACCGGACCAAATTATTCGAATTGGATACGAAATTTGTATCTTATCTTATCTGCAGAGCACATCTCTTATGTGCTGACCAAGGACAAGATAGCAGACCCTCTGACTCCGGAAGATAAATCATTTAATGAAAAATATGATGAAGATCATAACTTGGCAAGATGTTATATCCTTGGCTCATTATCCAATGTGCTTCCGAAGCAGCATGTGGAAATGAACCATTGCCAAGAAATCATGCTGAATCTAAAGGAAATGTTTGGTGACATAAACCGCACATAGCATTATAATGTGATGAAAGAGCTTATTCTCTGCAAGATGTAGGAAGGACCTCTGTCAGAGAATACGTACTCAAAGTGTTTGTGTACCTATCTGAATTGGAAACCCTGGGAGCTTACATGGATTCTGATATGCAAGCTGATTTCATTCTCCTGTCACTCCCTAAGTCTTTCAACAACTTTGTCGTGTCGTATCACATGAGCAAAGGTGATTTCACTGACATTGGGCTGTTAGCTGCATTAAAGTATACAGAAGATGTAATGAAGAAGGACGACCCCTCTGCCAGTGCAATGGTTGCACAAGTAAGAGGAAAGCACGACCGAAAGCAAGGTTCTCGAAAGGGCCCAACCCAGAAGAGAAAGAAGAAGAATCAAGTAGTTGGTTCATCTTCTGGTGCTTCCACATTAATGACATCGAAGAAGACCGATGTCTGTCACCACTGTAAGATGCCGGGGCACTGGCGGCGTAACTGCCCAGAATACCTGAAGTCTGCTGACAAAGGTAAAGCCCCAACATGTATGAAATCTACTTTCATCATTGAAACTAGTTTTCTCGTTGGACGAGAAGTAAGTTGGGTTGTAGATTTTGGTGCTTCTGTTTATGTATGCAATTCATTGCATTTATTTCAGGAAACTAGGAATCTGAAGCAAGGGGAGATAGTCATCCAGATGGGATCTGATGCAAGTGTTGCAACAGTCGCCATTGGGACCTGCCGACTATCATTATCTAGAGGTCGAGTCTTAGTACTTAAAGAGTGTCCTTATGTATCTGAAGTCAGGAGGAATTTGATATCTATATCTAAGCTTGTTAGACATGGATATTCCTTCCTTTTTATAATAAGTTAGTCATTAATCAATATGATAAATTTATTGTGGATGGTGTTCTGACTTCTAGAGGACTCTATGAATTGTGCATTGATGAATGTGTCATGAATGTCACTATCACTAATAAAAACCCTAAAAGATCCAGGGAGAATGGAAATCATTCGAATATGATTTCGCATCAAAGGCTTGGTCATTTATCTGTTGATAGGATCAATAGATTGATAAAAGATGGACCCTTAGATTTTCTACAGGTCTAATCTTTACCTGCCTGGGAACATTGCATTCGAGGTAAAATGACTAGGATGCCTTTCCGTAACAAGGTTACGAGATGCGAAGGTATTCTTGACCTAATACATACTGATGTATGTGGTCCCTTCAGTATCGCGACTCGAAATGGATATCGATATTATTTGACGTTTGTTGATGACCATTCGCGATAAGGGTTTATCTTCCTACTACGTAATAAATATGAAACCTTTGAAAAGTTCAAAGAGTTTAAGGCTTTGGTTGACAACCAAACCGATAGGAAGATTAAACGGATTCGATCTGACTGAGGTGGTGAGTACCTCTCAGATGAATTCAAGGGATACCTTAAAGAGAATGGGATTATCTCCAATCTCACTTCCCCTGGAACTCCCCAACTTAATGGTGTCACTGAAAGATGCAACAGGACCATCATGGACATGGTCCGTTCAATGATTAGCAAAGCATGTTTACCTCTTAGTTTATGGAGTTATGCAGTAGAGACTGCAATATATATCCTGAATAAGATTCCTAGCAAATCTGTGCCTAAGACTCCTCATAAGCTATGGTATGGAACCAAACCTAGTGTTAATCACTTGAGGGTTTGGGGTTGCTTGGTCCATGCGAAGAATATGAATGCAAGTAAGCTAGAATCTTGTACTTATGAGTGTTACTTTAATGGGTATGTTAAAGATGGTATTGGATATCAACTTTATGACCCTGAGACCCAAAAGGTTTTTGTCTCTAGAGATGTAAAATTTCTGGAGGATGATTTCCTTAAAGGTCAAGATGGAAATGAAATAGAGGAACTCATTGAATCCTCTAAGGATTCTGAGGTTCCTGAACCAGAAACTAAGGAGATAAACAAAGATGAAACACCCATACCTCTTCGAAGGAGTTCGAGGGTGGTTGCACCACCTAAAAGGTATCGATTCCATGTGTCAAGTGAGACTGACAATGATCCTACTTCATTTGATGAAGCACTCGCGGATCATGACATGGATAGATGGATGCCAGAAATGAAGTAAGAGATTGACTCCATGTATAAGAATGGTGTATGGACCCTAGAGGATCCACCTAAAGGGGTGAAACCCATTGGGTGTAAATGGATCTTCAAGAGAAAAAGGAGACTTGATAGGAAAGTAGAGACTTTCAAGGCACGTCTCGGGACCAAGGGCTACACACAGAGAGAAGGCATCGACTACGATGAGACATTCTCTCCTGTGGCTATGCTTAAGTCCATCAGTACACTGCTAGCTATAGCTGCATCTCTTGACTACGACATATGGCAGATGGATGTCAAGACAACCTTCCTCAATGGATACCTCGAGGAGGATATCTATATGGAGCAGCCCCAGGGCTTCATAGTTGAGGATGGAAAAGTATGCAAGCTAAAGAAATCCATCTATGGGCTCAAACAAGCTTCTCGTAGTTGGAACATCAGATTTGACGAAACCATAAAGAGTTATGATTTGTGATGAACCTTGTGTGTACAAGAAGCTTAGTGGGAGCACCGTTGTGTTCATCGTGCTTTACGTAGATGATATCCTTATCATTGGGAATGATACATGAATGATGGCCAGTGTAAAGATTTGGCTGTCTCATACCTTTGAGATGAAAGATCTTGGAGAAGCCTCTTACATCTTAGGCCTGAAGCTGTTCAGAAATCGAGAAAAGAGGATGTTGGGATTGTCACAACATGGATACATTAAGAAGATTCTTGAACGATTCCGTATGTATAGTTCCAAGAAAGGATTCCTCCCCTTAAGACATGGTATCCATTTGTCTAAAGGGATGGCTCCTTAAAGTGTTGAGGAAAAGAAGGCCATGGTGGGGTGCCCCTATGCATCAGTTGTAGGAAGCTTAATGTATGCCATGATGTGTACTAGGCCAGACATCTACCATGCAAGTGGGAGTGGTAAGTCGTTACCAATCCTGCTATGGAGAGCAACACTGGAATGCAGTAAAGAACACATTCAAATATCTAAGACGGACGCAAGATTACATCTTGGTCTAGGGAGATGGTGATCTCCAAGTCTTGGGATATACAGATTCAGACTTCCAGTCGGATATTGATGATCGAAAGTTGACATCAGGGCTTGTATTCTTGTTGAACGGTGGTGCTGTGAGCTGGAGAAGCAAGAAGCAGGACACTACGACAGATTCAACAACAGAAGCCGAATACATTGCCGCATCGGATGCTACAAAGGAGGCAGTATGGTTGTGCAAGTTCATCTTGGAACTTGGCGTAGTTTCCTCTGATACTCCCATCCCGTTACTCTGCGATAACATGGGAGCCATTGCCCAGGCACAGGAACCCAGATGGCATCAAAAGAGCAAGCACGTGGAAAGGAAATACCACATCATCGGGAGATTTCAAAAGCGTGGTGATATCATCATCACCAAGGTGGCCTCTGCCGACAACGTTGCCGATCCTCTTACCAAATCTCTGACGCAGAAGGTTTTCGACCAGCATGTAATGAGCATGGGTTTAAGGATTGTTCCTGAATGATTCTGAGGGCTAGTGGGAGATTGTTAGCCATGTGAGCCCGAGGCGAACCATTCTTACAATAAATGTTATTGTAATAAATGTGTTTTATCAATAAATGTTATTGATTGTTTCACTCCCTTTCTGAAATTAAATGAATGAATGCACTATAAGGTCCCTCTGTACAATAAGGGTTATGTACCATGGCCGTCTTGATAATCATATAGCTGTTGATTCATTAAATGAATCATAGAGGCTGGTGTTTGGATGAATATCTAATGAGTTAGATAGAGGACTCATCAAGCACCATCAAATGATTATTACGAGATGATCTCCAGCCAGAGTAGGAGATGGCAATCCTTTATCACAAAGGTTGATACTGACCGACCTCTTGATGCAGGTCCTCTGCATGGGAATAGTGATTCGGAGGTGTCAGATTAGTTAGGTCAAAGGGTTGACTTATCAAGATCGATATAACCTAAGTCCTATGTTGAATGCTGTCACATCCTAGGCACACATCCTCTGACCGGAGACAGATGTGTTGCTATATGTCTGAGTGTGTACATTTGGCAGACCATTAGGTTGATGACCTAACCAAGATCTATACACTGGCGTGCTGGTGTACATGTAAGAGCATATGAGTAATACGATCTCTCAAAGGGATCATACAGGTTCACTTATGAACCGGAAGATATGAGCTCACTCATGAGGTATTGGGATCGATCAAATTCCATTAATGGTCATCGTGCTTTGGAAGCATGACAAGAATTTGAAGGTATGATATATGCTTTGGGAAAGCATATGATCGATACCGATTCCCAATGACCAAGATTGAGAAACTTGGTGATCGAACCCTGAAGAAGGCAATGTAAAATTGATCTTCATCTTCAGGTTGATCAGAGGTTTTCCAGTATGTAGGATGTACTAGTATTGGGAATACCTGAGGGTGATGTAATCATAAACGATTGTATAACCATGACGCTTCCAGTCCGAGGGAGTGATGAAATGGGTCTGGATTTTAGTGATTCCTCTCAATAGAGAAGTAACTTGATCTTGATTCAAGTGTTGGACATTGATATGAATGAGATTCAGATGCAATGAGAAGATAAAGTATACGGATTGATTTAATCAAGCATCTATGGGAGGTTCGTTAGATCTGGATTTGAGATGAGATCTCAATATCCAAGTCACTATACGTGGAACAATACAATCGTCATGTCCTTATCTCCAAGTATCTGCGGAGAAAGCACATTATTCTTGAAGGGGTTCAGAAATAATTCATGTGATGAATTTTATATCCAAGCAATGAGGTCTTGATAATTAAATGAGATTTAATTATCAAGTATAATATGAATAAGATTCATATTTTGAGAATGATTATCCAAGATAATTAAATGAGATTTAATTATCAAGGAAATACAGATCGTGGATAGTACTAATATCTTTGTATATTATAAATATGATTTATGATATATTAGAGAGAGAAGCTTTGTGAATAACATTAGTTAATTATTAATGTGAATTGGATTCACATTAAGTAATTAATTGGAAACGTAATTTACAAATTAGTTTGGGTTGTGAATATGATTCACATATTTTCCAATGGCATGATTGAAATATTCACAAATTAATTTGGAATTAATTTGGTGGATATTATTGCAATAAAAGTTATTGTAATTTATTAAGAAATAATAGGATAAAAATAAAAAGGAGATAATCACCACCAAAATGAGGTGGCATCACCAATGACTTAGTCATAGGTGACGCCCCCCTAATTTTAGGGGGTGATTAATTCTCTCCCCTTTTGTTATCTTGTTATCTCTTAATTATTGATTTATGTTAAATTAAATTATGTTGATGATAATTCAACATACATTTGATTTGATATAAATTAATGTTTTTGATTTTTAACCAACAATCATCATGGTCGTTGATTGATACATAGATCAATCTAGCCGTTGGATCTATGTGTGCCATGGATTGAGATCCATTGGATCCCAAACTAATATATAAGGAGGACAACCCTAGCCCTTTGAGACACATGAAGAGTACACGCCTACTCTGTCTCTCTCATTCTCGTCGTCTCTCTCTCTCTAAGGTGGCCGTCCATCTTATGCGTTGAGAGAGACATTCTCGCCTTTGCTTTCGACTACTCGAGGATCTCCATCTTCTTGAGGGATGCTTGCTCTAGAAGAAGATGACGGATTTCATTGGACGAAATGAGGTGATTCGAGGCTTGGATCTTCGTTAAGGATTGCGGGAGTCACACATCTCATCATCACGCCCGCAGGTGCTATCTTCGTGGATTGGACTTGAGCCAGGAGGATCTCTTGCTTTAGAGATCTCATGATCGCAACCACGCTTCGAGAGGTATTTCTAATACTTTGTGGTTTGTTGAAACGATCCAAGAAGTGTTCTTGTGATCATGTGCTTTCATCACTTGATTTAAATTTTTTAAATTCCGTTGCACCTTGCGACTAGTCGCCTCGATCGCATGAGATGCGACCGTCACGCTTCTGTGATGCGCTTGAGGATTCTCAATATCCTTCATCATGAACATAGTCTCATGGAACTTAAAGAATTAAATCAAGGTGACATGAAACATCTCCACTTGTAGTCCTCAATGGGTTCCTCTGAAAAGGTGTATTGAGGTCTATTCGAAGCTCCAATCTTCAGACTGTATTTGGACTTGTTCAATTGTCTAGGTTATTCCAAAAAATGCGAATGCTATGTACAATACACGAAAAATATTTTTGTGATGCAGTTTTCTAGTTTTGAACTTTTCATGGATTTTTTTGGGAAAAGTTTTGCAAAATTTTTATGCAATTTTTTGAAAAAGTTTTTGCAAATGTTTTGGGATTTTGGATTTTGCAAAATTTAAGATATTTTTCAAAAACAAAAGGTTATTGGAACAAAAAGGGAGTATGTGCATATATTTACACGGGCATGCATCTTTTTATTTACGAGGGCCGGGTTGTAGGAGTTGACAGGGTTGTATATACAAGGTGTAAAGAATCTTTATTTATTCGAGTTATGTACATAGTTCTCATAATAATTTGAAAAGATTTTTGCAAATATTTTGAAAACTTTATTTTTGCAAACTAATTTGACAAATAATTTGTACAAATATTTTACAAAATTTGAAAATCATTTTGCAAAGATTTTTCAAGCAGCATGTATAGATTTTTCAAACTATTTTTGCTGCCATTTTCCAAACATTTACAATTAGATTTTCAAAATATTTTATTTCAAACAAAGAACAGAAATTTTTACAAACAAAATATTTTTACAAAGATTAAAAATATTTTACAAATTATTTTCATACAGTTTTCAAAAGATTTTTGAAAGAATTTTTCCAAACTATTTTTCAAACATTTTGCAAAATATTTTTACCCGATTTGTTAATCGATATATACAAAGGATTTTAATGTATTTTGTACAAGTGTATTCTTTACCTTTGCTTAATTGTACATATCCATACTTATTTGAAAGTACGAAAGTACGAGTTATGACTAAAGTATATACACAATATATACGACCCCCTATACTTAGCTTGAGCTATGTCCTCATAGATCAAAGAGAGAAGAAAATGCATAACTCGTACTAAGTATAAAAGAACCTATACTACAACGACTAAAGAATAATGAATGAAAGTATGAGAAGTTGTCTGTCCCCCCATACTTAGGATAAAATAATCCTAAGTATAGAAGAATGTACACAAGGCAGTGCGAGGGTGGGAATGAACAACTCAACAATTCGTCCTGTCTCCCCCTATACTTAGGGTAAAGTATCACTAAGTATAGACTGGAATATCAATAAGAGAGGAGACATGTGGTGAGATAAGGAATGAACATGTGAAGTCACTCATCCTCCTGGCTTCAGTAATTGACCGTTGAAGACGAACGATTGTGTGTCAGGCAACAAATATGATATTACAATGCTTTCGCTATCACACACTTCTTGCACTCTGAATGGCCCTATCCATTTATTCTTTAATTTACCTGAAAATATCTTCAACTTTGTGTCAAATAGCCACACTTTCTATCGAGTCTCGAAGGTCTTTCGTCTAGTGTGCTGGTCATGCCATCGTTTAACCTTCTCCTTGTACATCAAGGTGTTATCATATGTAGTATCGAAATTCAAGGAGCTTGTTCAGATCCTCTTTTCTTTTCTGACCACCTTTTCGCGGTTTCGGGTTGCAGATATTGAGTGTCCATAATGATTTGTGAATCAGTTCCACGGCCAGATGGCATGGCTTTTCATACACAAGATGGTAGGGAGACATGCACAATAAAGACTTGGAAGTGGTTTTGTATGCCCAAAGGATAGAGTCCCAGAGTTGGGACTAAGTCTTTCTATCTGGATTTACAAGCTTCTGCAGTATCATCTTGATTTCTCTGTTTTATAATTATGCCATGCCATTGGTCAGAGGATGATAAGGAGGCGTGACTCAGTGCTCAATGCCATACTCATTCGTTAATTCTTAACCTCTCTGTTAATGAAATGACTACCCCCGTCTGATATTAGTATCTTCAGAATCTCGAACCATGATATGATGTTCTCTCTCAGAAATCGACTCACCCTATGGTTGTCTGCGGCTCGGGCGGGGATAGATTCAACCCAGCGACTCACGTAGTCAACGACAAGCAAGATGTGCTTATATCCCTAACGTCGGGAAGGGGTCCCATGAAATCGATGCCCCAATCATCGAATACATCTGAAATATGAATGAACTTCAGGGGCAAGGAATATTTAGCTGTAAGGGTGCCTCTCAATCTCTTATTGTCAGTGCAGTGCTTTATGAATGGTGTAGCATACTTGAATAATTCCGACCACCAGAGGCCACACAACAGCACTTTCGTTGTTGTTCTATCTTTAGAGGGGTATCCACCAGATTCAAGCGAAT
The DNA here is from genome assembly GCA_037367405.1 of Ottelia alismoides. Taxonomy (NCBI): domain Eukaryota; kingdom Viridiplantae; phylum Streptophyta; class Magnoliopsida; order Alismatales; family Hydrocharitaceae; genus Ottelia; species Ottelia alismoides. The sequence goes on along the minus strand of JAZKJV010009735.1, from coordinate 254,621 downwards.
GACAATGCTCGAGGATACAATGATGCTTCTCCTGAGGAATACCACATGTTCCAAATGCAATATGCTCCTCTCACTGAAAAGAAGTGGGTCTTCCCATTGGTAGAAATGGATGGTGGACAAGAATTTGTCCTTAATTTTCATCCAAACTTGTGGGACTGTACCAGAAATGAGGTAGTTCACAATGTCGGCATACCAAGGTAGTGAATCCATGACCAAAATCGACTCGTTAGGAAAGTGTATGTGATGGATGCACTGCTCAGTGGAGGCTCTTGTTGTTCAATTATGGAGAGGTGATCTGTTACCACATTTTGAACCATTGGCTTGTCTTTGATTTCCAAGTCAAACTCCTAGAGGCAAAGGATCCATCTGATCAATCGGATTGGCATTCTTCTTCTGCTGTAAGTATCGGATAGCAGAGTGATCAGTGTAGATGGTGATGTTAGATCCAAGAAGATAGGATCTAAACTTCTCAAGGGCGAGTACCACAACCAGCGGTTCTTTCTCTATGACAGTGTGATTTCTCTGAGCTTAATCTAGCTTTTTTCTGGCATAGTGAATGGCATAGGGCACCTTGTCTTTTCTTTGTCCTAGGACAACCTCAACTGTAAAGTCTGACGCATCCATCATGATCTCAAATGGAAGAGACCAATCTGGTGGCTGTAGGATGGGAGCTTGAGTGATTAGTTCCTTCAACTGACTAATTAAAGGAAAACCTATTGATCAACATTAAACTCGGTCTCCTTGCACAACAATTCTATAAGAGGTCAGACAATGCGACTGAAGTCTTTGATGAATCTCCTATAGAAATCCACATGCCCCAAGAATGACCTCACATGTCTGACATTCTGAGGTGGCTCAAGATTGTTGATAACATCCACCTTAACCAGGTCGACTTCCATGTCGTGCTTGGAAACCACATGATCCAACACAATTCCTTTGGTGACCATGAAGTTGCTCTTTTCCAAAGATAGGACAAGATCGAATTCACGACATTTCTGAAGTACTCTGTTCAAGTACTCAAGATAGGCATCGAAGCTGTCATAGACTGGGAAGTCGTCCATGAACACCTCAAGAAAATTGCCAACCATCTCGGCAAAAAGTGCAAGCATGCATATCCGGAATGTGGCAGGAGCAATGCACAGACCAAAGGACATTCTCCTGAAGACGTAGATGTTAAACGGGAAAGTGAAGGTAGTTTTCTCTTTGTCTTCTAGGGCGATTGCAACTTGGTTGTACCCGAAGTACCCATCCAGAAAGCAGAAGAACTCCTTGCCTGTTAATCTCTCCAAAACTTGTTCGATGAATGGCAAGGAGAAGTGATCCTTCTTTGTCGATGCATTGAGACGACGATAGTCAACACATACACACCAGGATGGTACTCGAGTGGAAATCTCCTATCCTCTTTCATTTGTAACAACATGAGTCCAGATTTCTTCAAAACTACGTGCATAGGTCTCACCCATTTTGAATCAGAGATGGGATAAATGAATTCTGCATCACACCATTTCATGATTTCTTTCATGATGACATCCCGTAAATTTGGGTTCCCTCTTCTTTGAAACTCTCGAGATGGCTTGGCATCTTCTTCCAAATAGATATGATGTGAACACAAGACATGATTTATCCCGTAGAAATCTAAGACATGCCAACCAAGTGCCTTGCGGTTTTTTTAGAACCTCGAGAAGTCGAGATTCTTGGTCCGGGGTCAGCCTGCTAATGATGATCTAATACATATTCTCTGCACCCACAAGGAAGGCATACTTAAGGCCTGCTGGAAGCAGCTTTAATTCAGGCTCTGATCTGGCCTGCTTTTCGGTTACTTCAGAAACTGTGCTAGTAGGTGGATGATCTGCCATTACTTTAGAGGTACTGCTCACCTCAGTGGATTTTTTTTCAACTGATAATGTACTGAACATATCTGCAATGAATTCATCATGTTCAGACTAGCATGAATCTTCTAAATCAAAGAGATGCATCAACAAATTTGATTCAATCTCCCAAGTGCTATCGGAGCTTGTGTTGACTGTGCTTTCCTAGTCCTCCTCGAGAGAGAGAGGATTTCTAGGGTTCATGTGTCATTCAAAGAGAGTTTTGTGCCTCTGATTTCTACAATAAAGTCACAGTTTGCTTTAGACAGTGCTGCATGACTTTCATCAGATACGACTTTTGGCTCACTGATCATGTCTATGGTAACTCTGTGATTGCTCGAGCTGAACGTGATCTTCCCATACCCATAGTCAACCACTGCCTCTGTGATTCTCAAGAATGGTCGTTCAAGGGTAATTAGGGTCTAAAGTAATAGTGTAGGAGAGTCCACATGAAGGACTACAAAATCAACAAAAAAATGCATGTCATGCACCTTTACGACAACGTCTTCCAATAGACCTAGGTCGCTTAATGTATCGATCAATGAACTGAAGGATCATGCATGTCTGCTTGATTTGACCAAGCTTGAATTCTTGCAGTAATGACGAAGGAAAGAGGTTGATGGAATATCCGTTGTCAAGCAAGGTTCGCTCAAAGACTTTGTCAAAAATATCGCATCTGATCAAAGGTGATGCCTTGCTTCTTCTTAGGGAGATTGCTTATGGTTGCAACTGTAGCCATGGTAAGTGTGTGCTTCTCAACTTGTTGGTGTATGTTATTGCGGTTCGACCACTTGTTCGTATGCGCTTCCTTCAAGCCCTTCTTCATAACAGGCATGCATTCCATGGCTTCCATTAATGGTAATTCAACAGTCAAAATTTTCAAAATATCCACAACTCCTGGATCAGACAATGCACTTTTTCTGTTTGCAAATTTTTTCAATTTTTGGATTGCATCAGGAAAAGGAATATTTACAGAACTGAAATTGAAAGCATTGTTCTTATTTACGATAGAATTCTTGTCTACAATATTCTGTACATCTGGATTGAAAAAAGGTGTACATTCTGAAGATGATGGTGTTGCTATTGGTGGACATGCCAAAAGTACAGTCTCTGCTCCGTCGATTAGCTCTGGATCGTCTACTGGTACAACCTCCTCCATGGCTCGCGCAGCTTCACTTCAACTACGATCTTCTTTTTGGTCTTTTTGATTTTCTGATTTTTCTTTTTTTGTTAATGGAGGTAGTCGTGGATTACAACTGGCATGGCCCCTCCTCCTCCTTCTTCCTCGCCTGAACCTGTAGCTGGCACGGCTGATGCAGAAGACGACGATTCACCTACCGAAGCTTTGTTCTTCTCTCTGATTGCGGCAGGTGGAGGTAATGTCCTACTGCTTCTGAGAGTAACAACATTAGACAGAACAAAATTACAAGCATCTAAATCCACAAGCATAGACAAGACATCACATTCTATTTGCTCCTTTCTCTTGAAATTATTGGGATTAGCTTCGACCTGGATCAGGATAGGAGTTTTGGTGGTCATCAGGTTGTCTAACTTCTTTGTCATCTCTGCTAGATCCTTGACTAATTAGGCCAAGCAATCAAGACTCGGGTTCACGGGAACTGCCTTGGAAGCTTCAGTGTGCTGACTGCGTTGTGACTGCTGGTGGGGAAGCTGAGGCTGAGACTATGGGAGTGGTTGTTTAGGAGGAGGAAGCTGATACTGTTGGTATGGAGGAGTTGGGTATTGCTACTGAGGTCTAGCCACGCAATGATGGTACGGCTGCTGATGATGGTACTGCAGTTGTGGGTACTGCTGTGATGGTCTACAATTATTATGGTACTGTGGAGACTGGTGATGTTGATACTGAGGTTGAGGTTGAAAGGAATGTGCAAAACAACCAACCTGAGGTTGGTGGTAAGGTCGGTTGGATGGAGGCTAGCCTTAGGGTTGTCTAGTAGGACGGGCTAGCTGCGTATTATTTCTCCAGACACCATTGACTTCCTATATCAGGGGTGGTGGGGGGAATGCTGGATCAGAATATGGTAGGTAGTCTGGCTGGTAGACCACCATCTGTTGTTGCGATGGGGCTTGCTTGGGTTCCTGCACGTAGTACATGTGTTGGATCGTCGGCTGCTGCTGACTTGGCTGAGGCTGATGTGATAGTGATGGTTCATCCTTCTTCTCAACAAGAGTCTTTGACGATGGAGTCGTCGACTGGCATGAACTAATAGTGCTCACCAGCAGCTCCAGCTCCTTGGTGGGTCTAGCTTATCCAAGTTATGTGTCCTTTGTTCGATCACAGGGAGCTTTTCAAGATCATGTGACAGCTTCTCGATGATGTCAATCTTTGAGAGATGGCCCCCAATGATGCCGAGGTTGGAGCTCTCATCTCTCTCTACCTCACGGGATGTTGCCATGTGAACCAGCTTATGGAGGACTTGAGGTTGTCTCTGATAAGCACGTGATGAAGATAGGGTGGCCTCTCCCTCGGCCATTTCTTCAAAGATCTACCATACCATATCTTCATCTTTGTAAAGTGGTATCCCGCACAGGCATCGTCAACTAGTCTTTGGCTCTATACATTCATGCCCCCGAAGAGGTGTTGGACCAAACTGGTCTTCGGTATATCATGATGGGGGCATTTCTCCTACAACTCAATAAATCGCTCCCACGCTTCATGAATTGACTCGTGAGTAGCCTGAGTGAAGTTGATGATCCTGGCTCGCATCAGGTTGAGTCAACTGAGAGGGTAGTACTTGTGAACGAACATAGAATTAAGTTCATCCCAGGTTGTCATGACCTTTCCCAAATGATTGACCGGGTATAGAGCATTGTCTTGTAAGCTGAAGGGGAACGCAGTCATCTTGACTACACCTAACGAAATATTAGGGTAGTGGCTGGTTCTGCAAACGTGAGAGAACTGGTGCAAGTGAATGTAGGGCTCCTCATTGGTATTCCTGTGAAATGATGGTAGGAGCACAAGGAAGTGGGTTGTATCTTGAAGTGAGCATGGACTAGAGGGATGCAAATCAACTCGATCATATGGCTGTCTCCGAGATTATATGTCTCTTTTAGCATCGATTTTGGGTTCCCATTCCTTGGTTCCTCTTCTTCTTAATCTGGATCATCATGGGGTCTTTCTCCACCTCCTCGTACAAGTCTATTCATCATGTCATTCAGTATATCTTGAAAGGCGATCTGTACGAGGGCTTGTTCCATCAGTTATTGTTGGATGGCTTGGATGGAAACCAACAATGAGTGTTCACCTAATTCTGGTCGAGCATTTGGCCCTGCTCTGACTGGGGTGGTTGTTGCCCCTTGCCCTTTCCCTGAGGTGCTATTTCTGGATCTGAATCTGAGGAGATGAACTCTGTATTAGGATCCAGGACTAAGATTGGCTTCTGTATACAATGTAAGAGAATCTCAATCAGACTACTTGAAATCGAATATCGGTTGCTGTGGTGAATAGATATTAGGGTCAATCCTGAATGGCCATGAATGGAGAAAAAGATGTAGACTGAAATCAGCCTCCATTCGCAATAGGCGGTAGTGGGACAAGAGTGGTCCCGGTTTATTGGAAAGAAAATGAGGAGTCTGGAGATTAGTTCACAAGGTCCGAACCGGGTTCTCGGGAATCACCTTGAATCATTGACGATGTTGAGTCCATGGAATCGATGTGGGTATCGGTGGAGTCTCGACTAAATCATTCATGGATAGACATAATGAAGCAAGAGAAGATCGATGCATGAAGAAGGATACGGTGGTCAACGATGAATAAAAATGAGTGTAAAACAGTGGAAAGGCTCTAAATGAGCAGGGGGTCAAACTGAAGACACACATGACAAATTTTACACAGGTGTTCGAAACTTGATCTTTGATCCTTAATCTAGATCCATACAAATACAATACAAAATTGGGTTCACCAACTCAACACAATGTGAAGCTGTAAAGGGTAGGATATTTTATCTTTTCATTTTTAGAGTTGTTATTTCATGCATATCTTGTAACAAGTCCTTAGCACGCTAACCCTATAAGAGCGAGAGTACTTTCGGAAAAGTATCTTGTACTTCTCCTCCTTCTTTGTAGCCTGTAGTCTGCATTTTTTGAGGTCATTGTAACCCTTCCTAGATCCCTACTCAGCCAAAGAAATAGAGGGAGGAAGTTGATAGGTGAAACCACTACTTCGGACCTCGCTCGCAACAGAATCACCCGTGAGCATGCATGTACTTACTCGGACACAAAAAGATGAGACAGACACACCCATGAGGATGTGGCCTAAGCTCAGTACTTGGGACCAAATCCATGTTCCACACAAAGCGGTAACACCATTGATGACAGTACCATACTCGATCATGTACGATAGAAGTGCCAATACTTCAGAAATACAAGTAGTACACAAGGCAGTTACAGACTGAGTTTTTGGCTCTAATCCTTAGCAGGTCATGCCTCGCTTATAGGAGGGGTTTTGGTCCCCTCCTAAGGTACCTGAAAACAATGAGGGCTTTATGAACCCAAGGCGATGAAGTCCACTATAGATTTTAATTAAGGTCAAATTTATTTAGCAGCCCCCTTATTTTAGATTTTTGGTTTTCACTTTTTTTGGATTTTTGCATACAAATGCCTAACTATTTTGTATATTTTCATATTAAGTCCTAGGTGCTCAAAATCAGAGGGAGATAGCAAAAAAGTCATGCAAGTCTATTCGATGATGGAAATCTCATCTTTGAATCTAATAATGCATGCAGAGTTAGAGGACTTACAGTGCTTCCCAGCTCTCTCTATGTAGTATGCAAAACGGAATTTTTAAACCTATCCACATGGCGATGTGCAATCGAAAAAATCACCCTAAACAGTAGCTACCACTAGTCGGGAAGAACCATATGTTAATTATCTAGATATGAGACCAAAAGTCCGGTCTTCGATGCCACTCGGTGCCCACCGCAATGGGGTCCTATCAACGTTGTATGCGACCTCTCTCGGCATGTGGTCTCAAGTCCAAATAATTAACAATTACTAATTTGACTAGATCCAAACGTAAGAGACTATAGGCACATAATTCTTATTAGAGTTTGGACCTAATTACTGATTCAAGCAACCTAAAATATAGGGGCTCCATTCACATAAAACAAATAAAATAAAAGGCAGAAAACTCAAAATATTGAAAAACAAAATAAAACAACGCAGTGAAAATGCTAGAAAATACAACAAGGCACCCAGGTGAAAATCACCCGAGCAATGGATCATGTGAGATGGAGTAGTGTCCAAGTCCATAATTGTTATAATTACTAATGAATAAATCTCTCTCTCTCACTAAAATAAAATAAAAATATCTAAGCTAGAAATCTAGGCTAAGTGGTCTCCTTGCTATGCATGTTGCCTCTCCAACTGGTCAAAATAGAAGGACCAGTCTCCACCTTACTTGCTTGCATTGTCCTCCTAAGAGATCATCCTTGCATAGCAGGCCCTCTCAATAAACACGACAAAAGAGATGCATTAGCATAATGAATGAAATAATGTATTAAACAAAATAAGAAATGAGGTATTTGCAAGTAAGAGACCGAAAAATAAATAAATAAATAAATATGATCAATTAAATGAATGAATCAATAAATAAATAAAATATAAATAAATACAAAGTAGGCTACACTATGTTTCTCCTTGGCAATGGTGCCATTTGATTGCAAGGTCTTTTCAAGCAGGTCTAAAATGTATCCTCATGAAGTGCGGAGATAAGTTATCGCTGATGCAAAAAATCCCCTTGGTCAATCAAAAAGTACCCACAATATAATAATAAGCAATGAATAGCCAAAAAATGTGAGGCACAATTTATTATACTCTACAAATAGAAATGTATAGCATGTAAGCATGTAGAGATCGAACCACAGAGAGCAAACGAGGAAGCCTATGATTTTTATTAATCAATGTGTATTATTTACATACTTGTCTTTCAATCTTTTATGTGGGTTTTTATTTTTTTGAATTAATAGTAAATATTTATATGGATATTTAATAATAAGGTATATTAGGTTAATACCTATGGAGATATACATGTACATATAGGTAGAGATATACACATAAGGTATATATATTTAGAATTTTTAATTTTCATAATTTTTAGCTTCTTTTTTATTTTTGAGAATAAGAATAAAAATATATTTATATAAAATATATTAATACATAATATAAGTATATAAATAATACATCTATATATATTTATATACTTGTAGGTAATATGTAATATATATACATAGTCCAAAAATATAGGGAAAATATTTTTTAGACTTTTTATATATATCTCATATTTTTCTGATTTTTCTAGGATTTTTTACATATTTTTATATTTTTTAAATTAAAAACATCCCAAAACATGGATTAAATAATAATGCAACACAGATTTGAAGATTTAAAATAGTAAATAAAGTCCAAAATTCTCCAAATCAATTTTAATTACTAATATATAATAAAAGGAAATTACATATTGGAATTTGTATTTTTTGGACTTTTTGAGAATTTTTTAGATTTTTATAAAGGATTTTAGCGATTTTTAATTTTTTATCATTTTCTTTTTCTATTTTCAGGTATTTTTGGTCTGGAGTTAATATAGGTCATAATAAGGAACACATAATTTTTTAATATTTTTTGGCATTTTTAAAGCTAAACAAGGGCAAAATAACTACTACTTGAATTTTAATAATTACACAAAAGCCAAGAAATGCAAAATAAAAATTAGAGCATAGAACTATGTCACCCCATGCATTTCCATGCATTTTTTGCAAAATTAAATACAAACAATAGATATTTTTAGCAAAAATAATCAAGATCATTTGACATTCTAGCATGGACCTATTTGCAATTAAAAGAAATATTTCATTCATTTCTGAACCCTTTTATCAAACCTAGGGATATACATGTAATTTTCTACAATATAAATAAATTAAAAATGCCCTAGAAGGGCCTTTCTGCAAATATACCAAAGTTCCTGGTCCTCATTACAAATTTCCCACAAAGTATAAGCCTGAATATACAAATTTATGTATCGAAATAAATAAAGAAAATCGGAGGGACCTAACTGCAAAATGCTCAGGCTCGCATGGGGGGCCACGTGAGCTGAGCTGGAATAAATATAAACTCAATTCACATGAAAGCTTAAAGCGCTTATTGCAACTTTCACACAAATATTTGCACTCCAAACAAAAATTTATGTGCTAAAAAGAATTAAGGAAAGGAAGGAGGGGGTCTTGGTACTTTACCCCTTTATTTGTGTGCTGACAGATGGGTGGATGTGTGCCACTTAAGCGGTCAACGGTTTAGATGAACCGTTACCGCTTTGTTGATCGATGCCATGGATTAGACCCAGCCCTGGATTGAACGGTGGAGGGGGCACGATCTAACGCATGCTGCTGCATATGGAGAGGGGTTCTTGATCCATCGATTTCGAGGGTGCTCTGGAAGAACAACCCAAGAACTCCGCTACGGGGGGCTTCGATTTGCTTCTCCTCCTTGCTCCGAGCTCCTCTTGAGATGCTGGGTTGCTCTCCATGTTTGTCCTGGCCTTCCACGACTGGGGGGTGATCCCAAATGCTCTGGACCCTGTCGGAGGGGGCCTATAGCGCCCACACACCTAGAGCTGAGTCTTTGGCATTGAGAACCCCCAAGATGGGGTCCTCCAAACCTGTAAGCTGGCTGAAAAGCCGACGAATAGATCTAGGCTTTTATTGGCAAGATTCGAGGCCGAATGTAGTGGAATGGTCGTACTCCGACGAGAGGAGGAGGTGCACGGATTCACTGATCTGGGCATGATCAGGTTGGGATGTTGGGATGGTTTGATGGAGAAACGATGGGGTAAGTGATGAATCTCCATTTCATCACCTTTATTCTATCATTTTGGCCTTAAAACCCTAGCTAATGCATGTAAATAACATTAATTTGTGCATTGTAGCATTCATTATTTATTGTATTATTTGTATATAAAATAAGGTTTTTAATGCTAAAATTATAGAATAAAGAGAAGAAAATAAAAAGGAATAAAATATTGAAAATATTTTATGACCGTAAACCCCGAGACCAAGTCAAGAATTAAGTTGGTCGACAAGGAATAAAGTAGGGGGAGATAAGGACCAAAAATAGAATAAAAACCCTATTCTTTTATTATTTATTTGTTTTTGCACCTATTTTATTCTTTATTATTTAATCATCAAATAAAGAAACTTTGTACATAAAAGTTGTAGACAATAATGTAAATAAAAATACAAAATTGAGTTTGTATAAAAATAATACACAATGTTCATTTTATACATAGAATAAAAAGATAGAAACCAAACTTCGCAGACACATATCTTTCAAATAAAAACTCAAAACATATCAAAATTGCTCTAATTGTATATATCTTTTCACAAGTTATTTAATGGTAGTGGTTTCATATTTTTCGGAGTTACTGGGTGAAAGTTAGGTTTTGGGCCCTCATTGTACATTCTACCGATTAAAATATTCAATTTATTCATTATTAATTATTTTCACAAATTCATATTTTTATAATTTTGTAAATATTATCTATAATGTATGTGTATATTAAAACTAGAATAAAACTAAAAATAAAATGTAAAATAAAATAAATCTATGTCAAAACATAGATAAAATACCTAAGTTATACATGTGTATGAATAAAAGGGGAACAATATTTTTTTATTCTTTATATTTTTATAATATTATAAATATCAAGGTTCAGGAAAGCGGTATGTGTATGCGTTCGGACAGGTCACCGAATACTAAATAAGCGGTATGCGGGGGCATATGCGGGGTATATGCGGTTCTATGTGGTTTTTTAATTTTTTATTTAAAAATAAATAAATATCTATGAATAACAGAATTTATGTATCTAAGTGGGGTTAAAGAAGATACAAGAAAAACGTTTCATGTTAGATGGGTGTGTATATGCTTTTAATTACCTCATATTTTATCACAAAAGATATTTATCATAAAAATTTCACATATTAGGTGATTCGTACTAACAAAACTTCAATACACATGCATGCACTACATGAGCAAAACCTCAATCGGCATATATAAAAATATTCGATGATATATTGCATATACTCGTGAAAACAATACATGGGAAAAACATAACACATTGCATATACATAATGGCATAATGCATTGTCATTGTATACAAATGAATGTCATATTCTTACAATTGAATGAAGGAAGAGGCAGAGCTACGGAATTAAGCACATGAATGAGAAGATTGAAAAGTTAGAACTACTGGAGCAGTATGCTGGGCATATGCGGGATATGCGGGGCATATGCGAGGTATATACGGGCCACATAAACGGGGAGGGCGCATAATGCACTGATTCATGAAATCGGTGCAGTCTGCATGTTGCACGGGCATATGCGGCCGAATATGCGGCCCGTGCAGTCGATTTCATGAACACTGATAAATATTATTCATATACTATTAAAAATATAAAACCAAAATAAAACCTAATAAAAGACATTCAAATATAAAAAGGTACGAATAAAACACAAGTAATATACCTATAAATTTACATATCAAATATACATATCTATTTATTTATTTAAGTATACAAATAACATCATGAAAATAAAATAAAATAAAAAATATATTTATAATCACAAAAATAAGTTGTAAATGTCTAAAATAAAAGAATAAAATAATAAAAATAAAATATACAAAATAATAATAATGTATAAAATATAGATGAATATACCTATAAAAGCCCTATTAAAAATTAACTACTGATAAATAAAGAAAATAAATAAATAAATATCATAATAAAACACTAAAAATTAATAAAATTATTTACTATTTTAAATTAATTATTTTCGAATAAAATATGTTATTTTGTCTTTTAGCGGGCCTACGTGGCCCAATAGGAAGCCAAGGATTGTTGACCTCCAGTTAACTTCCCCTTGCGCTTCTGACTTCTGTCAGAACAATCTTTTCCCCTATTTTCCTGCATTTTTCCCGGACGATACGTCGCTTAATCATTCTCGATCGCTTCATGAAAAATCATCATTACTCAACCGTGATCCATGCCGGACCTGTAGATAACTTGTACATACGATATATTCTTTGATTTCCGTTGATCAAATAAGGGTGCCTCAATGTTTATAATTAACGACCTCCTTCTTCCTTCTCAAACTTGGTCATTTTTCTATGTCCTAAATCCCCTGGGCTTGGCCTAGCGTGCATCCCCGTGACAGGGGGGAGGTCCCCTGAGCTCCACAACGGCTCGCGGATGGAGGAGTGCACCATGGCGGCGCTCTGACGTGGCCCTGCTCCCTACTTTCGCTGGCGGCACACCCTCATTTCAACAAAATCGATCCCGATCTGGAGATTGGGTCTCCACCTCCGCCACCTTCGCCGGAGATCTCCGACCGACTCCACCTTCCATTTTGCCCCACCAAATAAGGCCCCAGACCTTCCCTTCTTGCGCGTGTAACGTCTTTGCACGTCTGGTGTGCCAAAAGGCTCCAAACGGAGTCGATTCATGCAGGAAGTGAGGTTCCTGGAGCTGCGTCTTCTCCGGGCTCGCCAACCATCATCCGAGCTCTGGGGAACCTCCCAGCGATGCTATTGGATGCGGAGGAGTCCCAGCAACGTTTGGTAGCCCTTGAAGGCCTCTCAGGTGGTCGGACGCTCGTGCTACATCGGATCAAAGCTCGGGGGGAATGGGGTTCTTCCCTGTTCTTCCAAGCACCCTCTGAGCCGTCATATCAGCCCTCCGCTCCAGTTTGATTCCCAGTTGTCCGATCGAGCCGTCCCTTCACCTTAAATCTCAACCACAAGATCTAATCGTCACTGTCGGATCACGAAGCGTCATCGGTCGTCGAATGCGTGACACGTATATTAGTGAAAGGATCCAGACCGTCCGCCCGCGCCTATTATGGGTAAATTGCATATCAAGCCCCTACCTTTTTGTATTTATTATTTAGTCTTGTAAATAAAAGTTAACGTTATAAATAATTTGGACATTTCGCAAATGACCCCATGTACTTATTTTATTTGCATTTGGGTCCAGTCCACGTCACCTCACGTCCCACGTGAGGTGGCGAAATTGCAGGGATGCCCCTGCAAGTTTTTGTATTTAATATTGAGTCCAATAAATTGAAAAGCAAGTTATATATTTTTGTGAAAATTGCTTAGAAGTCCCTTAACTTTTTGATAATTACATTTTGGTCCCTCTCAGTATGCGTCACATGCAGTCCCACGTAATTTGCTTGTATGCCCCTAGCATTTTTGTAATTAATTATTAGTCCAATAAATTCGTAAATATATTGTATATTTCTGGTATAATTTCATAGAGCCGCATGATGTTTATTTTATTTACACTTATACACCTGCCAGGACATGTATTATTGACATTTTTATCTAATTATTAAAAATAGCTAATGTACTCCTAAAATTCCACAAAATAGGGTTAAATGCTTCATGCCTTGTAGATTCACGCCCATATTTTTAATTGACATTTTTTTACATTTTATCCATTTATTAAAAATGAAAAGGAGCCTAAATAATCCCTGTTTAATTTATAAAATACCAAAAAATAAAAAAACATTTTGTAAAATTCCAATATATATTGTATATTTTAACATTTATTGAGTCCAGAAAACAAAAACACCTATAAATAGTAAAAGAAAGTTATAAAAATCAGAAAGCTCCAAAATCTAACAAAAAATATAAAAATTCTACAAAAATACTAAAAATATGTTTTTCTCCCTTATAAAATCTATATATTATGGGGTTGATGGGGCTGCCCCTGGAGATAGCCAACATGGTTGCCCCGCCCCATTTTTTGTCAATTTTTTTTTATTTTTTTTGAAATCTATCACCATGTATATTCATCCTTATAAACCTCCTATATGCGATTCGAATTTCGTCAGAAATAGATACTCCTACGGCCTCCATGCAGAAAGGGTCGATTTAAAAAATCCTACGACCGTTAAACAAATGACGTTTGGATGGAGGTCGTAGGAGTCTCTGTTTCTGACGAAATTCGAATGGCATATAGGAGGGATATGGGGATGAATATACATGATGATATTTTCCAAAAAATAAAAAAAATGCAAAAATGGGGTGGGGGCCGCCATGTTGGCTACCCCTAGGGGGCAGCTCCATTTTTCCCATATATTATTATTTACATATTAAAATTAATTTAGGTAATTTTGGGAATTATTTATTATTTATAAAACCCAAATTAATTCCAGATTATTTATTAATCCCTTATTTGAGATAATTTTGACTTTAAAAATACATAAAAATTATCAAAAATTCCAGAAAATAACAAAAAAATTAGAAAAATATTAAAAACCCAAAAGAATTTGTTTTCTAATTTTACTTATATTCAATAGTATTTATAAATACATTGCCATACATTGTGTGTATATATATCCATATATAAGTTATATTATTTATATAAAAGAAAAAGGAAATATAAAAATTGAAAAATATAAAAAGAAAATACAAATTTATAAAACCAAAAATAAAATATATAATATAAAATTAAAAACCCACAAAAATAATAAAATGGACAAGAGATACATGACAGAATTTTTGTGCATTTACTTTACCTCCTTCTTCCGTTTGCTCCCAATGTTCGACCTCTACACATGCTTACACCTATACACATTTGCGTGTAGAGTTATAATAATTTTTAACTCCACATTTTTGATATTTTATTGCTTTATTCATATTGTGGGTTATCTGTTGATCAAAGCTAAGGTTTTCACCGCAGGTCGCCACAGCGAGTGTGTCTCCGCTTTGTGTGAGGCATACTTAGACTCACGATGATTATTTTGTATTTATCAGTAAGGCAGTGGGGTGGACAACGAGGTCAGAACTGGACTTAGTCACTGTGAAATGGCCAGAGCCCTCGTGGCTCTGGTGAACGGAAAGATGGGACACTAAGTTGTTATACTAATCTAAAATTGAAATAAAAGGCGGAATTAAAATGAAAATAACTGAATCTATCTAATGAAGGTAAAAGTGTAGATCTAACATGTCGCAAACTACAAGGAGCAGGGTTGTGCCAAAGCTCTGCTTGAACCTCCTCCTCTACTCCTTTCACCACCTGGAACCGTGGGGATGGTCCTGCTGTCACCAGAAACACGCACACACTAACAAAAGGTTGATTCAGGGCTCGAAGAGGAATCAGAAGGGAAGGAAGAAACTTTGGTCTTATTTATAAATAAATTTTTGGCGAGTTTCGAGCTGGATTATTGAGAGGCTCAAGGCAAATCGATGAGATCTAATGAAGAGGCGAGGTTGGTGATTGTAATGTGAACAAAATCTCTGATAGTCTCAAGGTGAATGGAGGCACATGGAGGCCTGGAAAATTCGAGGAAGTGGAGGTGCTCGAGGCTCTGACAGAAGTCAGAGGCGGGGAAGGATAGTTGACCGAGGTCAACAATCCTTGACTCCTCATTGGTCCACCTCGAACACTATAAGACAAAAGAGATGGGTTTATTCAAAAAATAATAAAAATTAAAATAGTAAATGATTTTTCTAATTTTGGGTATAAAATAAAAAAAATATTTATTATTTTATGTAGTATTTTAATATGATTTTTATTTATTTTTATGAGTCAATTTATTATGTTACCTTTTTTAAGTGTATTTATAGGTATATTGGCCTATATTTTGCTCATTTTATTATTTTTTATTTTATTTTCATATTTTATATGTTTACAACTTATTTTTAGGTACACAAATATATTTTTATTGCATTTTTCTGATTATTATATATACTTAAATAAATAGGAGTATGTATTACATAGGTATAAGTATATGTATTTCATCTATGGATTTCTATAGGTTATTTTATTTTTGGTATTTTTATGGTTTTATCCTATTCTAAATATGTCTATATATTATAAATAATATTTACAAAATTATAAAAATATAAAATTGTGAAAATAATAAAGAATAAATAAAATAAATATTTTATTCAGGTATATTATATAAGGTTTTTATCAGTTGTGCCCCTATGAGATATTGTAATTTCAGCTATGCTCCTCCCTTTTTTTGAACATCACTTGTGCCCCTACGCCCCTACCTTCTTGAAAAATTCACACTTTTGCCCTTATGTTAAGGTAAATTAGGGGCATAAATGATATTACAAAAGGGAAGAACTGTGAATTTTGCAAGAAGGTAGGGGTATAACTGATATTCCAAAAAAAGGAGGGGCATAACTGAAATTGCAATATCTCAAAGGGGCACAAATGATAAAAATCCTATTATATAATAAGGGTCTGAAACCTAACTTTCACACCTTAACTCCAAATTACATGACACTACCTTCATTAAATAGCTTATTAAAAGTTCTATACAATTAAAGATGATTTTGATGCATTTTGAGTTTTCATTTAGGAGATATGTGTCTGGAAAGTTTGGATTTTGACTTTTTATTCTGAGTATAAAAAGTACCATGTATATTATTTCTGTGTAAAATAAATTTTATATTTTTCTATACATGTTTATCTACAACTTTCATGTACAAAATTTATTGATTTTACGTATGAATAACAAAGAATAAAATGGGCCCTAAAATACTTTATTGACGAATGAATGTGGTTTTTTTCTTGGATTTTTGGCCCTTATCTCCCCCTACTTTATTTCTTGTAGACCAAATCAATTCTTGACTTGGTCTCGAGGTTTATGGTCATAAAATACCTTTGGTATTTTATTTCTTTTTCTTTCCTTTCTTTTTTCTTTAATTTTGTCTTTAAATAATGTAATTTTTACAATAATTATACAATAAATAAAGGATGCTAATTTGTACAAAATAATGATATTTACATGCATTGAGCTAGGGTTTAAAGGCCAAAAATAAAAGAATAAAGGTGATAAAATGGAGATTCATCACCTTGTAACGAAATATATTTTGTAGTTCTTTATTTCCTCATGTATCTTTATTTTTCGTTCAGTTTATATAAGGGGAAAATCATGTGTGTCACTACAAACATTTTGTATTTTGTTTCGTATTATTAATGAAGTATGCATGTTTTCATATGATCTTTTTTTGGTTTTGATAGCTCGAGGATGGTCTACGAGAATTCTGATTGCATTGGGATTATTATTGATTGTGCGATTAATTTCAGGAACTCTATTGATTCTGTTGGGACGTGGGATTTTAACATGGAAACCCCCCAAAATGGTGGGGGAGAGCAACACAGGGTCGTCACGAACCACTCCACGATAATGGTGATATAGTTGTTCTCCACAAAGGCTACAAAAGGCAAGACCTTCTTGTTGGTGTGTCTATTAAAACAAACACACACACAACAAGATAAAATATGGAGATGGAGGATTTTTACCATGAAAAAGAACCAAATCCATAGCTCTTCTCTGAAAGAAATCTCGCTGTTTCACTTTGCATGAGCCGAGAACCGACATAGTAAGGGGAAAGGGACCGAAAAGCTTCTTCGCAACCATACACGGATGTAGGAGTGGAGTTAGATCATAGAGATGAAGCCCTACCTTTTCTCTTGGCAGTGTTCTTTCTTCTATGATGAGATTTGCTCTTTGGAGAGTAGAGAAATAGGTTGGAGTGACCCCTAAGCCAAGTGGGATCAACGATAAGTGGTGGAATTCAATTTTGTACTTGCAGTCCACTACCTGCTATAACGTGAATGCCATAACAGGTTGAAGGATATGAAAAATCCTTAAGCGCATCACAGAAGCATGGAGATCACATCATATGCGATCGGGAGAGACTACACTACTTGCTCGAGGCAGTGGAACTTAAAAAATTTGAACGATGAAACCACATGATCTAAGAACGCTTCTCGGATCGTTTCATCTAAACCACAAACAATTATTAGATTTACCTCTTGAAGCATGGTTGTGATCGAGTCTCTAAACGAAGAGACCTCTGATCTCAAGTCCCATCAAATAGAGGAGATGTTTGCGAGCGTGTTGATGAAACATGTGTTCCTCGCAATCCATGTTGATGATCCAAGCGGTGAATCTCCTGATCTCGTTTCACGATATCTGATATCTTTTTCACGAGCCAAGTGCATCGATGAAGATGGATATCCACGAGTAGTCAATCCGACAGCAAAACGTCGTCGCGATGACTACAACCCTCTCTAGGGTTTAGGGAGGACAATCATTCTAAGGAGGGAGAGAAGAGGCGTGTGTAAAGAGAGATGGAGAGAGTCTAATTACTCTTGGAATTATGTGCGTTGTAAAATGAAAGGGCTACCCTTCCTTTTATACTAGTTGGATGTATATGGATCTCAATCCGTGTGTCCTCTTAATCCAATGATTTAGATTAAGAGGTTATTAATCAATGGTCATGATTTGTTGCTACAAATTTACAACAACTAATTTGATTGAAATAAAATAATTATATCCTATTATCGATATATAAATTAATTCATTTTAATTTCAACTATAATAAATAGATAATTAAAAAGGCAATTTCCACCTAAAAAAGGGTGGTCGTCACCCCCTTGACTTGGTCAAGGTGGACGACCACCTATGTTGGTGGTTTTACCTTCCTTAATATATATTTATTATATATAATAAAATATAACATCTACTATTGCATTTATCTTCACAAAAATAATTTCAAATTAAATTTGTGAAAACATCAATCATGCCATTGATAAATATGAATCATATTCATATATCCAACATAATATATAAATCATATTTACAATTAACTGTTTATTGTGAATCCAATTCACAACAACATATAATTTGTATTCTATTTATAGTTAAATCTCTCTAACATATTACAAATCATATTTATAATATCCATTATTATTATGGATAGAGATATCCACATTAATCATATCTTTAATAATTAAATCATATTTAATTATCCAAGATGACTCTTCTCATGTGTCCAAATAACATGAATCACATTCATATTATTCACATCTTTGATAATTAAATTACATTTAATTATCTTAGATAACTCTTCTTATATGGCCAAAATATGAATCAAATTCATATTATTCATGATAATCAAATCACAGTTAACTATCAATTTTCCTCAATGCTCAGACACATTATCAACAATGGAATTATTCTTGAACTCTTTCAAGAACAATGTGCTTTCTTCACGGAGACTTGGAGATAAGGATAGGGTGATTGTACGTTCTACGAATAGTGACTTCGATATTGAGATGGCATCTCAAATCAAGATCTCAGGGACCTTCCATAGATGTTTGATTAAATCAAAGCCGCAAATCTAATCTTCTCATTACATCTGAATCACATTCAGATCATTATCCAACAATTGAACTAAGATTAGAATACTTCTCTATTGAGAGGAGTCGCTAAAATCCTGACATGTTTCATCAATCCCTCGGAATGGAAGCGTCATGGTTATACAATTGTTTATAATCACATCACCCTCATGTATTCCTAATACCTATACATCCTGCATACTGGAAGGCTTAGAATAAACCTGAAGTTTTAGATCTATTTAGACTCTCTCCTTCAGGGTTTTACCATTAAGTTTCTCATTTGATCATTGGGAGTTAGTATCGATCATATACTTTCCAAAAAGCATATATCATATCCAGGTATCGATCATATACTTTCCAAAATCATATATCAAATTTACAAATTCAGTCAAGCTTCCAAAGCGAGACGACCGTGCACGGAATTTGATTTCCAATATCTCATGAGTGAGCTCATGTCTTCCGGTTCAGTAAATAAACTTGTATGATCCCTTTGAGAGATCATATTACTCATATGCCCTCGTATGCACACCAGCACGTTGATGTATATACCTTTATTAGATCATCAACCTATCGGTCTACCAAATGTGCATACTCAAATACATAGTAACACATCTGTCTCCGGTCAGAGGATGCATGCCTATATCGTGACAGCATATGAAATAGGACTTTGGTTATCTTGATCTCGTTAAGTCAACTCTTTG
The DNA here is from genome assembly GCA_037367405.1 of Ottelia alismoides. Taxonomy (NCBI): domain Eukaryota; kingdom Viridiplantae; phylum Streptophyta; class Magnoliopsida; order Alismatales; family Hydrocharitaceae; genus Ottelia; species Ottelia alismoides. The sequence goes on along the minus strand of JAZKJV010009735.1, from coordinate 234,833 downwards.
ACCTAACTTATCTAACACCCCCGAATCTCTATTCCTATGCAGAGGACCTGCATCAAGAGGTCGGTCAGATATTGGCCAAAAGAGTAAGGATTATCATCTCCTACTCAGGATGGATATCATTTCTTAATAATCATTTGACAGTGCTTGATGAGTCCTCAATCTAACTCTTTAGATATTCATCAAAGCGCCATCCTCTATGATTCAACAATTGAATCAACAGTTGTATGATCATCAAAATGCCCATGGTACATAACCCTAATTGTACTAAGGGACCTATTATGCAAATTAATTATTCTTCATTTCAGATCAGGGAATGATATTTGCAATAATATTTATTGCATAATGGCTCGTCATGGGATCGCATGTCCAATAATCTCTTACTAGCCCAAAGAGTCATTAATGTGCTAATATTTAAACCCACACTCATGTACTAATCATAAGATATTTAGAAAAGTAGCTAGGTAAGCTGATTAATCACTATGTTCCCGAGAGACTACGCGAAGTCCTTTTACAGTACTTGCATATCTTTTAGTAACAGTCCCTGCATCCAATCCAAATGTTGCATCTTATGCAACAAATACTCGATCTTGTTAAAGCAGTTATAGTGTCTTTGACACTGTGACTCAATAATCATTATAACCAGTATGTAATTTATGTTATCCTTATCAGAATACCCTAATTCCTGGAGATCTCTATCTCCTAAGGTATCTGCAGTTAAGACCCTTTTAGATCACTATCTATAAAATCTTAATTTCCCGAAGATAAGACTTTGAGATCACTATCTCAAAAGCCTTGTCATCTTTTAAGATATTGTTGTTACTGCAATCAAGTGTTTTATTTCCATAATAGGATTAGTAACAGTTTACTACTACCACTGCATGGCAGACATCTGACTTTTGTACACATTTAGCATACACCCAGCTTCTCATAGTTGATGCACAAGGGCAAGCAATTTTAGCATTTACTTCCTCAACTCTTTGAGGTGTTATCCCTTCAGATAGGCTAGTACCATATCTTAAGGGAAGGAAGCCTTCCTTGGGGTTTTCCAAGAATGGAACATGTCCAAGGTGTACCACTTAATGTGATGGTCCCAATACCCTCTTCTCCTTGCTTGTAAACTTCTTCAGAACTAAGATCTAAGAGGTATCCTTGAAATCTCATCTTAAGGTATGGAACAACCAGATTATAAAACACTTACTATTATCCTTACATCATTCCAAATGATTAGGAAATTATCTACATTTAGCACGATAAACACAATGGCAATCCCACTAAGCTTCACATGGTTCGGCAAGATTTTGTATGAAATCATAACCTTTATAATTTCATTAAATCTGATGTTTCAACTACTAGAAGCTTATTTGAATCAATAGATGGAGTTCTCTTACACACTTTATCTTCCTCAACTATGAAACCCTGGAGCTACTTCAGATGAATATCCTCGGTGAGAAATTCATAGAGGAATATAATCTTGACTTCCATCTTGTAGATGTCAAAGTCAAGCTCTATAGTTAGCAAGATTTTGATGGGTTTAAGCAAGGTCACTGAAGAGCAAGTCTCGTTGCAAGTGATGTCTTCTATTCATGTGTATCTTGTGGATATGAGTCATGCTTTGAAGGTCTCTATCTTCTTATCAGGTTCTCTCTTTCTCTCGAAGATCCATTTACACCTAAGGGTCTTACCCTTATAGGTGGGTCCTCGAGGGTCCATATACAACACTTGTATATGAAGTATACTTTAGATTTTATTACTAACATCAATCTTTCCATGTCATGATCCTTGTAAACTTCATCATATGAAGTTAGATCATTGTCAGACTTAACTGACACATGGAATCCATCCTCAAGCTCATTTAAAGAGGTATGGGTGTTTCATCTTTAAGTGTCCTTCTAGTTTCCGATTTTAGGAGCCTCATTATCTTCTCAAGATTCAATGAGTTCCTTTACTTCATTTTCATCTTGATTCTCAAGAGAGTCATCCTCTAAGAATCATATCCTTAGAGATGAAATCCTTTAAGAATTTCAAGGTCATAAAGTAGGTATCCAATACCATCCTTTATTTTCCTAATGAAATATCACTCTCTGGTGCTAAATTCCAGCTTACTTGCATGGAACCTTATTAAGGATATATATTGTAGTCTCTACTATAAATATACATGGAAACTAAGAGGTAATTATGCTAATATTCATCATTGATCAAATCATGTCACAAAAGGATCCAATTGCATCTTCCTACAACTCTATTGAATTTAGGTGTATTAGGAGAGAGATAAGACTAATATTCCTTTTCTCCATAAGGTATTCCTTGAATTAATATAATAGGTACATGCTACTTAGATTAGATCAAATTCATTTCATCTTCCTTCAGAATTTGGTTATAAACCAAAAAGTGATATATTTGAACATTTCAAAGGTTTCTAAGGTGAAGGGAAGAAATATCATATCACAAAAATAATAAATTGATATCATATATCATTAATATTTATTATGATACAGATAATCCACATACAGCAATATGCATGAGATCTTGAATACCTTGGCATCTTACACCATTCTCAGAGAAAAGTATATTGGACAATTTTCTTTGAATACAATATTCACAAGTAGTAAGATTTGAAATTTCAGACATTTTAAAGCTTCATATCTTACTAGTCTATTGATCTCATCAATAGACATATATCCAAGGATTGATGCCAGATCATTATCAAATGATCTTCATCCTTTTATTAATCTTTTAAGATTTAACTTTCAGTATTAGAAATGCTAATGAATCACTCATTAATTTTCTAATTTAGTAGAGTTCTCCAGATGTTAGATTACAATCTAAAATATATCCATCATAACTCTTTATGATAGGTCTAATCCAGAATTCATGTTTATTTCCATCATTTAGAAATAAACAATGAGTGTGTTATAATAGCTAGGTCATAGAGATATTCTCTAAGACTAAGGGCTCTCCTAATGAATATATCAAGTCTATATATCTAATAGAGATTGTTGCAACAATTGCATCAATATCCATGTGGATGACTATTAAACCTCAAATTTTCTAGTCTTCTAAAAAATATGCAACCAATTGCAAGTGTTAGTAGAAGAGTGAGATACAATTATTAGACTTTTGATCTTATCTAATAAGTAAGCCAATTTCAATGATTATATGTAGATGTATAATATTTTGATGCACTATCCGGATCCTTCTCTAAGGATCTTAAATAGCCCAGATAGTCATACTATCAATACATCGTCATCTTACGATATTGACATTCATCTAATTCTTTGGATGTTATATGAAAGTCATAGAATTACAGTCAACTCTTGACTTTCCTTCTTATTTGGGTCAGTCCCATGCTTCAACTGCTCTCCCTTCATCTATAAACGACGATTGCTTAAGACAAATGATCTCTTATGTTGAATTCAAAAGATTTCAATATAAGAGTACTTCAACATTTATACATGCTTCATTCAATTCATACAATACGAATATTATGAAGCTTCATAAATGACTAGATTATAGATAGTAGAATGATGACACTCATCGTATCTACATCCATCTTAATTCTTAAAGACTTTTGGTTCAGACAGGTACTCAAACATTTTGAGTACATCATCTCTTATCAAGCCACCATTCTGCATAATGCAGAGAACCGTGTCATTCATGATTATAACCTCACAACTATCTGACGCCCCATCCCTGACATCATAAATTTCCAGAAGAAGCAAAGGACATTTTACGTCCCTCGGGGAGTGACATAGTGTCTATTTATCTTTGATAAAGAGGTATTTCAATGGGTTTGCCTTGGGTCGAGAGCACATATGTATGCCAAAACATCTTCTTAGGTTTTATAAGGATTATGTGACAATTATGGTCATCATCGACATGATACTTCCAAAGCACACTCGATGAGAGATCAAGACTATAGAGGCATACAAACCCAAGGTTGTTGTCCTATTATCTAATTAATTATCATTCCTCGTTATGATGAGGAAACTTGCACATTACAACCGTATACATTATGTGTCCAATTGCAAGTACAATATCTTGATCATAGATCTAATCCATGATATTTTACTGATTGTTATTGAGTATAGTATTGAGTGTGTTTAATGAGGATTATCTGAAATTAGAAATTTGCATAAATATATATAAATATATATATTTTACTTTGATTTAAGAATTTTATATCAAAGTTGTCTTACCTTGTCTACTCTGAAAGTTCATTCCCTTATTCACTTTCAAAATAATCGATGCACTTACCATTATATGTCAACAAGATCTCGGATCTCCTTTCTTATCTTTGTTACATCCCAATAATATGAGAAATTGTAACTTGGATAAAAAGAAGCGAGAACTCATTCCTCCTTGCAAGTCCAACTTGCATTTACCAATTCGACTTTAACACTCAAGCCCACTACCCCTAAGGCAATGTTGGCATGTCGTTAATCGAACCAACCGTCAATAGGAACAGAAATCCTATGCGCAATCCTAAATCGCCCCAATAATATGAAGAACTGGTATTGAAGTGACTACCCATACAGCCTTACTCTTTCGAGAAGCAAAGAGTCCGATCCAGATGCGCTTGTATGCATGAGCTCTCACTTCGGAAAGGCATCTCCTACATACAATCCCCGGCGATGGAATTTTTCGCCTTGACGGAAGACCATGAATGTTGCTTATGTAATCCTCCATATCCCATTCAAATTTTAATTAATTATTACGAATCATATTCACATAATTAATTCTTCCAAGGTAAATAACAACTCTATTCATAATAGAGTGTTTAATTGGATCTAATTAATTTAATCATATTAAATCAATTATCAATCCAATCAATCAACCAACAACTAATTTTGATTATTACTTGAAGGATGGCATAATATCAAAATATGTATTATTAGAATTTTAATAATTAGAAAAATATATCATGATCACTTTAAACATTATCCTTTCCTTACTCGTTTTCATGGATAGTACACATAGGATGTAGGACAGACCGCTCATGGAGCAACCTACTACCCATCGATCCCCGATTAGACACCGTATCTGCCTCAGGTCAGGATACTATGATTTAATCATTTTGTATTTGAGATGATAATCGATCTTTCAATCGAAGTTATACCATATAATATTTATCTAAACCATTTTGATTAATATTATAAGGAGATTTTCTAAACAAATCCCCGATCCTATTCAAGCATCAATGTTTGTTGGAAAGTTCATTATAATCAAATCAATCATGATACAATATCTTATCAAGTTGGTTATGGTCATTAAAAAAATTATTAAATATTTCACAAATATTTAACAAATAATTATTTAAGGAGATTAACTATTAATTTCTATAAATTTAATTGAATGACAATCACAAGGTTCATGATCAAGTATGTAATTTCTATCAATGATCATACTTACTAAAATTAGCATAACATGATCAAAGAAAATCCAAATCAAACAATTTAAGTTTCTTTGATTTAGCAATTTGATTTATAACATAACTTAAGTGATAAAAATACATTTCTAGTTGTTTTAAAATCGTGGTTATCTCTTGATTATGTTTAAAAAAACATTCCTGTAACAGTGGACACATGTCTACTAAACGATCGTAACTTGAGAAAACGGATTCCAAATCATGCAAAATCAAGTCCTACGATTTTCTAATTTAGTGGGGAACATAATCCAAGTGATAAACTCACATTTTAAGGCACTTAAATAGGGCGAAAAATCTCATAATACAGGATTGCGTGAACAAAATGCAACGAAACTTCACGCAACTTAAAATGCCCATGTCATCTTAGGTTTATGCATCATATCCTAAACCTCTGACCTATGGCTCTGATATCTCTTGAAGTATATGAGAAAATACTTAAGCGCATCATGGAAGCATGGAGATCGCATCATATACGGTCGGGAGCAACTAGTCACACTAGTTGCTCGGGGCAATGGAATTTAAAAAAATTGAATGATGAAACCACATGATCCAAGAAAACTTTTATGATCATTTCATCTAAACCACAAACAAGTATTAGGTTTACCTCTTGAAGCGTGGCTGCGATCGAGTCTATAAATGAAGAGACCTCCTGTCTCAAGTCCGATCCAATGAAGGAAACCATTGCGAGCACGTTGATGAAATGGGTGCACCTCACAATCCATGTTGATGATCCAAGCAACGAATCTCATGATATCGTTTCACGAGATCTGACGTCTTCTTCATGAGTCAAGCGGACTAAAGAAGATGGAGATCCATGAGTAGTCAATCCGACAGCACAACGACATCGCGATGACTATGACCCTCTCTAGGGTATATGGTGGACGGCCACTCTAAGAAGGGAGAGAGGGGGCGTGTGTAGAGAGAGAGAGATGGAGAGAGTTTAATTCCTCTTGAAATTATGTGTGTTGTAAAAGGCAAGGGATACCCTTCCTTTTATACTAGATGGATGTATATGGATCTCAATCCGTGTACCCTCTTAATCCAATAGTTTAAATTAAGAGGTTATTAATCAATGGTCATGATTTATTGCTATGAATTTGCAAAAACTAATTTAATTAAAATAAATTAATTATATCCCTTTATCAAGATATAAATAAATTCATTTTATTTCAACTATAATAAATAGATAATTAGTAAGGCAACCACCACGACAAAGAGGGTAGCCATCCCCCCCTTAATTTAGTCAAGGTGGATGACCACTTATGTTGGTGATTTTGCCTTCCTTAATATATATTTATTATATATAATAAAATGCAATAACTATTATTGCATTTATCTTCATAAAATAATTCCAAATAAAATTGTGAAAACATCGATCATGCTATTGATAAATATGAATCATATTCATATATCCAACATAATTCAGATTTACAATTAATTGTTTATTGTGAATCCAATTCACAACAACATATAATTTGTAATTCTATTTACAATTATATCACTCCAACATATTACAAAATCATATTTATAATATCTATGATTATTATAGATGTATATATCCATATTAATCATATCTTTGATAATTAAATCACATTTAATTATCCAAGGTGTCTCTTCTCATGTTTCCAAATAACATGAGTCACATTCACATTATTCACATCTTTGATAATTAAGTCACATTTAATAATCTTAGATAACTCTCCTTATATGACCAAATAATATGAATCAAATTTATTATTCATGATAAAATCACATTTAGCTATGAATTTTCCTTAATGCTCAGACACATTATCAACTATGGAAGTATTCTGAACTCTTTCAAGAACAATGTGTTTTTTCCACGGATACTTGGAGATAAGGACGGGGCGATTGTACGTTCCACGTATAGTGACTTGTGATCTCAAAATCCAGATCTCAGAGACCTCCCATAGATGTTTGACTACATCAAAACCGTAAATCTAATCTTCTCATTGCATCTAAATCACATTCAGATCACTGTCCAACAATTGGACCAAGATTAGATTACTTCTCTATTGAGAGGAGCCACTAAAATCCAGACCTGTTTCATCACCACCTCGAAATAAAAGTGTCATGGTTATACAGTCGTTTATCATATCACCCTCAGATATTCTTAATACATGTACATCATGCATACTGGAAGATCTAGAATAAACCCGAAGTTTTAGATCTATTTAGATCGTCTCCTTCAAAGTTTTATCAGTAAGTTTCTCAATTCATCATTGAGAGTTGGTATCGATCATATACTTTCCAAAAAGCATATATCATACTTAGGTTTTGATCATATACTTTTCAAAAGCATATATCAAACCTACAAATTCAGTTAAGCTTTCAAAGCGAGACGATCGTGCATAGAATTTGATTCCCAATATCTCATGAGTGAGTTCATATCTTCCGGTTCAGTAAATGAACTTGTATGATCCCTTTGAGAGATTGTATTACTCATATGTCCTTGTATGCACACCAGCGCCTCGGTGTATAGACTTTGATTAGATCATCAACCTATCGGTCTGCCAAATGTATATACTTAGACATATAGTAACACATCTGTCTCCGGTCAGAGGATGTGTGCCTATATCATGACATCATATGTCATATGACTTTGGTTATCTTTATCCCGTTAAGTCAACTCTTTGACCTAACTTCTTTTGATAGGACTCTTTGACCTGACTTATCTAACACCTCCGAATCTCTATTCCTATGCATAGGACTTGCATCAAGAGGTCGGTCAGATATCAGTCAAAAGAGAAAGGATTGCCATCTCCTACTCTGGCTGGAGATTATCTCTTAATAATCATCTGACGATGCTTGACGAGTCCTCAATCTAACTCTTTAGATATTCATCCGAACACCAGCCTCTATGATTCAGCAATTGAATCAACAGTTATATGATCATCAAGATGCCCATGGTACATAACCCTAATTGTATTAAGAGATCTATTATTTAAATTAATTATTCTCCATTTCAGATCAGAGAATGATATTTGCAATAGCATTTAGTGCATAATGGATCGACGCGGGCTTGCATGTCCAACATAGGTCACCTACTGTATATTCAAAGACTCACTTGCTATGGTCTCAATGCCATAGCAGGTCACTTGTTGTGCTTCCAAAGATCCACCGGTTTCTGCTACTGTCAGCCCGACCTGCTACAGCACCAACTTTTGTTAGCTACCCCTGCTATGGCCACAGGCACATGTTGCAGATCACCTGCTGCACACCAATGCCACTTGATGTGCATCAACGCACATAATCCGGATTCCATAGTTGGTGCTCCTTGTGGATGCCACTAAGTACCAATAAGTTTCAAATGGGTGGGTCGGAGTACATACAACTAGAGCTGTAGCAATTGTTTGGAGTCTTTGGATGGTCATGAGAAGGTTGATTTCTAGTCAAGCGAGATTTTCTGCTGAAACGTGATAGAATGTACAAAATTCTTAGTTGATTGTTGGTCCTTGTAAATTTTATGTTTACTTACCTCTTGTACCTTATTTTTGTGATTAAATTTTATAAACGCCCTTCGTATTAAAAAAACAATAAATGGGATTTTACGTATACTACCGTGTTAATATTATATTACATGTTACATATATATACTCCCTTGTAAGTAATTTCAAATCTGCAGTTGATCCTGTAAATATTTTTTTAAACGTTTCTGCCCTTCCGTAAGAAATTTTTTTGTGTAGATGATCCTATAAATATTCTTATGCCTAAGAACATTTTTGTCATTTTTAGTGAAGTTTTCAAAATGTTATATTACTGAAAATGGCCGCCGAGGCGATCCTCCTCCTGGTAGAGCATCGCTTCTACTCCGCCATCCCTCGTAAGCATGTAGGTGCGGCTGCGAGGCCGCCGATACCCTCGCCGACCACGGCGGCCCTCATGCACTACGGCCTTAGAAGCTGCAGTGCTGATAGCGGAGGTAGAGAGAGATCTCGAGAGGCATTAGTAGAGAGAGAAGTGGACAATGGAAGGTTGATTAGATCTACTTCCTAGAAATCAGGGTCGTCTGATCGCGATCGGACCTCAGAGATCGTCCCAGAAATTGGGACCTCGTGTTTGTTGTCAGATTTGCTTTTATGTGGGAACGGTCTGTGCTGTTAGATCCGGAATGAACGTGATCAAGTTGACTGACAACGATCATGTGAGTCAATTATACTCCCAATGGGCAATGGGGCATACTTTTGTAAGATATTAAACTCAATTATTATGCAGGGATTTTTACACACCGGCCCATAAAATATTATCTAATTGCACCACAATCCATGTAATATTTGCCTACAATTCTAGTCTATTCAACACGCATGTCTCTTTCCGAGGGTTGTGGTGTAATTTACAGGGGTCGCAGTGTAATTACAAATATTATAGGGGATATTCTGTAAAAATTATAGGGGTTCTGATGTAATGGGACAATATTTTAGGGCCCTGGTATAAAAATACCTTACATAAAAAGGTCTCAAAATTTAGGGTCTATGTCAAAAATTATCATGGTAGAAAAATCATGACATTGAGACACGTAAACTTTTATTAAGAATTATATATTTGTTATCATAATCAAAATCTTAAGAGGTACGACATCTCGTAAGGTTACAAAATATATAACAATTTTGATGAAAATTGTATTGTCATATATAGAAAAAATTTGTCCTTTTAATAAAAAAGGGGTTTTTATCGGTTGTGTCCCTATGAGATATTGCAATATAAATTATGCCCCTCTCTTTTGAAATATAAGTTATGCCCCTAACTTTTGTCGTTATGTCGCTTGTGCTCTTCCGTTACTTTAACCGTCAATGAGTTGAGTTTAGCGGCTTTAGCCATTATTTTTTCAAACCATGTTGAGGTTAAAAGGGGTATTATTGTCCATCCCCTTCTCCGACTGCAAGGGCTCCTTCCTCCTTCTTACTTCATTAACTCAGACGGTGGGGTCGCAGGGCTCTGTAGTGAGGAGGTGTGGGCGAGGCATGTTGTCGGCTGCAATCGAGGTCGCCCTTGTACGACCAGAGCCGGGAGAAGGAAGAATTTTTATGGCTTTATTTGATGCCCTTCTTAACGTACAAAGGAGGCACTACTACTGCTTAAAGGAGGATGGGTGTGGTGAAGTGAGTTGTGACCGTGAAGAGCTAATGTGGCTTTCTTTCCAGCGATGATTCAAGCTACTAAAGGATAGCCAGTTGATTCTTCTCGTCCATGCTCAAGAACCGAGCTGTCACTATGAAGGGCTTTCCAATGAGGGAGTAGCGACTGTGATTGACTCAATAAGGGACGACGGCTACTCCAAGGCGATCCTCGAAGGATATGTCTTATACTATTTTTCTCTGATTTTTAAATGTAGATATGGAGGGAGATGAGCAACGAAGAGGGCGTAGGACCTCTTCCCGTAGCTTCTCTTGTTGGCGATGGTTGTTTGCTGGAGCTGTGTGCGTCCCTCACCTTTGTCTCATCTCCTCGTAATGCCCGAGATGTAGGTCAAGGAGGAACTCTAGTGACCGGCGATGGCTTCGAGTATTGAACCTCTTGTAGTGGATCTTCTCTCGTGGGGTGGCGTTTCAATGAAGATGAGGAGTTGCTGCAGGGTTGAAGACAACCTGATCTGGAGTTGAGGATGGCCCAGAGAAAGAATCTAGTGAAGTAGAAGCGAAGCGGGGAGAGTCCTTGGAAGATCACTGCTCTGCTGAGTAAAAGGGAGAAGGGGGATGAGGCTGGAGGTGGTGGAGAGAGAGGAGGAGGAGGTTGTGGTGGAGGAGAGGAGTGGGAGGAGGAGACTGGAGCCGAAGGAGAGGGAGGAGGCTACGGGCAGTGGAGGGGACGAGGAGGAGGGAGAGGGTGAGGAGGGGAGGAAAGACCTTTCAGCCATTCTTTTTAATTTAATCCCCTTTGTGTCCTCAAAGTTAACATCCGTTTGCGGTGGGATGTACGGCAACTAACTCGAGGGATACAAATGAAAGAACTGCAAGAAGTTGGGGGCACAACTAATATACCAAAAAAGAAAGAATATAACTGATATTGCAATATCTCAAAGGGACAACTGATAAAAACCTTAAGAAAATATCATCGACGGTGGCAACACATAGGGAGGATGCAAATAAAAGCCCCAACCTTTGAGGTTTATATCGAGGTTGTAAAAATTGAACCGAACATTGAACTGATCAGTCTTTGTTTTGGTCCAAGTGGGTCTGACCGTCGGTCCAAACCGATGGAATCAACATGATATCATCATTCCTATCAACTCGAATAAAACTAGATCAGACTTAATTTATTGGTCAGACGATTTAAAACGATTTTTGAACCAATAAAATCGAATACATATACGCAAGTATATGTATATGTCAATGAAATAATCATTTTAAATACTAATTCTTTCAATATCGAGCAAAACCCTAAATAAATGTCACATTTTCTATTTATACATGAATATCATATATTGTAAGGGCTTATTGGGGTTACCCCTAGGGAGAGCCAACTTGGCTACCCCCAAATTTATTTTTTTTTAATTTCTTAAGGTGTAATCGAAAAACACCTGGAGGGATTTTGTCAACTAGATGATAACATGTTGTCATTCAAATTTCGTAGGAGAATGTTCCGCACATCTAAAATGGATCGATTTCAACAATTTTGATATCGTTAAATTTGACAAGCTTGATGGATGGGTAGAAGAGTTGAAATTTGAATGAGAATAGTGTTATATAGTGATCTATATATAGCCCTAGGTGTTTTCAGAGAATAACTTAACAAATAAGAAAAATAAGGACAGATGTAGTCAAGTTAGCCCTAGGAGGGGGAGGGGCGCCCCATTAATCCCATTTGTAATCATTTGTGTATAGTTGCATCTGGAAACTATTCTAAGAGGGTAGGAGCACAATTGATATTCCAAAAAGAAGGGCATAACTGATATTGCAGAAGTTCAGAATAGGCAAGTAATAAAAATCATAATATTTACTTATTTAAATCTATGTTTTTTTTTGAAATTTTACCAAATTATCAAAACGGGTCAACTGATTTAACCATCAGATGGATCTGATTCGTTGTCATATCATTGACAAGGGTACATATAACAACACATATTTATTGATTTTTCCAAAATTTTAGCTAATAATCACTAATTATTAGTTCAAAATTTAATGACGATTAGTTAAAACTTCTTAAAAAAACAATGGATAAGCATTGGTACAGGCACTTGTAGCTAATGATGTAGCAAGAAATATGACAATCGTTGTTAATTTCAGGATAAAAAATAATTTCACAACGAATAATATCATTATACATTTAACAACGAATTATATAGTGATAACGAATTATATAGTGATAGATTTAAAAAAACATCGTATATATAGACATATTTTGCTGTAATGTCCCCAAACGGGCAGATCCATAAGTGACTAGAATCTGAAAACAAAGGAGTTTCAATAAATGGTATCAAACAAACCGATCTGTATGCATGATACATATGCCCCACTTGAGGTAGAGTGTTAGAATAAAGAAATAAATTTGTGGGACTGATTTCTATTTGTCCATTACAGCTCTCCCTTTAATTTAAGGGCAAATTACATAAAGTTCCCTGAATTTGAGGCAAATCATCAGCGAATAACATAAATCAAGGTATCTTCTCCTGAATGTTTGTTGACTGTCAACTCGTCCATAAATCAAAGGGGTCTAGATTTTTTTTTAAAAAAAAAGGGTAACACTCTGAGACCTAAGTTTCAATAACGTAAAACAATGACACATAGCTACTCGGACACTATTTTTAAATGAAAGTGTAAGATTTTCGAGGGAATGTGGCTTCAACATGATCTTATGCATTAGCATTGAGCTGTTCAAGCTCTATGCGGTCGGCTCGCAAACGGTCGGCCGCAGGGAAACTTGCGTACGGGTCATTAAACGTCTTGACATTACCCGGTCGGGAGAACACGATCTGCAAAGTGAAGTACTGTTCAAGACAAAGGAGGAATCAAAGAAGAATTCTGATCGCCAATGAATCGAAGACAGAGATCACCTGATACGTCCCGAGCGTGCGAGACTTGAATCCCGCAGCACAGTAGATGAAGTAGTACTCCCAGGTCCTTATGAACCTCTCGTCGAATCCCAACGCCATGATCTTGCTGCAGGGAGGAGATCGATGCATCGCATCAGGTAGCGAACATGATGATCAGGGAAACATGCGGCGAAGTCCGTACCTTCTCTTCGCCATGAAGCTGTCCCTCCAATGGATCAATGTCTGGTAGTAATGGATTCCGATATTCTCCAGATGCTCCACACTGTCAAAGTTCAGATCGTGGTTAGACAGATCAGAAAACAGTGAGCAGTATAAGGTTTCTGCCAACAAGCTGTCATGCACAGTTTTCCTAGATAACAGCTCACCAGAATCTGGACGAGGCAGCCATAGCCGACACCAGTCTACTGAGGGAAGGCAGATGCCCTCCGGGGAAGATGTACTCCTTTATAAAATCCGAGCTTCTTCTGTACTCCGCGTAGCGTTCGTCTGGTATCGAAATATACTGCACGAAGAAGAATCGATAGAAACAGACGTGAAAATCCTGCTAAAAGCCAGACTGTCTAACCTGCAAGACGAAGAGCCCGTCTTCTGCCATTAGGGATTCGCAGCAACCGAAGAACTCGTCCAGGTACTCGTGCCCGACGCCTTCGATCATCTCGCTGCAAAATTTGGAAGTATCAGTTTTTTTCATGGGAACTTCTGAAAGTTCACAAGGTGTGGAAGTTTACCAGGAGATGATCCTGTCGTATCTCTGGGTCTGAAGCAACTGGCGGTAGTCGCATAACAGAAATCGTATACGGTCCTGGTAGTATGTTGTTTCCACGATTATTAACAATGATTTAATCCAGTATTTAGCCAGATAAAAAGGATTACATTTAACCGAATTAAACTTGATTAAACAGATAATCAGCAATGCAGAAAGTAAATAGCGACCTGAAGGCCGGATTCCTGAACTCGTCTTTCCGCATACTTCAGTTGCTCCTCCGACAACGTGATGCCCGTGTACCTGCAACCGGTTCGCTGAACGACTTCTACTGCCAAGCTTCCCCAACCGCACCCGATCTCTAGAACATGATGCTCCTTCTCGATTTTAGCCTGTTTTTTTCGTGTTACATAAAATATCGTAGAATCACCAAGAAAAGTCCGGTTGCAATCAAATCAAACAACACTTCCTCGGAAAAGATCTGACCTTTTCTATCAGCAGATGGATCTTTCTCAGCTGAGCAACTTTCAGTTCTTCCCTTTCATCCTATCAAAAAAGAAGAATCACATAGTTCAGTTTTTTAAAAAAAATGTTGCTGTAAAATTTCAGATCACGAAACCTGAAATATCGCGCAGGAGTACGTCATCGTCTCATCGAGGAACAACGCAAAAAAATCATTACTCTGCGGGGAAAAATAGAATTAAGCAATATATACTTGACTGCCAGAAAATGTCTCTTGACAGGCAGCTTTTACAAACCAAGTCGTAATGGCGGGAGATGTTCCGTCGTGCCTGCGTAATTGTGTTCTGCCTCGAAACATGCCGGAGAAAGTACCTCGCTGATGCTATGCTCGCAGTCAAGATTGGTGGTGCCCACCAACCTCTTCTTGTTATCTTACTCGGAGAATTCTTCATGTCACGGTTGGCGATGAATATCTGCGTGAAAAAAACGGTCAGAAATTCGAAATACAGTTATGACAGTTAACTGTGTTGCTCTTATTACCAAGAACAGATCCAGGAGTCCCTCTCTCTTGTCGACGAACGAGAAGTCTCCGTTGATGTATGCATCCGCGAGGCCTAGATCGGCATGCGTTGCGATCTGTGAGTACGAATCGATATCATTTATCATCCAGAATTTCCGTCCAGTTGGAAAAAAAACAGCATACCTTCCAGTAAAAAGAAGGATTGTGAATCCTTAGCACCGATTTCCGACAGCACTTCTGGTCGATTCGACCAAATGTGTGTATCGTACCGCCTTCTTCGAGCAACCTGAAGAACAACGACATCTGTAACTGAAAAAAATCAGAATGTAAAAAACAAGTTACGCACGTCAAGTGGCCAGTGGAGACGAATCTCTCGAGGAACTTTGTCACTATGATCCTCATGCCAGTTTGTGTGATCGAAGGAACCATGTGTTCTTTGTTGCTCAATATCGTGCAGCTCTTACCAAGTACACCGTGAGCTGCAATCAAGCCAGCCTGCAATCGCATTACTCCCGACTTTCACGATTACGAAAGATTAAATGTTGATTTTTTTACTAATTATCTTATTTACCTTTAGACCATCTTCATGGAATCCATATCCTACATAAGAATTTCCATTAGATCATGATGAAAAGGATTCCATGGAATATGTTTACATTACAACAACCCAAACATGGCCTTACCTTGATATGCTCCACAGAACCATATTCCTCTGCTCCCTTGAATGAGCTTGAGCTCACGCGAGGCCGTCGAGGCGGCGACCGATGGGAAGGGATGACCAGTTGTCCATTTGAGGTAAGTGTTCTTCGGGGTGTGCGGCGGATTGAGGGTCACGAGGTAAGGTCGATCCGTGTCACCCAGATTCTGAAAAAAAAAGAACAATCCGGCACAAGAACAGTAAGTTGTCATGGTCAGTTTTTCTCGATAACAGCCCATATGACGTGTATATACCTGAAGAACATTAAGCCAATACGTGAGGCAGACTCCATCACCGGTATTCCCCAAGAAGTTCCACGCACTCCACGCCGACCGGTTTCGGGGCATGAATGTTTCGTCGTGATGAAGATATATGTCGCTCAACATATATCGGAAGGCACCAAGCACCCTCACTTCGTCATGTGTCGCGTGATCTCCGAGCATCTCCAATGCATCAGGTGCATGAACGGCTAAGATGCACTGATCATATCTCTCCCAATTCCCGTCCTCAGTTAGAACATCACAACCTGCATAAACAGATTCTGGAAAACTTTCAATAAACTGAGTTGAATTCGAACAGTTTGATTTTATTTCATGTTATTACCTCCATCAACTGACGAGACGGATTTCACGGCGCAGTCTGTTCGAATCCGACAGCCTCTGCTCTCAAGAAATTCCCTAATCGTACTGACATATGATTGCGAGCGGCCGGTTACTGTCAGCCACTGCGGCCGCCCGAAAATCTGCAAATAAAAAACACCTTCTGTAAAATGTAGGTGGTAATCCGGTTCAAATCCAGTTCGAAGCCGAACCTGAAGAAGATGGTGGTTGCGACAGAAAGAAAGCACGGAGAACGCGGAAAATTTGAGCACTCCTTCGGAAGGACATGACCAGATCGATCCACACATAGGAACCTAATTAGACAGTAATCAGAAGTGATAGATTTCATGAACATCGATTCAATTCCGACCAATTTTGATTAGAAACTCACAAGGTAAGCATCCTGGAATAACTTCGAATAGCCGTGCGATTCGATGAACCGTCCCAGTGTCTCATTGCGGTCCAGATCGGGGTTCGTCTCGAGCTTCTCGATGTACCTGCAGAGATGTTCGAAACACCGACGTGAATGCAGATGAACAAGATCAATTACCATCCAATCTGTTAGAAATTGAACTGTTAATCGAACGGAACATTCTTGCATTCGACTAAAATTTGTTCCTTACTAGTTTTGAAAAATGTTCGTTCCTTTTTAAATGAGATGAATATAAACTTCAAATTTTAGTTCAATGGCTCAACAAATTGAATAAGGGAAAGTATTTTTTTGCATGGATGCCCCTAAAACTTTTGTATTTGCTATTTAGTCCAACATTAAAGAGGTTAGGAGGATTCTTACTTAAGGACATCATCCTTGAACCGGATCATGTCGCGGATCATGCACCAGAAGTAAGGGTTGATTGCGTTGGTCTTCTGAGCGAAGAGGCCGGCTAGACCATTCCGGCTGCCCCACTCGTAACCTCTCCCACCATCCAGGCTAACCGAGAAGGACATGTCTGACCTCTCCATCTCGACTCCGAGCTCCTCGAACATCTCCATCATATTCGGGTAAGTTACCTGGTCGTAGTAAAAAACGACAGAATATTTATATACGCATTATCATATCTGTATCCTTGAAATCCTATCATAAGTTCCCATACTTTGAGAACAAAAACCATGTCATATGGTTACATAAACTAGTAGGTACCCCGTGCGCTGCACATGAATACATGTATTAGAAAAAATTAACAAGTATTTATTAACCCAAAAGTAGCCACAAAATTGGATAAAATATATGCATGCAACAACAGAGTTTAACCGTTTTTTTATTGCACATTTCAATTCCAAAGTTAGGCGGAATCTTCTTCTTCCATATTTATACAATATGATGCAACACGGTTCTTGGCGGTTCAGTTCGAAAGTTCAAATTTTAATCAACTCATCATTCAACCTATTATTTTTAACCCGGTTACACCAGGTTCAAAAATAATGATAGTGTTGAACCCATGATTTTTGGTTATCTATCTTAAAATCCTAACCAACTACTCTTAACACAGCTTCTTGTACGTAACAGATTTAAATATAATTAACTACTATTATCCTATAGAGCATCTAGTCCAAATAACTTATATATGCTATGTATGACATTTGATGGTGCATATGAAAGAAAAATTATGTATGTTGTAACATATACACATTGTCTATGTATTCTATTTATATGCCAAGTATATAAGTATATATTCTATATACATTTTGTTTCTTTTCGGTTTGATTAGCCGGTTCAACTACTTTTTTCTCACCGGTTTGGTTTAATCCGGTTTTAAATAATGATCACGTCATCATCTGGTTGAACCAGTTTGATTATATAGTTCAATCCGATCCAACCATTTCGGTAAGATTCCGGTTCGGTGTTCAAAACATTGATGTTAATTATTCCAACCAAAGCACAAGTTAAGGTAATTATATAAACCATGGATATGAGTTGCAGAAGAAAATTATATCAATACTACAGCAACTTGAAAACCATTTTGATACATAGGCACTTTGATATGATAACTTGATAAACTATGAGACAGATAATGTCAGAGATAATGTCAGACTGATTAGATCATATAAAATCAGACTGTCAGACTCATTAATTGTATCAGAGAGAAGTAAGACCCATTCTGCAATACATATCACAATGACAATACGATGATGTGTGGAGAATTACTCGGCAGTGGATATGATAATAGTATAGGTAAATTACTTAAATTGCATAGCATGGCCGTTTCTTCTCATTTTACATCTATTATAATATATCTTTTTATTTATATCTTAAAAACTTTTGAAGTATAACCGTTTGGATTGAATTATTATACCAATAGCATTGGTTGGATAAAAATGATTTAAATTGAGCATGTACTAGCTCTTCGTTTTGATCCCTTTTATTTTGTTTTCGAATATGATAATTCTACCCACCGATCTAACAGATTTTTTTGATATTCTACTGGAAACCATCAATCCATACTACTTAATGTTATCACAATAAAGAATCAATCCATAAGGAGATCTGTCCCTTGTGTATATCACATATATGGTACTTTCAAATTAATTCTGATAATGATAATGTAAATAACAGAGTAGGAGGCATGCATCCCAATTATATTAACAATATGACAACCATAATTTCATCAGCGTTTAAGAAAACATTTCAAAAAGGTATGAAGCTGTAAGGAAATTCGCATTAAAATTACTCTAAATTCGTTAGATTCAAACTGCAGAATATAACATAGAAAAAGGATGAACTATTATCTTCAATACAATTGAGGCTGTTAATTAGTAATAATATTATTTTATTGGGAATCAATAGTATGATATTGTAGGAGTACAATGAATTTATCAGGCA
Source organism: Ottelia alismoides (assembly GCA_037367405.1). NCBI lineage: Eukaryota > Viridiplantae > Streptophyta > Magnoliopsida > Alismatales > Hydrocharitaceae > Ottelia > Ottelia alismoides. The sequence continues at coordinate 215,598 of JAZKJV010009735.1, read as the reverse complement.
TAACCAATGAAGGTTTTCAGATCTTGAAGGGCCAGTTTGATAGGGAATAAGGAATGGAATAAGCCCTTATTCCTCCTTATCCACTCTCTTATTTCCCCTCTTTCCTTATTCCTCCTTCTCCGATCCCTTATTCTCTTCTCTTATTTCTCCTTATCCACAATATCCTTGGCTACCTTTATTCTTCTCCTTGATTATTTCTAATAATCCTGAACCGAATGTCCCAATGTTTCATAATATTTAATAAACATAATTAAAAAGAAATGCAAATCTCATGGAAGATGGGAGAAGAAAACTAAATAGATCGGCTTATTCCCCAACCTGGAAGGGCAAATAAGGAGGGAGACAGATCGATTGGAGAGACTGGAGACGGGATCAAAGTTTTGGGGAGGGGACGATGCTCTCTCCTGAAGGACGGGCCTAAGAACCCCCATCACCGCATCGTATGTCCTCTGGATGATGATACCGGACTTGAGACATCCTTCAGCTCCATGGTCCTCCACGGCAACTTTGAGGAGGACTGGTTGAACGCCATATTGTTCCTGAAGGTCCTCGTCTTCTTTTGGGGGCGGACGATGACCTTGATCTCTCTCTGTGAAGCACTCGAAAAAGGCAGAGATTCAAACGCATCCACCCCTGCGATCTAAGGTATATGGACAATGGTCGTCCGAGAGCTGCTTGCACGCAATGAGGAGGTGGCGGCCGGAGGATCTAAGTAGCACGATCGCTCAAGCACGGTGGGAAGAGAAAAATCAGACAGCGACAATGACCTAGCCATCAGGCAAGCCGCAGTCGCGCATGCGGCAGATGTTTCCGGCAAGCTCTGAGCCACCGTGCATGAGGCACCGTCGGTAAAGGCTTCAAAGGCCCGGAGCCATGGCTGCCGCTGGAGTTGGTGATTCGGACGAGCGTGGAGGAGGTACCATATGCCGTTGGGACTTCGCGCGGCGAAGAGGCAGCGGAGGAGGGGGTCGTTATGGCCGACGGGAGGCCGGAGAGGTGGCTGTGGGGGTAGAGAGGGTGTGGGGTACGGAGCACCCTCTTCCACAACACCTTCCATGGCCGAGAGACGAGGAGGACCATCGTCTCTATCCTCTCGTGGCTTGGGAATCTGGAAGATCGAGGGTGTTGAGCGGGGAGGAAGATCGTCTGCTGTAACTCTATCGTAAGAGCTACAGCACAGGTGCTCTGCCGTAAATTCTCTTTTTTTATTCCAAAATCCGACCTTCCGGCTTGAATTTAAGCTCAATTCTTTACATATTTTTCAAAATTTTCAAATTCGAATTTATTGCTATTTTATCTTAATAATTTAAGGTTCGGATCCTTTTTAAGTAGACTTATAGTTGCTTAGATCTTGACATAATATTTGACTATTAAAATAAAATAACAAATAAGTTCGGATTTGAGTAAAATTTGGAAAATATTAGAACATTAATCTAAGATTCAATCTAAAAGATTGGATTTTGAGATTGAAATAAAAAAATATATTACAAAGTTACAGCACCTCTCGTTAGGATCATCTTCTAGAGAGAGGGAGAGAGGGAGGAGAGAGGGCTTGATGGTATAGAGTGGTCAAGTGTGGAGTCTGATGTAGCAGACTCTGCCGTAAACTCGTGGGTCGCTCGATCTTGATCGAGCGGTTCATATGAATTCACATTTTTTGTGGACCCATACCATGCGAATTCGTGTGAATCGCTCGATCAAGATTGAGCGGACCACGAGTTTACTGCAGAGTCTGCTACAACAGACTCTACAACAGACGATCTGGTTCCTTGATGGTACGGAAGGAACTGGAGGAAAACTTATGGATGAAGCAACAAACCAAGAATTATGTTTATTGTCAGGACAAAGTAGGGATTTAAAAACTGTATCAAGGGCAATCTCGGAATAAAACGAATGTTAGCGTGACAGTGTCATCCCATGGGGGCCTTATATATGGGTTCGATGGGGCTGCCCCATGGATTGCTCCTCGGCTATTTTTTCACATTTTTGTATTTTATTTGAAAAATATCACCATGTATATTCTATATATCCCTTTAATATGTCATTCAAATTTCGTCAGAAACGAAGACTACTATCCTCTCCATCTAGAACATGTCTATTATAACAATGTTTAGACCGTTAAAATTACATTTCTAGATGGAGGGTACAAGAGTCTCCGTTTTTACGGAAATTTAAATGCCATATAGAAGGGATATATAGATGAATACATGATAATATTTTTCCAAAAATAAAAAAAATACGGAAAATGACCAGGGGAGCAACCCCATTTTTTCCTTTACATATATAGTAAGATACTCAGTAAAACTTGAAATATTATAAGAATACCTCTGCAAACTTCCTATTTAGAAAATACTCTACCAATATTGCAGGAATACCCCCTTTAAATTTTATATTATAATAATATCCCTTTAAACTTCTTCATTTAACAATAATACCCTTGAATGTAACCTTCTCCGGTTTACAAGAACACGCCTAAAGGCAAACTAACAGAATGGGAATTTCGCAAAATGAAAAAGTTTGCAAGGACATTTTAATAATTATGGAATATGTAGGGGTATTCACGTGATGTTACAATTTTAGGGGGAATTTATGTAAAAAATCCCAATTAATATAATCACATGCATGTTTTTTCAAAAGGAAAATGGCATTCATGGTAAAGATGAGCAACCGAAAACTTCACTATATAATAACAAATACCATTTAATCACAAAAATAAATTTTAAGGCTACGCAGCCAAAAGTTACAAGGACCAACAAAAATCACATGCATGATAGGAAGATGGTCCCTATGCCTCAGTTTGATAGTCCTGCAAATTTTACATTTACAGAAATACTCCTGTAAAATTCTTAGTCCTAAAAATCCTTGGTATTCACAGAAAATATCATTGTTAGATTCCTTATTTTGCATGAAACCCCCTGATGGTAAATTAACAGAAGGGTTTTTTTTGCAGAGAAGTTACATGGTTATTTGTAAATACGAAATCTGCAAGAGTGTTAAAGAAAATGTTGCAAGTTCAGGGGAAGAATCAAGATTCTCGTGACTCAGATTAATTCTCCGGCAAATTTTATATTTATCAATAGAATGCAAACGGATGCAGATCTATTTACCGTTGGCTGCTCTGGCATAATTTTTCCATAATTTTTTTATTTTTATGCAAAAATATCATCACGTATATTAATCTATGCATCTCTCTAATATGTCATTCAAATTTCGTCAGAAACAGATACTCATATACCCTCCATCTAAAACATGTAATTTTAACGATCTAAACATTGCTCTAATCGACATGTTCTAGATGAAGGGTATAAGAATCTCTGTTTCTGATGAAATTCGAAAGACATATTGGAGAGAGATATAGATGAATATACATTGTGATATTTTGCCAAAAAAATTGCGGGAAAATAACGCAGGGGCAACCCCATCAAAGCCTATCTGATTTTATACATATTTTGACATTATAGATATGGATATATATATATCAATTATCCACAAAAAATCCGTATTTGTATATCTATCTTCATATATAAATATAGTTATAGATTTATTTTTAAAAATATATATCATAATTTTATACCTTCTTTCACTGTATTTGGTATAATTATTATGATATAAATGTACTTTATATATATGATGCGCATCTTTCCAATATATGTATATTTAGGTTAATATATAGAGTATTTCCATTATTAACACCTATATTCGTACGTTACCTCCCCGTTTACCATAGATTTCTTCCTTTTCTAATAGGGATTTTTACCCAGCTGACCCTATAATCTTTGTCAATTACCTTTACGACCTTTGCAACTATATAATTCCTCCCTCACCTCCATAAACTTGCTATGTCTTATCCCACGAACCCTACCGTTAAATTAACACATCTAGAGTTAACTTCCTTGGGTTAAAAACGAGTTAATCTAATCAATCCACGATCGGACGACTAGAATTAACCAAGAGAAAAAAACGGTGTGGGCTCGAGCAAGGGAGGCAGCGGGGCCGGGGGAGGCTTCAAGAGGCTGGGGAGTGGGGGGTGGGGAGGGGCTTTGAGCGATTGGCGGCCGGGGTGGGAGGCTTTGAGCAGGGGAGGCGGCGTGGTCGGGGGGCGTGTTCAGGCTGGGGGTGGAGGGGACTCGACCTGGGCGGGGCTGACGCCGCCCTGGCCATCGCCGTTGTGCTTGAGTAGATGTACGGGTCCAAGGTTCGGGGCATGGCTGGTGGCGCTCGGGGCAGAGAGGATGTTGTGGAGTGCAGATCTGACGTGGGTGAGAGGGAGTGGCACTTATAGTAAATTCGATAAATAAAATGGACGATTAAATGGATGAGGGTTAACCACAGGGTCTGTAGGGTAAACGTTAACAAGTTTACGGGATGTGAGGGAGGAATTAGGTAGTTTCAAAGATCGTAGAGGTAATTGACAAAGATTATAGGGTCTGCCGGGTAAAAATTCCTTTCTAATAACACCCTTCTTATTTGCGAAAATATCATCCTAAACTTCTCAAGTTTACAAGAATACCCCTGATGGCAAATTAACCGAAAGGTATTTGTGTAAAAAGGACCACTGTTCACATTGTTATTTTTATAAATATGAAACCTGCAGGATGCAGGGATGTTCATGCGATATCGCAATTTACGAGGTTCTGTACGTAAATCCGTAATTAATATAATCACATGCATGATTGCAAATTTTTAATGCTTCGATTACTTCTGGAGAGATGTGGGACACGTCGCCCTCTTCATGGCCATACAAATTTGTAAGGCCTATCTACAGCAATACAGAATACATACATTATCTAATACGTACAGTAAAAAATCTCCGTAACTTTCTGTTAAAAAAGACAAGATTCGTATAATTTACCCACTCCGTGGCTTGCGAGAAATGATGTACTTTTCAGAGGGGAGAGATTATACGTAGAAAAAAAAAATTATTTGCAAAAATACGGAGACAAAATAATAAAAGTTTCAAGACCGGTTGAGCTACGTCGTAAACTTAGCCGTAAGTTAACTATACTCCGGTGAAAGCGGGTAAGACCGGCGTCGGCAGCGTAGGGTTCGCTTACCCGGTTGAAGACCATGAAGCCTAGGTCGACGTCGACGCCGCCGGCGGAGACGGTGTTGGAGTGGCCGCCGAGGTAGTTCTCCTTCTCGTAGAGCGTCACCTCCACGCCGCCGTCCCTCGCGAGCGCGTAGGCCGCCGCGAGGCCGCCAATACCCGCGCCGACGACGGCCACCCTCATGGTTTCGCTCAGTGGCAATGCGGAGACCGAGCGGAGGAGATGTTGAGCAGTGGATGAGAGCAGTGTGGGTATGGAGATATATAGAGATGGAGAGAGATTGGAAATAAATTAGGGCTGTAGAGAGAACCACGGTTGTTTGGAGGGGCCATGGGCCCCACCTTAATATTGTTACATTTTTATAAATATTAGCTATATCCTCCTATAATAAAATTTATAATGACGTATACATAGCGGTGCAAATTTGTATTTTATTATTTAAATTCACAGTAAATATAATATTTATTGCTAACGGTTATATGCAGATGATTAGAATTTTTAATCTAAATTTGTACTAATCAAAAATAATTTTAAATTCACAGTAAATATAATATTTATTGCTAACGGTTATATGCAGATGATTAGAATTTTTAAATTCACAGTAAATATAATATTTATTGCTAACGGTTATATGCAGATGATTAGAATTTTTAATCTAAATTTGTATATATCAAAAATAATTTTGTACTAATCAAAAATAATGATATATTGAAACTCATCACAAAAGTTAACTCGTACATTTTTCTCATTTTGACGAAAGCCAAGAAGATAAAGATCAAGATTGATTCTAGCAACATCTTTTAAATGTGTTACTCAAATAGATGATAATGATAGTGGACATCTCACCTGCAAGGTTTGATCGACTTTTTGTATTTTTGAAAGTATATATTTAAGTGGTATTCGGTATGGAATTACCAAGAATAAGGATAAGAATAAGGAGAATAAGGATATATTAAAGATAAGAACAAGGAGAATAAGGGGGGATAAGAATATGTAAGTATTAATTCTCTATTCAGTTGGAAAATGAGGGATAAGGAATCAGATTTGTAAGTTAGTTAAAGTTGTTACTTGTAGGGGTGTTCATGGTGCGGGTATTCGTGCCATTTGATCGTGACCCGCCCCGCCTCATTGGTATTGAGTCACGGGTTGACCCGCACCATTCCAACGGGTACCTAATTGTAACGGGTACCCGATTAATGGCAATAGATGTTGGCTACACGTGAGGATAAAGAGAGATACTTCTAGTGAAAGGTTGGCGTATATACAATTGCAAACGATATGTTCAACTATGTATATCTGTATCTATATCATATTCATAAATGATAATGTCGGGTAACATAATGCATAAAACTAACCAATGTGAAATGAGGTTTAAAAAGACGCTCAAATCATCCCCTTTAGAACCTGTGCAATGGTGGATCCCTGTTGTTGTCTCATCTAATTGATTCAACCAGAATTACGAATTGTGAATGCCACATCGCAGTCTCATGTTAAGAGTCACGCCAAACGTGTGGCTGCTAATTGAACAAGCAATTAGGACTGAAAGAGAGGGGGATAATCATCATCGTAGAAAATAACATAAAGCATTTTATATTAAATGTTAAAATACGTTGCACATAAAATTGTTCATCGATACAATATTGAAATAACAGAAGTAAAGATCCACCAATAGTAGGGGAATATTACATCGTCAACTGCACTACCAACCCACGAACTCAAAAAGAGGTGAATCGTAAAACATTGATGATCGACGAGGACCCGGGAAAAGTGCTAAGCATTTTCCCACATGGTTGTTGCCAGCGCATTGTGCAGTAACTCCTCCGCTCATATGTCTTTCTCAGAAACCTGGACATAGTCGGCGGCATCGTTATCGAACTCCTCCTTGTTGACAAATGTAGAGGTGTTCGGTACTCTACCCTTTGCCTACTATTGGGTAAATATGCTGGAAATCTGATCCTCACTATGTACCTTGCGGATGAAATTACTGATAATGCAACACGCCATGATGACCATTACATGTTTTGGGAAGTTCTAAAGGTCGTTGACTAATGGCCTTGAAGCAAGCCTTCTTGATCTCGAATGTTCGTTCGACATAAGACCGGAGCTATGAGCGTCAATGGTTGAACATCTCCTCAGGTATGCCATATGCTTGGCCCCTCCTTGCCCTAAACTACGACAGGTGCGCGATGACACCTCGGTAAGGAGTTAAGAAGGTGTCCACGTTTGCTTATCCACACTCCACAAGAACATGTTGTCCTGTAGCACGTGGAAGCCGTCCTCGTCCATGCTTCACCTTAACATCTTCATGTCACTAGCTGACCCCTCCCACATTGTCCTCACTTAGAGAATCCGCACTAGAAGTCAACACAAGTCGCCACGTTCTGTGCGAGTGTCTAGTGTATGTTCTTGAATTTTGGGGCGATATTAGCATGCATGTTTGCAAGATTAGTGTTCCATCAATAGCCATGATGACATCTTAAAATTATATTATGTAAAGTTAAGGCACAATTAATGAAGCGGTTGGTGTCACAAGAGAGGATGTGTGAAGGATTAACCTTGAAGTATGGATAGGAGTTGCTATTCTTGAGTATAATGTTCGAGATCGGGCAATCTTCTGATGGCATGTGGATAAAATGGTCTTTGAGTAAAATGATGCTTGTCAAGACATCATTCAGATGCCTTGAAACTGTATCATCAGAATGCTCGAAATGCTTGTAGAGCACCCAATTCTTGACATTGTGACCTAGGCAGTACAATGGTATGTAGAGCGCTTCTTCGAGCTTAAGGTGTCATGGATCTTTAAGACTTTCTCATTCCTTCAGGAATGTTCATAGGCATGTGATGGTGTCTGGGTACATGTAAAACAACTCGTACGATATCTTGATGTGACCATTTAGCATCTCTTGGATCCATATATGCCAGGTACAAGCCGATGTGTGCTTCGACACAGAGGGATGTAATCACACCCCTATTTTCCTCAACTCTTCCTTTTCAAGGACTGTCCACAGATATATCATGTTGATCATGACCAAGTTGTATCTCATTGCAAAAATGGATGTGACAAATAGGGTTCTTCTCACTGATATGCTAATCCGATAAGATCAGCAATCGCTACGTGACTGGGTGCCTGTCTGATCAACAACCAACCCACAAATATTAAGCAATCAATGTGTGTGAGCTAAAAGTTATTATAACTCTATAATAGATGTTTATAGGTGTAAGTATGGTAGAATATCGAACACACGGAGCAAAAGTGAATAAAGATAAAGGAGCAAAATAGGGCTCGGTTGCATTAGATATGAAAAGTCAATTTGAGGGCTCATCAGTTCCTCGATTGCCCGAAAGGCTTCTAGATGAGGTTAGAAGCGGAGAGGAGGCTTGTCGACGCTCTTTCTTCTTTCCAGGGGCGAGCGCTGTCTATGCTTTCTGGTTATTTTTGTGTGTTTTTGTTTTTAGTTGTTTTTGTGGGTTTTAAATTATATTTAATTTTTAAGTATTTTTTATTTTTTATTTTTATTTTCAATAATATATTTTTTATTTTTGTTTTTGGTTATTTCATATTTTTTAGCTGTTTTTTGTTTTATAAAGATATAATATGTATATCTATATATCTATGTAGTAATATATAGTATGAATATGCTTATATATATATATAACTATTATATTAAGCATATAACTATATTAATTATTATTATTATATTAAGCATATAACTATTAGTATGTATATATAGTCTATATAGGGTTTTCTAATTGTAAATATAGCTAAAATTAGTCAAAATTTGTAAAATAAAATATTTTGTGTTTTTAATATTTTTCTCTATTATTGTGATTTCTTTCTGATGTTTTTTCTAATTTTTATTTATTTTTAAAGTTTAAAATATATCAAAATAATGGTTAAATAATTAGGCCGAATTGCTTTGGGTTTTAAAAATAGATAATAATATCAAAATTTTCCAAAACTATTTTTAATATATGTTATATAATATAAATAAAAATACACAGTAGAAATCTTTTTTTTTATTTTTCTAATTTTTCTAGGCTTAGGAGGGATTTCAACTTTTAAGGTTTACTTTTTATATTTTTTGTAATTTGTGGTCTGGGGTGGTAATATGTAGTAATATATAATAGGGTAAAGGGAATCTACACCGGGGGTGCAGCCAATTAGCTACACTCGACTATTTTTCTTACTGGTTATTGATTTTTTTGAAGGAAACCTATGGAGATTTACTTAATTTATTGAGTGGAATACATGTTTCCAATTTCATGTAAAACAAACATTCCTAACATGTCCATCTAGATAGGGTTAATTTCAGCAATTCTGAGATCATTAAATGTGATAGTCTTGATGGAGATGATAGAAGTGTCGAATTTAGTTGAATTTGGCATAAAAAGCATGATGATATATGGTAATTTAAATCCCCTTAGGTTTCATTTCAAAAACAAAAAAAACAATTAAAAAATCGTCAGGTGTAGCTAGTTGGCTATACAGCAGTTCTGAGACCATTAAAAAGTGATAGTCTTGATGGAGATGATAGAAGTGTCGAATTTAGTTGAATTTGGCAGAAAAGCATGGTGATATATGGTGATTTAAATCCCCTTAGGTTTCATTTCAAAAACAAAAAGACAACTAAAAATGGTCAAGTGTAGCTAGTTGGCTACACCCTCGGGTGCAGCTTCCATAGTCCCTGTATAATATATACTTTTTTGAAATTATAGAGAAAGTTTTATAATTTTTATATTTTTATATTTAAACAGGGAATAAATAGCTCCTATATGATTTTTAATAAATGGAAAAGTGCAAATAAATGCCAAACAAAAATAAGGCGTGAATGAGTAATGTATCAAGCACTTACAATAATCTTTACAAAATGTATGAAGCACATGAGCTCTGTAATAAAAATAGATTAAAATAAATAGATACAAGCCTAACAAGGCTATTTTTGCAATAAAAATATAGTCCAAGGTTTATATGTAAATAACCCTGAAATATTACAATGAATTGCAATTTTTATATACTAAAATGAAATAGCAAAAATCAAAGGGGCTTGTATGAAAAATGTCACCCTCGAGTAGGTCGCCACATGAGATAACTTGGCGCAGACCAAAATGCAAATATAAGAAAGAGTAAGGTTTTATGCATAAATATTACAAATAATTTATAATGCAAAGGAAAGATTAAGTACTAATTCTTAAATACAAAAAGGTGGAGGCTCAGATGTGCAATTTACCCTCGATTAGGCGCTAAGTGGATGGTTTTTATAGCTTCACTTAAACACACATCATGACCACGTCGCTTGATGACGGTTCACGAATCTTCTGCTGAGATTAACTCTGGAAACAGATCTGATAGTGGATACATGCTTCAATCTGACAGTCGTTGCCACGTTTGGAGGAGGCGCTCGATCGGACGGTGATGAAGGATACTGGAAGAACAACTATGAACTGACAAGCGGGCTCCCTCGATCTCCTCCATCTCACATTTCTGGCCATCGGGGAGGCTTGCATGGGGCTTAAAATGGATCTGGGGCTCCTCTGCTGTTGTTGGCACCTTCAAAATGGTACAGGATCCATCGATGGGATCTTGGAGTCGCGTAAAGCTCGAGCAACCTGGAGGACCTTCTCCTGAGGAAAAAATGCCTCGAAGGAGGCCAAACACTCCAGGGACATGTAGGGTTACCTTAAGCAAGGAATCACGAAGGTCCCGTGGTGTTTTGGGATGAAATGGAGCGTAGGTGCATTGAAGCGGAGCTCTCTGATGAACAGAAGAGGAGGAGAGATGGATATCTTGATTCCTTGTGGGAATTGAGTGAAACGATAGGGGTTTTGCAGAGAATGCGAAGGGAAACCAAATGGAGGTGGAAGCGAGGATGGACATGCAAGGGGGATGGTGAATTTCGAGCTAGATCTTAAGGCTCCGGCAATTTTAATCGTGAAATCACACAAAACTATGCCCTATTCGATTAAACTAAGATTAAGCAAAGATGCAACATTACAAAGCTAACAAAAACACGAAAGAAAAATATCTATTACCTGCTTAAGAACAGGGAGCAGAAGAAGGTTCGCCGGAGCAAGCTGCTGAGACCTGGATCGCCAATTCTGCCTCCTTTCTCCATGCCAACATCTCTATAGATCTCCTTTTGTCACCAAGGATGCACATGATTCGAGGCTATGGGGTTACAATGGGAAAAATGGGATCAAACTTCAAAATGGGGCTGGAGAAGTTTATGTATAAACAAGTGGAGAGGTGATTTCCAACATAGATCTTGGCTAAATCAATGATGAGCGATGGGGTCTGATTTTAGGGCGAGAATCGTGGATATCCCATCAGTAGAACTTCTTCAAAGCTCAAGGTCGTTTGATCATTAGAATTCACAGGAAAAGGGGAGAAAGTTATGGACTCGAGGCGTTCCGACAAGTCAGAGATGCAAAGGGGGAGTTGACTAGGAAGTCAACAAAAGAAGAGTTCTGGTTGGTCCACGTGGACCAACTAGAAAACTAAGGGGAAATCGGTTATAAAAAAGATAAGAAATAATAAAAGATTTTATTTTTTTGTCAAAATATGAAAAATATTTTTTTATTTTATGTAGTATTTTATTATGATTTTTATTTATTTTACAAGTTAATTTATTATATGTTAATATTTACATGTATATATAGGTATATAAATTTATATTTGATGTATTTTATTTTTATTTTGTATTTTAGATTTTACTGGTTTATACATGTATTTTAAGTATTTATAAATTATTTAATTACACATTTGCATATTTTTAGTTTATTTTTTTGATATTAGTTTTTTACTTAAATCTATATATATTATAGATGTAATTTACCTATGTATTTTATTAGTTTATTTATTTTAATGAAATTTAATAATTGTTTTAATTTTATTTTCAAAATGTATTTTGAATACTATTTACAAGTATACAAAATATAAGATAGTTAAACATATAAAGAATGAATATATTGACTATTATATATAGGTACATAGTACAATAGGCACCCAAAAGCCAACTTTTGCATCTCGACTCTAAATTAGATGAAACCACCTTCATTAAATAGATAATTTAATTTTATGAACAATAAAGGTGAGTTTGGTCAATTTTGAGTCTATATGGAGGAGATATAGGTTCGAGAAGTTTTCTTTGTGGCTTTTTATTCTGTGAGTCATGGGTGCCCTGTGTCTTATTTTTTAGTGAAATAAATTTTGTATTTTATTTGTATTTTTATGCATAATATTCATTTGAGGGTTTATTGATTTTAGATGTGAATAATAAAGAATAAAATAGATGCTAAAGTGCATTTATTGATGAATAAAAGAGTAGGGTTCTGTGCTATATTTTGTACAATTGGCATGCCATATCTCCTTCTACTTTATTCCTTATCGAGCAAGACATCATGATGACTGGGTCTCGAGGTCTAGAGTCACCCAGTATCTATGACACTTCATTCTTTTTCTTTTCTTCCTTTATTCTTTTATTTTGGAATTAAATGCATGTATTTATACAAATTTATAGGTGTATTAGTGAGTGTTATTTCGTACAAATTTATGCTATATACATGTATTTAGCTAAGGATTTAAGGCCAAAATAAAAGAATAAATGTGATGAAATTGACATTCATCACCCCCCAATACTGCCTTTGCTAGCCCCTAGAAAACACTTATGCAATGAGTGCAGAAAAAGAAAATAAAGAAAAGAAAAAAAGAACTTGGAATAATTTTTTACTTTTAAACTTATCTTAATAAAATTAGAGTTTGGAGCTGAGTTAAAACATTTAGTTTTTGATGTGATCGAAACCACATTAAGGTTAGGAGGTGTGACACAATAACTTTTAGGTTCCATAATCCTATTATCCAGTTCAATTCACAATCTGGTCAGAATCATCCTTTCATTCACATTCTCTAGCAACCTTGAAATGACAAGTACCATGTGTGTGAAATAGCTAGCTCTTCTAAAACAAACCACTGAACTATAAAGGAGTCTCCTCCTCTGGCAACTCGTCCTCGGGGAGAAAGATATTTCCTTCTAAGGTCATGTGCATGCTAGTTCACAACTGAAAGGGAGAGAAGCTAGAAGAATGGAAAAGAAGTGGGAAGGGACCAGTATAGTCGCATTCCCTTGTGAAGCTCGGTCAGTGTAACCAGGCCTTCACCAAGAATCAGGCTTTTTCTAGAATCTCAATGTTTTTGGAATTTTTGATGTAGGCTTCTTTTTGGATATTTTCTTTGTATAGCATTGCCCAACATTCTTGTTTTGCCTTGATAGATATAGATTTTTTTGGTCCGCCCATGTTTTTGGGTCTTGGAAAAGGTTGTTCTAGCAAACCGTTCCTCATACGGAACATTGTTTCAATCCAATCTCCAGTCGTTAGATGTCCATGCTACCATAGGAAGTGGGTTGAAGTACCGGTTTTGACAGTCTCCAAGAATGGTTCCTGAGACACCCTTGATGAAGCGACCCAGTATTGGCCCAACGTAGACTCCAAGATCTTTTAACAATCCATCTAGGTTAAGCTAAGTGTTAAGTGCGAGGTCTCTGGTCAAGACATTGTCCCAAGAGTCGTACGTATGACATGATGGGTTCTAGTTAGACACATTGAATCGGTTCATGAGCATAGTTTCATGGAATCTAAAGAATTAAGTTAATGTGACCTGAAGTATCTCAATTCCAGGCCTTAACAGGTTCCTCTGAAATTAAGTGGATTAAGGTCTATACCGATCTCCAATCTTCATCCTTTATTTTGACTTTTCAATTGTCTAGATCATTCCAAAAAATACAGATGCTATGCAATGAAAAGAGAATCTTTTTGTGAATCTATTTTATGTTTTTGAACTTAATGGATTTTTCAAAAAGTTTTACAAAATTTTATGCATTTATTGAAAATATTTTGCAAAATTTTGTAGGTTTTGATGATTTTGCAAAATTTTAGGGATTTTGATAAGGGTTAGTGAAAGAAGTATGTGCAAATATTTACATGGGAGTGCATCGATAATTACAAGAATTGGGAATGTATTTTTACAGAAAGTTTGTACATAAGTTAATTGTTAGTTGGTATACATATCTTCTTTATACAAGGGTATATATAAAAAGAATTTTATTGGATTTGCAATTATATACAAAGTTCTCAACACGTTTTGAAAATAATTTTTCAAAAACATTTTGAAAATATATTTTTGTAAATAATTTTGACAAACAATTTACAAACATTTACGAACTTTGAATTTTGCAAATGATTTTGCTAACAGTATATATAGATGTTTCAAAATATTTATGCAACCATTTTTCAAATTATTTGCAAACTGGATTTTCAAAAGGTTTTATTCAAACAGATGAGACAAAAAGTTTTTACATAGGTTTAAAAATATTTTACAAAAGTTTTTCAAACAACTTTCCAAATATTTTACAACCAAATTCAAATCATTTTTGCAAAATATTTTTGAACCAAATTGTTTATAAAGAAGTTTGAAAAAATTTATACATAATTAATGTGTGTTCTTTATCGTTGGTTAATAGTATACCCTTACCCATATAGTATATTAGCCATATTATTTAAAAATATGAAAGTAAGAGTTATGACTAAAGTGTATACAACGTATATACGACCCCTATACTTAGCTTGAGCTAAGTTCTCATAGTGATTAAAGAGAAAAAGGAAGACATAACTCGTGTTGAGTATAAGAAAGTCTATACTACAATGACTGAAGAATAAGAATTCGATCGTCCCCACTATACTTAGGATCAACTAATCTAACAGACCAAGTGGGGATGATCAAGGATGAGAATGTACGAAAGAATCGTGACTCAACTTGTCCCCCCTATACTTATGGTGAAATTTTCCTAAGCATAGACAACATATATATATATATATATATATACATACATACATATATATTAGAAGACAAGTGAGATAATAAATGAAGAGTTACTCGAATACACTCACCCCCTATACTTAGGATGAAGTATATCCTAAGTATACTTCAGATGAATGGGATGAATGAAATGACAGAAGAGTTAAAGGGATGAAACAAGTGAAAAAGAAGAAAATAAAAGATATTTTTGAAGATTATATGTCTGATTCTTTTCCTTTGGAAACTCATCTTTGAAGTCCACATATATCGAGTCAACAACAGACAAAAAAGTATCATAATCGATATATGATCTCAGTATTTGTCCATTCACGACAAAAGGTTGTGTGTCAGCTGACAATCATGATATCACTATGTTGCCATTGTCACACACATTTTTGACAATAAAGGACTCCAGCCATTTTCTTTGTAGCTTGCCTAGAAAAAACTTTAACTTTACATCAAACAACCACACTTTCTTATTTGGCTTGACAATCTTTCGTCTGATATGCTTATTGTGCCATCTCTTGACTTTCGCTTTATACATGAGGTTGTTGTCATAGGTAGAGTCTATGAACTTCAAGAGTCGTTTCAGGTCAAGTTTCCCGTTCTTTCCTGCTTTCTCTTTGTCCAAGTTGCATATACTGACTTCCCATAATGATTTATGGATAAGTTCTACGAGCAAATGACATGGTATGATGGATACCAGACGATATAGAGACATTCCCAAAGGAGACTTGTACGTTGAATGATAAGCCCAAAGAACAGAGTTGAGAACTAGGACAAGTTCTTGCTGTTTGGACGTACAAGTTTCTCCAAGATGGATGATCTTTGGGATGCCGGACCATGCAATGATGTTGTCTTTAAGGAAGCCACACATTGTGTGACTATCTGCGGATCGAGCAGGGATAGACTCCACCCATCGACTAACATAATCGATATCAAGTAGGATGTGCTCATATTCCTTACTGTTGGGAAACATGCCCATATAGTCGATTCTCCATGCATCAAAGACGTCTGATATCAGAATATACTTGAGAGGCATGGTGACTAGTAAACTGAAGGTGTCGTCCATTTTTTGGCATTCGGTACAACCTTTAACATATTCAGTACCATGAGAGTTGGCCACAAGAGGCCGCATTGAAGCACCTTCACTACCGTACGTTTTCTAGAATGGTGTCCTCTAAATTCTAATTTGTGATAACGGTTCAGGAGACTCGTGTACTCCTCCTCAAGAATGCATCTTCGCTAGATACAATCAACATATTCACAGAACAAGTAAGGATCCTCCAACTGGTAGGAATGTATCTCAGACATGAATTTGTCTACTTTCAACTTTGACCAATCTTGTGGAACTTCCTTTTATATAAGGTACTTGACAATATTGGCGTAACAAGGGAGTGACGTGACTACCATGATAGCTTCATCTAGGAAAGTTTCAGTGATGGGAAGGATTTCCTGTTCAGGAGTTTCTATATCAGTTATTCTGGAAAGGTGATCTGCCAAAACGTTCTTGACTCCAGGTTTATCACGTATCTATAAATCAAACTCCTGGAGTAGAAGGATCTAATGCAGTAGTCTTGATTTCACATCCTTCCTGCTTTGCAGATATCTTATGGTAGAGTGGTCAGTATACACAATGACTTTCGACCCGAGCATGTGTGACTTGAATTTCTCCAGTGCAAACACTACGGCTAGCATCTCTTTCTTTGTGATAATGCAGTTCTTTTGTGCATCGTCCAATGTCCTGCTAGCATAATGAATCACAAATGGCAATCCATCTCGTCGTTGTCCCAACACAACCTCAATAGCATAATCGAAAGCATATGTCATGATCTCAAAGGGTAGAGACCAATCCGGTGTTTGTAGGATAGGAGCTTGGGTTATGATCTCTTCCAACTAATTGAAGGCATGGAGCACTCTATCATCTATAATAAAATCGATGTCCTTGCGTAGAAGCTCTGTTAAAGGTCGGGCAATCTTGTTGAAATCTTTGATGAATCTTCTGTAAAATCCTACATGCCCCAGGAATGACCTGACTTGCTTCAGTGAGGTAGGTGGCTCAAGCTTGGAAATGATCTCCACCGTGGTCGGGTCGACCTCCATGCCTCGCTTGGAGACGACGTAGCCCAGTACTACTCTATCGGTAAAGTTACTCTTCTCCCATGAGATCACCAAATTTACTTCACAAAAACGTTAAAGAATTTGGTCTAGATATGTCAGCACTGATCAAAACTATCTCCATAGACAGAGAAATCATCCATGAACACATCGAGGAAATTGATGAATCTACGTTTCATCATCTTTATTCTATCATTTTGGCCTTAGAAACCCTAGTAAATACGTGAAAATAGTGTTAAATCATGCATTTTATCATTCATGCATTATTGTATAAAATGTGCATAGAATACAGTTTTTAATGCCAAAATTATAGAATAAAGAGAAGAAAAGAAAAAGAATAAAATATTGTAAATATTTTATGACCCGAAACCCCGAGACCTAGGCATCTCGATGACTAGGTCGACAAGGAATAAAGTAGGGGGAGATAAGGGCCAAAATACCAATAAATTCATTTTTATTTATTCTTTATATACTTTGGGACCTATTTTTAGTTCCACTTTTTATACCTCAAATAAAGAAAATTTGTACATGAAAGTTGTAGATAATTAAATAAATAAAAATACAAAATTGATTTCACTCAAAAATAATGTACAGATAAAAAGTTATGATCTGAATAAAATTCCAGAATCTCAACTTCCCAGACCTGTATCTTGCAAATAAAATCTCGAAATGCATCAAACTCAATTTAATTGTATATAATTTTAAATAAGCTATTTAATGGCATTGGTTTTGCGTTTGGCGAAGCTACGGTTTGAAAGTTGAGTTTTGGACCCATACTGTATACTTGCACAAATTAAAATATTCATTTTATTTATTATTCTTTATTTTCATAATTTTATATTTTTATAATTTTGTAAATATTACTTATAATAAATATGTATATTAAAATCAAAATAAAACATTAAAGAAAAGATAAAAATAAAATACCTATATATAATACATAGGTATAAGACCGATAAGTATACTTGTATAATTAATACTTATATTTTATTAAGTATACAAAATACTTCAGAAAAATAAAATAAAAATATATTTAAGTATATAAAAATATTCTATAAATTTATAAAATAATAAAGAAAAATAATTAAATTAAATTCACAAAATAAAAATAAAATGTCAAATATATCGAAGAATATACCTATAAAGACTATAGAAGGTAACTTGTATTTTTATACCTCTAAAAAATAATTAAAAATCACTATGAAATACTTTATAAAATAACAAACATTTTTTATTTAATGAACTAAAATTAATAAAATCATTTAGTATTTTAAATCTATTTTACAAAATATTTTTTAGAGGTTTTTGAGGTTTTTCCTGGTTGGTCCACGTGGACCAACCAGGTGAGTCTGACAGTTGACCGCTGGTCAACTGTCTGACTCTTCCTATCTCTATTGTCGGAAGCACGTTTTGGCCCATTTTGACGGATTTTTCGAGGGCGCTACTTGCATCATCTCGTAATGGCGACTTCTTGACTTTTGTTGCCAGTATCCTAGGCGTACATGCCCAGGTATTACATCGTCGATTCACCCATTGGTTTGCGAGATGCATCGAGTTCTTTGCGCCCGTTCATCAACTGTACGTCGGCTACCCCCCTTCATTCTGACACGTTCACAAGTTCGGTCACTGTCTCTCGATTTTTTTTGCCATGATGCATTGCTTGAGGTGACGTTGACCCTTCATGAAAGTTACTCTATGATCATACCTACTCCATGCCGGCTGCATAAATCTCCCCAAAGCTCATCGCAATAATCGCAAATCCTCCTTGAACATTGCGCCATAACCCTTCTGTACATAACCCCCTGCTCACCATTTTGGCTCGTTGGTTTTTCACCTACCTGATTCTTCCACCTCGGAGTAGCCTAGGATCGAGCCTTCGTGGCAGGGAGTGTTGTCCTTGCTCCAGGCACCCAGAGGAGAGGTGTAGGGGGTCTACCCAACCATCGCTAGAGCGCCGCTCCTGGCGGTTACATCTCTTGGTGCACTACCACTCGAGGTCATTTTTACTTTGATTTCTCTTGCTCGTTAGCTAGCAATAGTGAGTAGCTTTAATTTAGCATCGTTTTCCTTATACTTTAGACATCTAGTCACCTTAGCTATCCCTTGCCAGAGCTTGCTCCGGCGAGCGTACAACCACACAGATCCTCCGCCAATAACAGCCAGATCCCTGTTCCTTGTCCTGCTGATCTTTCTTTGTGCATTTGCAGGGTCTGAAGGGCCCTTATGCGGGTCAAAAGCATCACCAACTTCGCCCAGGTGGCTGGATTAGCACGTCGTATCGGGGGCTCGTTCAACAGTCCCCTGGACCCATTTGAACAACCGGGAAGTTTCCCTTGGAGAGCAGGAGTAAATGGAGACGGTCGGGGACCGCCCAGGTGCACGGAGGAGCCTCCTTTGGTCGATCCAAACCTGACAGGGGCTTGTTCTTCAGGTGTTCTTGCTGGGCCTCTCCACGGTGTCCGATCAAGGAGCGTTCGTCTAGGAGCGCAGCACCTGTCAGATTCTCAAGAGCCTCCACCGTCCGATTGTCTATCGAGATCTGATCGAGTTCGTCGAAATCGAAGGGGTATCGTCGCGTCGTACGTCGACACATGTATAAGTGGGAGGCATCCCACCGTCCGCCAGCACCTGCCTGGGTATTTTGCGTTTCTTACCCTGGAAAATTTTGTATTTCATAAATAGGATATAAACATTCATCGGCAATTTTAAAACTTTTGTAAAATTTGCGAATGGAACCCCAAGTTTTTGTGCGATTACTTTTTAGTCGTTGTCAGTCACGTGCCCTGTGCACGTGGCTTTGGGAATTTTACGAATATAGCCTTATAGTTTCGACTATTTTTGATTGGTCCAGAAAGGTTTTTAATATAGTTATAAATTTTGGTGGAAGTTTACACGCATGCCCCTACAGTTACTAATATTTACAAAATTGCCCCTGCTAGTGTGATTTTTCCATTCGTTGTATCTATTTATTGCATGCATCTCTAAATCTCTAAAAAATCCACAAAAATTACCTTGTGTACATGTTGCATCATATTATCACGCATATTTTTACTTTTGTATTTTTATTGCATTTTAATATTTATTAAAAATAAAAAATAACCATTTTCAGCACTGTTTGCATTATAAAATCCATAAAAAAACACCTCAGAAAATTCCCAAAAAACTATATTTTGCTTATTTTAGTGTATTTTAACTTCATTCCAAAAATCACTAAAAAATATAAAAGAAAACTCCTAAAAATTACAAAACTCTAAAAACATTCATAAAAATTTATAAAATTCACAAAAATATCTAAAATTTGTGTTTTCTTTTCCTGAATTTTCTTTATGTTGTTATCTTTAATCTAAAAGTAATTTGGAGAATTTTTATTACTGTTTTCTATTTTATTACCCCATTTTAGTTTCAGCGCTTTATTTTATCTACTGATTTCAGTATTTTTGACATTAAAAATACCAAAAAATTAGAAAAAATCTAGAAAAATCACAAAAACATCCAAAAAATATTAAAAGTCCAAAAATATTTTATTTCTTGATTTTGCTTATTTTTACTTATTTTTATAAATTCTTTATTCCTCTCTTTCTTACTTTGTACATATATTCCTTTTAAAGAAAAAGAAAATATAAAAAATATAAAATATAAAAAGAAAATACAAAATCAGAAAATTAAAAAGGAAAATATAAAAATATAAAACGAAAAATAAAATTATAATTAATAATTAAAAACCCACAAAAAATAGCATAGATATACATTTGATCACAGTCACTTTTTGAGCATTTTTGCCCCGTTCTACATGTCTGCTCCCCGTGTTCGACCTCTACACTGCTTGCACACTATACACATCCTTTGTAGAGTTATAATAAATTTTAACTCCGCACCGCTTTTCATTGCTTGATTTCTGTTGTGGGTTAATATTTGATTGATTGATGTTTCGTGAGCGGTCGCTCAGCGACACTGTGGTCCCGCCCTGTGTGGACTACTTTGGACCCTCGCCAAACCCCGATTATCAAATGGCGCCGTTGTCGGGGAGCAACAACGCTTAGTTCGGGTTTTTGTTTGTGCTTGTGATTATTTATCTGTTTTCACGGCCTTTTGTGGTTATTTTATTTTCCTTATTTTTGATATATTGCTTGAGCTGTCTAACCCCCCTCTCCTGTTGACTTTGTGCGAGGTACCGTGGATCGAGGGAGGCACTCCACCCTAGGCACCTGGGCGCCCACGTGAAGTCGGCTCTAGCCAGCCTAGCACCGACGAGACGAGGAGGGAATTTGAAGATCGAGCTCCACCTTTAGTTACAGTATTTACTTTCTCTATTTATTCTTGTAATTTAAGTGAGAGAGAGACTCTATTTATTGTAATAATACAGGTACTCAGTGCTTGGACATTCATGCCTAATTTCCAAGTGATTGTTCACTTGGGGGCTCACCGCGGTTTTCACGGTTTCTTCGCATTTTTTTATTTTATTTTGTTTTGTTTTCCGATTTTATTTTCTTTCTTTTGTGTGATTGAGACCTTAGCTGTAGGAGTTGCTTGACGTAGTCTTAAGGCCAAACACCTAATATATTTGCCTGTGCCTATAGTCTCGTTTGGACTTAGACAAATTTTGAAAACTGTTCTTCACGCTAATAGCAGCTTCTCGCACTTAGGGCGATTTCATCGGCTTTGCATTTGCGTATAGATATGTTTCAATTCTGTTGAGCATCCTTGGATGTAGAGTGTTGAAGGCAAGGTGAGCATTTACTCTTTAGCATTCATCATCGTTTTGTCGCTTGCATTGCTTTTTCGTTCCTCTACCTCTGATTTTGCCAACCTAGGTGCTAAGTGAAATTGACTCCTCGTTAGGCTCGTGCATTTCTTACTAAAAAATCCAAAAAAAGTGATAATAAATAAAATTGGGACTGCTAATATTACTTAACCCTAAAAAAGATCAAAAATAAAAATATTTTCTTGGGGCGAGTAATCCCCTCATTGTCTTCTCTTTTACTTGCTCGCGCACACGCTAAGGATTAGTGCCCAAATCCCATTTCAACCCCCTAAGTATGTGTGCAAATCTTTGACTTCTCACCTAGCTCTAAAATATACAAGATAAAAAGACCATATTTTGTGGTCTCTACCGAGTTGAGCAGGTGAATTGAGGGTTCGTATTTGTGAGTTTGCTTGTGCTTGCTTGTGCGTTCTAGATTGCCTCTGCACATTTGTGCCTTTTTCTCCACTTCTCTTGACTTGACCTTCGTGTTCTCCCGATCATTGTCTTTTGTTTTCGAGATGAACCCCTGGAGCATTTTCTATCCGAACTTTGCGGATCCCTCATTCACTCCAGCCGGTCCACCTCCCTTTTATCAGGAGGACCCTCCTCCTATTTTTTTTCCAATTTTTGTACATACCCGCCTCAGCCACAGCATCAGACCTCGGATTTCTATCCACCTCCACCTCCTCATGTATATTATCCACCTCCACCTTCACATCCACCTGAGACTGACCTGTTGGAGTCACCTTTCGCGATGTCCACACTTGAGACCTTGACCCAGTTCATGGAGCAAATGAATTCAAGGATTGACAACCTCACCTGCATAAATAAGAGCCACATTGATTCTTCACGATCTGAAGATTTGGAATCATTTGAGGATTACCATGAGAGCTTGCAATCGCCCAAAATACAAAAAATGTGAAAAATGTAAAAACACAAAAAGAGTTTGGGAGACAATTGGTTGATTCAGACTTTGAGGAGAGGGCCCATGTGCCAGACCATTTGACCACACATTCATTCACACACTGTCCCACCTTTGACCCCGAGGATGCCGCTGTATAGACTGCTCTTGGCATGCCTCGTGTATATGCTGATTCCGACTTCCTTCCTTGTATGGAGGAGGTCCAAAAATTCAAAAAAATATTGACTGAACCCGAAGTGGTGGCCACTATTCATGAGATCAGCCGTGCCCCACTTCAACAGGCCATGACCGATATATCTACTCCTCTTCCCAAGAAGAGAAAGCGGAGGAGCAGATCTGAGCGTCATATCTTGACCATGGCCACTGCCCACGCCATCACACACCGTCCCATTCCTAGGAAGAGGAACACTGCCACACCTTTCATCACTTGCACCATCTATGACCATACTTGTGATCACACTCTCCTCAAAGGCGGTGCGACGATTAGCATCATACCCTTCTCCTTGGTATAGTCTCTTCACTTAGGGCCTCTCAAGAAGACCAAGATGATCGTTCAGTTTGCTGATGGATCTATCAAAAGGCCGAAGGGTATCCTAGAAAACGTCGTCATTTCGATTAAGGGCACGAGCTACCATGTTGACTTTGTCGTATTGCCCATGGAGGCCTCTACAAGGGAGCACTCTCCAATCATCCTGGGACGACCATTCCTCGCCTCTGCGAGGGTCATTATTGATTATGGATCAGGAGAGATTCGCTTCCGTCCTGTTAACGAGAGCGAAGTGTTGATCACCGCACCCACTGCCGACCAGAGACCTGCACCTGATACAACTTCACCTATCTTGGCTGACCTCGAGGACCATAATCTTGATGATACTATCAGAGAATTTTGTTGTATATTGGATTCCACTGAGACCCAAGAATTCCTCCCCGTGGAGGAAGACTCGGAAAGCATGGACCTCGGAGTTCCTTTTTCTGGGACTTGGCGTTGTGTTGATGACTTTTGCGAGATTTACACGATTGATACCATTGAGCGGAGGGCATAGTTAGAGACTAGGCATGACAGACATGTTTTGACTACTTCCACTGATGAGTCCGCTCTTGATCACTTAGATACTACTGAGACAAAGACCGAATTTGATTTGATTGTTTTTATTCAGGAATTCGGGCCTTTTGATGAGAAAGATGATTCGGTTGAGATTATTGAGGACGAACAGAGTTCGACTACTTCCACGGATGAGTTCATTCCTTGTGGTTTTGACTTGGACGAGACCTCGTAGGATGACTCTGATTACACTTCTTCCGATGATGAGGAGTTCTTCCCATTCCACTTTGATACCAGCGAGACTCCCAAGGCCGGACCTAGTTGTACTTCTTTCACTGACCCGTTTGTGCCTTCACACCCTATGGCCCCTGAGGATATTCACGCTGTCAACCCTGATTGGATTCCATCCTTTGTAGACCCTGATGTCGACCTACACCATACCAGATTTATTCCTCAGCGGTCCCGCAAGAAGGTTCGCTTTTTACCTTCTTGGTCATGTGTACATCCATCTTCGTTGTATATTCTCTCTCGTGTATCTCTGTCTATCTTCCGTATTGCTCGTCCACCCATTCCTCGTGTTTGCCTTGCTTAGGACGTACTTTGTCCTAAGTACAGGTGGGTGGACGAGCCGAGTATTCATCGTTCCGTGTCATCACTCCTATTGTTGCCTATACTTAGGGCTTCTTTTACCCTAAGTATAGGGGGAGTGGTGTATACATCCTCTGATCTCGTTTCCATTCTCATCTATTTTCTTCTTTTCTTCTTTTCTTCTTTTCCTTTTATATCTTCTTTTTATACCAAAAAGGTGTCGCCCCTTGTTGACAGTTTTCTATACCTAGGACGTACTTTGTCCTAAGTATAGGGGGGTGTGCACCCCGAATTTTATACTTAGGGATATTTTACCCTAAGTACAAGGGGAGACAATCTGAGTACGATCTATTCATTCCCACCCTTGACCCTCCTCGCTTTGTGTACAGTCTGCTATACTTAGGATTATTTATCCTATGTATAGGGGGGACGATCAACTTCTCATTCATTCATTCATTCCTTCATTCATTCTTTATTCTTTAGACTTTTCTATACTCAGTATGAGTTATGTCTTCTTTTTTCTCTCTGATCTATGAGGACATAGCTCAAGCTAAGTATAGGGGAGTCGTATATACTATGTATATACTTTAGCCATAACTCGTACTTTCGTATTTTCTTAATAATTATGGCTAATAATTATTTAAAATCCATTAAAAATCTTAATAAAAAGATGTTGATTATTCCTCAAATTCTTTCTGTACTTACTGATTATAAATCAGGTGAAAATGTTTCTTGCAAAATGTTTGAAAAATAGTTTGAAAATCCTTGTGAAAATATTTTGAAAACTATTTGGAAAACTTTTTGTTACATGTTTTCAACCTTTGTAAAATTATTTGTTTTGAAATTTTTTTTGTGTGAAATAAAAATGTTTGAAAAATGTTTTGCAAATGGTTTGAAAAATGGTTGCAAAAATATTTTGAAAAATCTATATATACTATTTGGAAAACCTTTGCAAAATGATTTTCAAATGTGTGTACATATTTGTAAAATAATTGTAAAAATTATTTTGGACTATAGTTTCCAAAATTGTTTGAAAAACCCGTGTCAAATAAGTTTGAGGAATAGATACATCTCACCAAAATTCACTATGTATACCTATAAAATTGATCACTTACCCTTGTAAATTCCTAAAATCCACTTGTAAATCTAAGAAGCAGACCCGTGTAAATATTTTTACCCTACTTTTTATCCAAAAAACTTTTTGTTTTTAAAAAAGTCCCAAAAACATTTGCAAAATTAAAATACCAAAAACATTTGAAAAATCTTTTTGAAAAATACAAAAAAATTACATATGCATCATCGTTTTAAAAATCCATAAAAAGTTCAAAATCTTGAAAATTGCATCACAAAAATATTTTCTGCATTCTGCATCACATTTGCATAGCATTAGCATTTTTCGGATTGAGTTTGATAGTTGAACAAGTCTAAGTAAAATCCAGAGATTGGAGCATGATTGGACCTTAAAATCTACCTAATAACAGTAACCTTATAGGAACTGGGTTTGAGGTACTTCAGGTCTAGTTGACTTAATTCTTTGAGGATCACGAGACTTAGTTCAATGGATTCTTGACTGCCTAAGTAGAGTATTTCGGAACACGTGTACGACTCTTGTTGATAATGACCTAACTTGGACACTTGCACCTTTCACATGGCTCAACTCAGTTGGAGTGGTGAGGGGATTGGATTTGCCAGTATGAGATGCACACAAGTGGAAACATTTGTCCTCCTCTAGGGAGGGAAGTGCACCCCAACCCGTCCAATGATAAGGAATTCTAAAGACAGGAGAGTGTTGGTTGCGATAAAGCTTTAAAAGAGGGATAGTCTACTAGCTCAAGAGGAAAAACTCCTTATGTAAATTATGCTATATATAGTATTTGAAAAAAAAGAAGAACAAAAAGTCAGGCTTGTACAAAAATAAAATGCCTGCAAAAGTATGTTGTAAAGTCAATAAGCAAGCTTGAGTTCCAAAGTCAAATATGTGAGCCTGCAGCTGGATGACTTGACTACACTGGTCTTGCATCCTAGGATAGGTAGCTACACTGGCTACCGTCCATTCTTCTCTTCACCCCCTCCTCTTGAGTTGGTTGCCACTTGAACTTAGAAGGGAATACCCCGCTCCTCGAGGAAGGAGTTATTGGATTGGGGAATCATTGGGTTGTCATGCTGGAGAAGTTAGTCTCTTTGTCATTCTAGTTGGGGAGAGCCACCATCACTTACACTGTACGAGTCAGATTCATAGTCGTAAGGGTTTGCGTATGAGTTGAGATATTTCTGACCTGGCTATTGAGGAGACTTGAACAGAGTTTTGGAATTCTCAGGGACTGTTGGATTTCAAATTCGATTCTTAGTAAGGTTCCACCCGCACTAAAATTCCAAAGGTCCGACTTAAGCTCCAAACTTTGATTTTGTGAAGACAAGTTTGATAATTAAACTTCATCCACATTTCTTTTGTTCTTTTCTTTGTTTTTCTTTTCTGCACTTATTGCATAAGTGTTTGCTAGGGACTAGCAAAGGCAAGTATAGGGGGATTATGAATCTACGTTTCATCATCTTTATTCTATCATTTTGGCCTTAAAAACCCTAGTAAATACGTGAAAATAGTGTTAAATCATGCATTTTATCATTCATGCATTATTGTATAAAATGTGCATATAATACAGTTTTTAATGCCAAAATTATAGAATAAAGAAAAGAAAAGAAAAAGAATAAAATATTGTAAATATTTTATGATCCGAAACCCCGAGACCTAGGCATCTCGATGACTAGCTCGACAAGGAATAAAGTAGGGGGAGATAAGGGCCAAAATACCAATAAAATCCTTTTTATTCATTCATTCTTTATATATTTTGGGACCTATTTTTAGTTCCACTTTTTATACCTCAAATAAAAAAACTTTGTACATGAAAGTTGTAGATAATTAAATAAATAAAAATATAAAATTGATTTCACTCAAAATAATGTACAGATAAAAAGTTATGATCTGAATAAAATTCCAGAATCCCAACTTCACAGACCTGTATCTTGCAAATAAAAACTCGAAACGCACCAAACTCACCTTTAATTGTATATAATTTTAAATAAGCTATTTAATGGCGGTAGTTTTGTGTTTGGTGGAGCTACGGTTTGAAAGTTGAGTTTTGGACCCCTATTATATACTTGTACAGATTAAAATATTCAATTTATTTATTATTCTTTATTTTCATAATTTTGTATTTTTTATAATTTTGTAAATATTACTTATAATAAATATGTATATTAAAATCAGAATAAAACATTAAATAAAAGACAAAAATAAAATACCTATATATAATACATAGGTATAAGACCTATAAGTATACCTGTATAATTAATACTAATATTTTATTAAGTGTACAAAATACTTCAGAAAAATAAAATAAAAATATATTTAAGTATATAAAAATATTCTATAAATTTATAAAATAATAAACAAAAATAAATAAATTAAATTAACAAAATAAAAATAAAATGTCAAATATATAGAAGAATATATCTAGAAAAACTATAAAAGGTAACATGTATTTTTATACCTCTAAAAAATAATTAAAAATTACTATAAAATACTTTATAAAATAACAAACATTTTTTATTTAATAAACTAAAATTAATAAAATCATTTAGTATTTAAAATCTATTTTGCAAATTATTTTTTAGAGGTTTTTCCTGGTTGGTCCACGCGGACCAACCAGGTGAGTCTGACAGTTGACCGTTGGTCAACTGTCTGACTCTTCCTCTCTCTGTTGTCAGAAGCACGTTTTGGCCCATTTTGGCGGATTTTTCGAGGGTGCTACTTGCATCATCTCGTAATGGCGCCTTCTTGACTTTTATTGCCAGTATCCTATGCGTACACGCCCATGTATTACATCGTCGATTCGCCCATCGATTTGCGAGGTACATCGAGTTCTTTGCGCCTGTTCGTCAACTGTACATCGGCTACCCCCTTCATTCTGACATGTTCACAAGTTCGGTCACTGTTTCTCAATTTTTTTCGCCATGATGCATTGCTCGAGGTGAGGTTGACCCTTCATGAAAGTTACCCTATGATCATCCCTACTCAACGTCGGGTGCACAAATATCCCCATATCTCACCGCAATAATCGCAAATCCTCCTTGAACATTGCGCCATAACCCTTCTGTACATAACCCCCCGCTCACCATTTGGGCTCGTTGGTTTTTCACCTACCCGATTCTTCCACCTCGGAGTAGCCTAGGATCGAGCCTTCGTGACAGGGAGTGTTCTCCTTGCTCCAGGCACCCGGAGGAGAGGCGTAGGGGGCCTACCCAACCATCGCCGGAGCGCCGCTCCTGGCGGTTACATCTCGCGGTGCACTACCGCTCGAGGTTGTTTTTACTGTGATTTCTCTTGCTTGTTAGCTAGCAATAGTGAGTAACTTTAATTTAGCATCGATTTCCTTATTCTTTAGACATCTAGTCACCTTAGCTATCCCTCGCCGGAGCTTGCTCCGGCGAGGGTACAACCACACCGATCCTCCGCTAATAACAACCAGATCCCTGTTCCTTGTGCTGCCGATCTTTCTTTGTGCATTTGCAAGGTCTGAAGGGCCCTTCTGCGGGTCAAAAACATCACCAACTTGGCCAGGTGGCCGGATTAGCACGTCGTCTCGGGGGCTCGTTCAACAGTCCCATGGACCCATTTGAACCGCCGGGAAGTTTCCCCTGGAGAGCAGGAGTACACGGAAACGGTCGGGGACCGTCCAGGTGCATGGAGGAGCCTCCCTTGGTCGATCCAAACCCGATGGGGGCTTGTTCTTCAGGTGTTCTTGCTGGGCCTCTCCACACCGTCCGATCAAGGAGCATTTGTCCAGGAGCGCAGCAACCGTCATATTCTCAGGAGTCTCCACCGTCCGATTGTCTATCGAGATCTGATCTGGTTCGTCGAAATCGAAGGGGTATCGTCGCGCCGTACGTCGACACGTGTATAAGTGGGAGGCATCCCACCGTCCGCCAGCGCCTGCCTGGGTATTTTGCGTTTCTTACCCTAGAAAATTTTGTATTTCATAAATAGGATATAAACATTCATCGGTAGTTTTAAAACTTTTGTAAAATTTGCGAACGGAACCACAAGTTTTTGTGTGATTACTTTTTAGTCCCTGTCAGTCATGTGCCCTGTGCACGTGGCTTTGGGAATTTTACAAATATAGCCTTATAGTTTCAACTATTTGTGATTGGTCCAGAAAGGTTTTTAATGTAGTTATAAATTTTGGTGGAAGTTTTCACGTAGGCCCCTACATTTGCTTATATTTACAAAATTGCCCCTGATAGAGTGATTTTTCCATTCGTTGTATATATTTATTGCATGCATCTCTAAATCTCTAAAAAATCCACAAAAATTACCTTGTGTTCCTGTTGCATCATAGTATCATGCATATTTTTACTTTTGCATTTTCACTGCATTTTAATATTTATTAAAAATAAAAAAACAACCATTTTCAGCACTGTTTGCATTATAAAATCCATTAAAAATATAAAATCACCTCAGAAAATTCCAAAAAAATATATTTTGCTTATTTTAGTATATTTTAGCTTCAGTCCAAAAATCACTAAAAAAATATAAAAGAAAACTCCTAAAAATTGTAAAACTCTAAAAACCTTCATAAAAATTTATAAAATTCACAAAAAAATCTAAAAATTGTGTTTTCTTTTCCTGATTTTTTTTATGTTGTTATCTTTAATTTAAAATTAATTTGGAGAATTTTTATTACTGTTTTTCTATTTTATTACCCCATTTCAGCTTCATCTCTTTATTTTATCTACTGATTTCAGTATTTTTGACTTTAAAAATACCAAAAAAATTAGGAAAATCTAGAAAAATCACAAAAAACATTCGAAAAATAAAAAAAGACTAAAAATATTTTTTCTTGATTTTTGCTTATTTTTACTTATTTTTATAAATTCCTTATTCCTCTCTTTCTTACTTTGTACATATATTCCTTTTAAAGAAAAAGAAAATATAAAAAATATAAAATATAAGAAGAAAAATACAAAATCAGAAAATTAAAAAGAAAATATAAAAATATAAAATTATAAATAAAATAATAAATTAAAAATTTTAAACCCACAAAAAATAACATAGATAGCCATTTGATCACAGTCACATTTTGAGCATTTTGCCCCGTTCTACCTGTCTGCTCCCTGTGTTTGACCTCTACACTGCTTGCACACTATAAACATCTTTTGTAGAGTTATAATAAATTTTAACCACGCACCGCTTTTCATTGCTTGATTTCTGTTGTGGGTTAATTGTTGATTTATTGAGGTTTCGTGAGCGGTCGCTCAGCGACACTGTGGTCCCGCCTTGTGTGGACTACTTTAGACCCTCGCCAAACCCTCATTATCAGAAACTTCCCAACATGTCTACATATACTGCTAGCATACATATCTGAAATATAGTAGGGCGATTCATGACCCGGACGACATTCGTCAGAAAGCGTGCATCCCAAATGGACAGGTGAACGTGGTATTCTCTTGGTCTTCAGTTGCAGTTGCAACTTGATTATATCACGAGTCTTCAAGTGAAGGATCCATTTTGTTATGAACCACATTTTTGTCTCTTTAATTGTCGCATTTTACCGTAGTATAGGAGGCGGAAATGGATCCTTCAGGAGAACCGCACTTTTAAATATGTAGAGTATTTAAACATGGCAAGTATACCAAGGTCGAACACAGGGACATGAGCCTCTTCGATGATTAATCAGAAATCAATGCCTAAATTAAGCGATTAATTTTCAAAACCTAGGTCCTCAGGTAAAAAGATGCACAAGACAAACAATGCATACAATCATGAACCAAATTATGCAATGCATGTATGATGCAGATGAATCTACATTTCATCACTTTTATTCTTTCATTTTGGCCTTAAATCCCTATCTAAATGCATGTATATATCATTAACTTGCCAAGATAAGCACTCTGTAAATTATACAAAATATTGTATGAATATTGTATAATTTATTTATTTGAATACAAAAGAAAAGAATAAAGGAAGAAAAGAAAAAGAAATGAGATACCATAGGTATTGAATGACCCTAGACCCCGAGACCCAATCATCATGATGACTTGGTTGACAAGGAATAAAGTAGGGAGATATGGCAGAAGACCTTGTACAGAAAAGACATCAAAATCCTACCTTTTAATTCATCAATAATTACATTTTGGCACTTATTTTATTTTATTATTTTCACCTCAAATAATAAAACCCTCAACATGAATATCATAGAAAAATACAAATAAAAATACAAAATTGACTTCACTGAAAGATAATGCACAATGTGCCCTGGACACACAAAATAAAAAGAGAAAATAAAAATTTTACAGACCTGTATATTCTCCGTATTTTACCAAAATCACATTTAAATTATATAACTTTTAATAAGCTATTTAATGAAAGCAATTTCATTCAATTTGGAGTTACGATGGAAAAGTTAGGTTTTGGGCCCATATTGTGCAACATACATGTATATTATATTGAATATATTTATTCTTTAGATTTTTCAAAATTATATTATTTTTATAAAATTATGTATACTATTTAAAATATATGTACATAATTAAAATAAAATAAAATCATCAAAAAGATAATAATATAAATAAGTCTATATCATACATAGATGAAGTATATATGTATATACATATATAATAAACACTTATTTATTTAATTGTACATATAAAATCAGAAAATAATAATAATAATTAAATGTGTATTTAAGTAAATTAACAAAATATAAAATATATGTATAAAGGAATAAAATGTATAATACAAAATATAAATAAAAATGGAAAAATACAAGTATATTTACATCTACTTTTACATGTAAATATTAAATTATAATAAAAAGCCTCAAAAAAATAAATAAAAATATGTTTAAAATACTACATTAAATTACAATGATTTTTCATGTTTAATAAAAATTTATTTAATTCATTTATTATTATTTATGATTTTATAAAGAATTTTAGCTAGGGAATTTCCTGGTTGGTCCAAGTAGACCAACAAGGTTCTTTCCCGCATTGACCTCGGGTCAACTGACCCCCTTCTCTCTTCCTCGAGCGGCAGTCTATCAGAACCCCGATCTTCTTCCTTTTTTCCACTCGAGCTTATCATGCTCTGCCATGGCGTGCCATATGATTCTTGGAGATTACATCTCCCTAATTCACGCCATGGGCAAAGATCCCATCGATCTCCCTCGATCTGATAGCAGCTTCGATCGAGGATCCCTCGTGTTGCAACCTACAAATAAAACTCCTCCGCTCCACCTCCAAGTTTTATCACCCTTCGGTTGCTCTTAGCCTCTCCGGTCTTCCAGATCTCTTAGCCTTGGTGACAGCAAGGTAACATGCGGATTGGTATTGAGGAGGAGTGATCGGAGGTGTTGATCCACCCATCATCAGGCGGGGTCTCTGGCTGGTTCAACCTCTTTGGTCCTTGGACCAAATCGAGGTATTTACTACATCCCTAGGTAATGTCTTAGTTGTAGTTTTAATTTTTCTTCTTTAAGTCAACTTTAATTAAGTTATATGTTTAATTTTGAAAATCCCGAAATTACCTGAAGCTCGAGCTCTAGGACAAATCATCGTAACTCATATGTTCTTCCACCACGATTCCCACTCCATTCGACCCCCCTTCACCTGCTCCATCGATTCCACCATGTGTTCAACCCTAACCCTTCGTGGATTAAGCGATTTGATCCTTGCTCTGCCGCCCTTCATCGGAGATTCGCCATTTCATCCCTATTTCTGAATATCAGCTTCATTTGTTGGCATAGATGCTTCGCCTTTAGCCTTGGACTATTTGGTGCATGATATATCAGTTGAAGGCCCATCTGGAGACAAGGCAGGAACTTGGAACACCTCCAGGTCTTCTGATGCCATCAGAGCTTATGGAGCTCCCCCGAGCCTGCCTGAGCCCACCTGCATGTGTAGACCACTTCCAGCAAGCTGTTGGACATGTCAAAGTGAAGAATCCTCGCCAGATCTCGGAGATACGCCAAATCTAAGTTCATCATCATCATGTTCCTGTGTGTTCTTGCTAACCCCTCAGCTGCAGTTGGATCTGAGAATTGCGCCAGATCTAATCGCAGTTGTTGGTCTTTTTTGAAGCGGTACATGACAACAACCTCCAGATCCTCTACGTGGCAAATAGAGGACGACAGATCATACCGAGTTAAGTAGTGGTAAATTGCATTAACCCCCTCCACAAGTTTTATCTTTTATAAAAGATCATGTAAATATTTAATTTAGTTCAAAACTTTTTGGATAATTTATATGTTGACCCTTGGACTTATTTTATATTGCATGTTAGTCCTATGCCGGATCACCTCACGTGAACCCCCACGGAGTGGCCATTTTGCTTTAGCACCCCTCCGGCTTTTGGATTTGTTATTTAGTACTTAAAAACCAAGTTTTAGTTCAAAAGTTAGTAATTATTTTGCATGTATCCCTAGAAATTATTTTATTTGCAAATATTTCTTGCTAGCTCTATTTATTTTATTTTTACATTTCTATTTATTAAAAATAGCTCTTGAATTCCAAAAATCCTGAAAAAATAACTATATGTGCCTGATTGGTTGTTTGTTCACGCCATATATTCCATTTGCCATTTTTATTTAATATAATATTTACTAAAAATAAAAAAGAGTTATTTTATTCCTTGTTTGATTTAAAAAATACAAAAAAATTATAAAACCTTCTCTAAAAATTCCAAAAATACCTACTATTTATTAGTCTACTTTATTACTCTAGAAAAAAATCACAGAAAATATCAAAAGAAACTCTGAAAATTAGCAAGGGTCTACAAAAATATATTTTTTTCCTAAAAATCCAAAAAAATTTGGCTTGTAGGTTTATTTATATCGTAAAGTTGGTTTAAAAAAATTTGAACCCATTTTCTATTTTTGATTCTCAAATCAATCCAAACTAATTAAAAAAGTTCCTATTTTGGACTTTTCTAATTTTTAAAAATACAAAAAATCCCATAAATTCACAAAAACGGAAGCATATTAAAAAAAACCCAAGTATTTTATTATGAAAATTTTAACTATTTATACCTATATTTATAATTATGATACCCGATATAGCATATATTTATCTATATATTATTATATATATATTTGTTATTAATTATTATAGATACCTTATAAATATTTTTAAACCTTTTAAAAAAATAAAAGTACTGTTCGTTTGGATATTTTCTATATTTTCTATATTTATTATATATACTATTATATTTACCAATATTATATATAAATCACCTTATATACTTACATTATATATACTCTTATATATATTTATTATGAATCAAAAAGAGAAATTAAAAATCAGAAAATAAAAAATTAAAAAAATGTATAGTAGTTAAAAAATAAAAAAAATTAAAACCCTTAAAAACATTGATTAAATATTGTGCATACATATACATACATACATTTATGTTATTTATCTATAAATAATATACCTGCTACATCCCATGTGTTCCTCGTGTTCGACACCCAACTCTACTTGTCACTATACACATTTATCTTCACAATTTATAGTAAATTTTGACCCATTTCTCTATTTTGCATTGATTTATATTATTGTTGTGGGGTTTAATGTTTGATTCATTGAGCTTCACGTTAGTCGCCTCATCGACTGTGGTCCCGCCTTGTGTGGATCGCATGACCGATTTGCCTGTCTCTTTGGATTCAACAAATGGTGCCATTGTCGGGGAACAATGGATAGTGTTGCATTAGTTGTACATACTTGCACATTATTTTGCCTATTTATTTCTCTTTCATTCTTGATAATTGTTTATTTGTTCTGACCCATTTCTATTTGTTGACTTTTCTTGCGAGGGACGCATGGCAACAACCACTTCTTAGGAGGTGGATACACCCAAGCGGCGAGGAGGTTGGCTCTTCTACTTGTGAGCCAACCAGGAGAGAGCAGGAGAGAGAGGCAAGAGAGAAGGAGCAGAGTAGTCACTTTAGCATTTTTGTTTTATTTTGTGAGGAGATATTTTCCATTTTACTTGTGTATAATCATTTGATAATTTGGACTTGGACACTGCCACACTTAACGAGGTCCATTGCTCGGGTGTCTATTCACATGGGGCCTCATCACGATTTTTCGTGTTTTCATTGCTTTCTTATATTTTGTTACCTATGTTTTGAGCTTTTCGGCTTTATTTTTCTTTGTTTTTATGTGATTGAGCCACTAGATCTAAGATTGCTTGTATAAGTATCTAGGTCCACAACCTAATAAGAAGAATGCACCTATAGATTACTTCGCCTGGACTTAGTCAAAAATTAATTGCTAATTGCTTGAACTTAGAACCATGAGCCATGAGAGAATCCATGCATCGCTTGCAGGACCTGTTGTGGCATGCACCGAGGAGTCTCCAAAAATCGGACTTAGATTTCTTTTCTAGATATTTAACACTTGTTATTCAAGATAATAACAACTTCTGTTCTAGGGCACTTTCATCGGGTTGTATTTGCATATACAATAGGTTTCAATTGTGTCTAGCATCCTGCACGAAGAGAGCTTGAGGCAAAGTGAGCATCTCTGATTGAGCACGCATCATTGACTGCCGCTTGCATTACTTTTCCAACTTTCCCCCTCTGACTTTGATCACCTAGGATTCTAAAGGAATTGGAACCTCGTTACGGATTTGTGCATTCAAAAAATCCAAGAAAAGTGATAATCAATAAAATCGTTTATATTAATATTACTTGACCCCAAAATCAAAAGGACACATCATTGTTTTGGGAGAGTACCCCCTCATTGTTCACAGGTACTTTCCCGACCGAGAGAGGCACATACACATAAGGAATAGTGCCGCCAATGCTGGACTTGTTCATTAAGCGCTTGGGTTGGCTCTTGGGCCATGTTATTGCTGGAAGCACTTGCCTCTGACTTTAGATGAAGTGGTCCCTATGTTCTAGTAGGTGTGCAATGCCGACCAGAACACAACCACTCTAGGTGACTGCACCTGTGAGCTTGTAAATATTTGTCTTCTCACCTAAGTCTAAAATTTGACAAGATAAAAGGTTGAACCTTCACGGTCATCATTGTATTGAGTTGGTGAATTGAGGGGTTTTGTTTGTTGATATTTTTGTTTGTTTGTGTGCACACTCGATCTTCTCTCCGCATTTGCACCTTTTTCTTGCATGTCTTGACTTGATTATCATGATCTCGCGATCCCTGCCTTTATTTTGGAGATGGCTAATTAGAGTTATTTTTATTCAAAATTCGCGGACCCTTCTTACTCTCCAATCAGTCCACTTCCATTTTTTCAGGAGGACTTAGCTCCTGACTTTTCTTTTTATCCGCCTCATCCACAGTTTCAAGCATCATATTTTTACCCACCATCACCATCACATTTCCCACCATCTCACCCACCTGATACTGAGTTGTTGGAGTCACCTCTCATGGACACCACTCTTGAGTACATGACCTAGGTAGTGGAGCAAATGAAGAAGAGGATAGATGGCCTCACTTGCACAAATAAGAGCCACATTGCTTCTTCAACTTCTAGACACATGGATTTACGAGAGGATGTCCATTGGAGCTTGCAATCACCCAAAATACAAAAAATGATAAAAAGATAAAAATACAAAAAAGAAATTGGGAGACACCTAACTGGATCGGTTTGCTAGGAGAAGGCACCCATGCCACATCCTATGACCACCTGCACATTCACCACAGTTCCTACCTTCTTCAACCCTAAGAATGACATTGTCTAGACTGCTCTTAGTCGTCCTTGTATAGATGGTGATTCCAATATCTTCCCTTGTATGGAAGAGATAGAAAATATTAAAAAATGTTGACCACTCAGGAAGTGGTGGCAACTTTTCATGATATTATTGAAGCCTTACTTCAAAAAGCCATGATGCAGAATCGAGCGACACCTTCTCACCATGGCCACTGCCCATGCCATCACACACCCCTAATAGGAAAGAGGACACTAGTACACCCCTCGTGTGTGCCATTTCTGACCACATGTATGATCATACTCTCCTTGACGACGGTGCATCGATTAATATAATACCCTTCTCGCTTGTTCAATCTCTTAATCTTAGACCTTTCAAGAAAATCAAGATGATTTGTCAATTCGTTGATGGATCAATAAAGAGGTCGAGGGGTATTCTTGAAAATATCACCATTCAGATCCATTGCATGAGCTTCAGTATAGATTTTGTTGTATTTTCTGTGGAGACCTCCACCCCTTATGGAGCGCTCTCTAATCATCCTTGGATGGTCCTTTATCACCATTGCAAGTGCCATTATTGAGTATCGACTTGGAGAGGTACGTTTTCATTTTGATAATGAGAGCATCTTGACCACTGCACCCACCATAGACCAGAGACACACATCTGATGAGAGTGTACCCGTGCCAGCCGACCCCTAGGACTATGACCTAGCTGCTGATATCATAGAGGTTTACTTTATCATGGATGATACTGAAACCCAAGGATTTCTCTTTGGAGAGGAAGACTCGGAAAGCATAGACCTTGGAGTTCCCTCTTTCTGTGGGTGGCGATGTGTTGATGGGATCTGCAACATTTACATCATAGACATCTTAGAGAGAAGGGCATACTTAGGAGAGACATCACATGCCAGACTTGACCTTACTATTTCTATCGATGAGTTCATGCCTTTTCATTTTAAAATCTACGAGACTTCCCATGTCGAACCCGACCACACTACTTCTACTGATGAGTTCATACCTTTTCTCTTTGAGACCGTTGAGGATCTATACCATGTCGACCCTGATCGGATTTTGTCAACGGATGATACCGATATCGACTTGCACCTTGTGAGATCCATTCCTCAGCGATCGTGCAAGAAGGTACACTTTCTACCTTCTTGATCATTGTACATCCACCCCCTTGTACACCTGCTTTCGTTTATTTCATTCCATCTACCGATTAGCTCATCCACCTCATTTCGTTTGTTTGCCTTGCTTAGGACATACTTTGTCTTGAGTATAGGGGAGTTAGACGAGTCGACTATTCTTGTTTCATCATGTTTCATCGCTCCTGTTGTTGCCTAGACTTAGCGCTCTTTTACCTTAAGTATAGGGGGAGTGATGCATACATTCCCCCAATGTATTTTTTCTTTTTATCAGTTTCTCGATCCCCTCACCTATCTCCTCTTCTCTTGATATTCTTGTCTATACTTAGGGATAACTTACCCTAAGTATAGGGGTAGACAGACCGAGTTGTTGATCTGTTCATTCCCACCATCGACCCTCCCTGCATGTATAATATAGTCTGCTATACTTAGGATTAACTGTTCCTAAGTATAGGAGGATGTCCAACTTCTCATTCTTTCTTCAGTCATTGTAGTATAGGCTTTCCTATAATTAGTGCGAGTTATGTCTTCTTCCTTTCTCTTTGATCTATGAGGACATAGCTCAAGCTAAGTATAGAGGGGTCGTATATACATTGTATATACTTTAGCCATAACTCGTACTTTTGTACTTTTAATAATATGGCTAATTAATAAATTTGAATATAGATCCAATTCTTTGTAAGTACTGATTAATAAATCAGAAAAAATATTTTGCAAACTATTTGGAAAATGATTGGAAAATTCTTTGAAAAATCTTTTGAAAACTGCTTGAAAAATATTTTGTAAAATATTTTCAACCTTCGTAAAAATGTTTTGTTTGTAAAAAGTTTCTTTCTATTATTTGAATAAATTATTTTGAAAATCTATTTGCACATGGTTTGGAAAATGGTTGTAAAAATACTTTGAAAAATCTATGCATATTGTTTTAAAAATCTTTACAAATTGATTATCAAAATTATTTGCAAAATACAGTTTTCAAAATATTTGTCAAAATCTTTTCAAATTATTTTGAAAACCATGTGCATAATCCAAGCTAATAAAAAATTCTCTACAAACTATATATGAAATCCTGTAAATAACTAACTTAATTCATGTAAACACCCAATGTGAATTCTTCACCTAATTCTTATAAATACGAGATGCACTCCCATGTAAATATCTATACATAATTCTGTTCCGACTTTTTTATTTTCAAAATCCCTAAAAAATTACAAAACCCAGAAAATCATAAAACTTTGCAAAATGTTTTAAAAAATGCATAGAAATTTGCAATTTTTTAAAAAAATCCAAAAAAATTCAAAACGAGAAAGTTGCTTCACAAAAATATTTTCTTGCAATGTACATAATATTTGCATTTTTTGGATTGATAGTGATAATTAAAATACTCTAAATAAAATTCGAAGATTGGAGCTTGGTTGGACCTTAATCCACTTAGTCACATGAACCTTATAGGAACTGGAATGTAGGCACTTCAGGTCTACTAGACTTAATTATTTGAGACCATGAGACTTGGTTTAGTGTCGGCTTGACCGCCTTAGTAGAATATTTCAGAACATAAGCATGACTCTTGTCGACAGTGACCTAACTTGTACACCTGCACTTTACACCTTTCTCAACTCAGTTGAAGTGGTAGAGGGCTAGATTTGCTGACATGAGACCCAAGCGAATGGAAACATACGAAGTCACGATTCCGTGGCCATTGTGCCCCAACCTGATAAAGTAGCCATGAGGTCTAATGAAGAAATGATGTGGGTTGCAATAAAGCTTCAAAAGAGGGATAATCTACTGGCTCAAGAGGAAAAAGTCTTTATGTAAATGCTGATGTATATAGTATTAAAAAATACAAAATAAAAAATTCTAAGACGTGCAAAAATCAAATAAAAATCAATTCCCATCGAAGTATGTATATAATCATTAAGCAAGATTGAGCTTCAAAGTCAAATATATATGTGATCCTGCAACCGGATGACTTGGCTACATTGATCAAGCATCCTAGGATATGTAGCTACACTGGCTACCATCCATTCTCTTCTCCACCTCCTCTTCTTGAGCCGGTTGCACTTGAACTTAGAAGGGAATACCCCGCTTCTCGAGGAAAGAGTTATTGGATTGGGGAATTAGGGTCACCATGTTGGAGAAGTCCGTCTTTTACCGCTTCAGCTAGGGAGATACATATCACTCACACTGTATAAGGCAAACTGATAGTCATAAGGGACTGCGTATGACATCGACTTGTTCTGACCTAGATTTTGAGGATACTTGGGTAGAGTTTTGTGACTCTCAGAGGTTGTTGTGTTTCAAGTTTGATTCGAAATAAGGTTCCAACCAAACTAAGAATTCAAAGGTCCAATTGAACTTCAAACTTTGATTTTCTGAAGACAAGTATATGAGTTAAAATCAATCCAAGTTATTTCTTTTTCTTGTCTTTATTTTCTTTTTCGGCACTTATAGGCATACATGTTTGTTAGAGACTAGCAAAGGCAAGTATAAGGATTGATGAATATGCATTTCATCACCTTTATTCTTTCATTTTGGTCTTAAATACCTTGCTAAATGCATGTATATATCATTAATTTGCCAAAATAAACACTCTATAAATTGTACAAAATACTATGTAAAAAATTGTATAATTTATATATTTGAATCTAAAATAAAAGAATAAAGGAAGAAAAGAAAAAAAAACGAGATACCATAAGTATTGAATGACCCTAGACCCTGAGACCTAATCATCATGATGACTTGGTCGACAAGGAATAAAGTAGGGGCAGATAGGGTAGAAGAGTTGTACATATAAAGTAGGGGCAGATAGGGCATAAGAGTTGTACATAAAAGACATCAAAACCCTAGCTTTTAATTCATCAATAATTACATTTGACACCTATTTTATTTTATTATTTTTGCACCTCAAATAATAAAACTCTTAACATGAATATTGTAGATAAAAATACAAAGAAAAACACAAAATTGATTTCACTAAGAAATAATGCACAGTGTGCCTGAGACACACAAAATAAAAAGACAAAATAAAAAAATTGTAAACTTGTATCTTCTCCATATTATATCAAAATGGACCAAAATCACTTTAATTGTATATAACGTTTCATAAGCTATTAAATGAAGGGGTTTAATTCAATTTGGAGTTAAGATGTAAAAGTTAGGTTTCAGGCCCCTATTGTGCAATATACATGTATATTATATTCATTATACTTGTTCTTTATATTTTTCAGATTCTTTTATTTTTTATAAAATTGTGTATATTATTTAAAATATATGTACATAATTAAAAATCATTAAAAAGATAATAAAATAAATAAGTCTAATATCATACATAGATGAATTATATATTTATATACCTATATCATAAACACCCATATTTATTTAAGTGTACATATAAACTCAGAAAACTACAATAAAAATACTTATATTTTTAGTTAAATAAATTAAAAATAAATAAAATGCATGTATAAAAGAATAAAATGTATAATCAACAACAACAACAAAGCCTTTTCCCATAATTAAGTAGGGTCGGCTACATGGATTCTTAACCTCCATTCAGATCTATCTTGGGTCAATCCTAGGCTTATATCCAAAAAACTAAGATCCCTTCGTATAGTCTCTTTCCAACACTTCTTGGACCGTCCTCGCCCTCTCTTAGCCGGCTCAACATCCCAACACTCGCATCTCCTAACCGATGCATTCGTTGATCTTCTTTGCAAATGACCAAACCATCTTAAGTGGTTTTCTCGCATCTTATCCTCGATCTGAGCTACACCAACTTTCTTTCTGATTGCATCATTCCGAATCTGATCTTTACGTGTGTGTCCACACATCCACCTTAGCATTTTCATTTCTGCTACAACCACTCTCTGCACATGTCTATGGTTCACAGGCCAACATTCATATCCATAGAGCATAGCAGGTCTCACGGCTGCTTTGTAAAACTTTCCTTATTTTTTAAAGGAATTTTCTTATCAGAGAACAACAGAGGCTCCTCTCCACTTTAGCCAGCCTGCATTTATTCTATTAGTAACATCTCCATCAATTTCCCCATATTGTTGCAAAATAGATCACAGATATCTAAAAGAATCGCCCTTCCGAATGTTATTGTCACCAATCTTTACCTCGATTCCTTCACCATTGCTTCCATCAATGGTGCACTCCATATATTCCATCTTATCCCTACTTATACGAAATCCTTTAGTCTCCAATGCATGTCTCCAGACCTCAAGCTTCTCATTTACTCCATCTCTAGTCTCGTCAATCAACACAATATCATCAGCAAATAACATACACCAAGGTAACTCATCCTGAATGTGACTTGTCAACTCGTCCATAATCAAATTAAAAAGAAATGGACTCAAAGCTGAACCTTGATGTAAATCAATGTTGATGTCAAAATAGTCAGTCTTCCCAGATGAGGTCCTTACACAAGATAGAGCCCTATCATACATGTCCTTTATGAGGTTAATGTATAGGATAGGTACTTGTCTCTTCTCCAAAACTCTCCACAATATCTCTCATGGGACAAAATCATAAGCCTTCTCCAAATCATTAAAGATCATATGGAGGTTCTTCCTTTTAGCTCTATAAATCTCCATTGTTCTCCTTAGAAAATGGATGGCTTCAATAGTTGAGTGACCTGGCATGAATCCGAATTGATTTTCTTTTACGTTGGAAACTTTCCTCATCCTTCTTACGATCACACGTTCCCAAATTTTCATAGTATGACTCATCAGTTTAATACTTCTA
Source organism: Ottelia alismoides (assembly GCA_037367405.1). Taxonomy (NCBI): domain Eukaryota; kingdom Viridiplantae; phylum Streptophyta; class Magnoliopsida; order Alismatales; family Hydrocharitaceae; genus Ottelia; species Ottelia alismoides. The sequence goes on along the minus strand of JAZKJV010009735.1, from coordinate 172,668 downwards.
TAATTTGAACAATTTTGAATGTTCCTTTATTCTTATAAAGAGGCACCACGACACTCCTCCTCTAATCTTCAGGCATTTTATTGCTTCTCCAAATAACATTGAATAGATTCGTAAGCCAAGTCAAACCGCGCTCACCTAAAACTCTCCATACTTCTATAGGGATGTCATCCAGTCCTACACCTTTCCCAGGTCTCATAACCTTCAAAGCCTCCTCTACTTCCTTTCTTTGTATTTGTCTATAGCTTGCATGATTCAAGTAGCTTTCACTACTAACTAGATCACCCAAAGTGATCTCTCTTTCCTTCCCCAATGAAAAGTTTATGGAAGTACTGCTCCCATCTATTCTCTATGTCCTTCTGAGTAACAAGCAAATGTATAATACAAAATAAAAATAAAAATGGCAAAAATAAATGTATGTATAAAATAAAAATGGCAAAATACAAGTATACAATTTTTCTTTTAAAATGTATAATACAAAATAAAAATAAAATGGCAAAATAGAGGTATATATACCTATATTTTTACATGTAAATACTAACTTATAATAAAAGCCTCAAAAAAATAAATAAAAGTATGTATAAAATACTACATTAAATTATAAACATTTTTCACGTTTTAATAAAAATTTAGTTAATTCATTTATTATTTATTTCTAATTTTACAAAGAATTTTAGCCAGGGAATTTCGTAGTTGGTTCACATGGACCAACCAGGTTCTTTCCGGCGTTGACCTTGGGTCAACTGACCCCCTTCTCTCTTCCTCGAGCGGCGACCTATAGAGCCCTGATATTCTCCCTTTTTTTCACTCGATGTTATCACGTTCTGCCATGGCGTGCCGCGTAATTCTTGGAGATTGGATCTCCATAATTCACGCCATGGCCAAAGATCCCAACGATCTCCCTCGATCTGAGTAGTAGCTTCGATCGAGGATCCCTCGTTTTGCAGCCTATAAATAAACCTCCTCCGCTCTACCTCCAAGTTTGATAACCCTTTGGTTTCTCTTAGCGCCTCAGGTCCTCCAAATCTCTTAAACTTTGTGACAGCAAGCTAACAAGTGGATTTGCAGCGAGGAGTGGTCGGAGATGTTGATCCACCCATCGCCGAAGGAGGTCTCCAGCTGGTTCAACCTCTTTGGTCCTTGGACCAAATCATGGCATTTCCTCTGCACCCCTGAGTAATTTCTTAGTTGTAGTTTTGATTTCCATCTTTAATTTCAACTTTAATTAAGTTAGTAGGTTTAATTTTGAAAATCCCTAAATCACCTGGAGCTCGAGCTCTAGGCCAAATCATAATAACTTGTATGTTTTTCCACCTTGATTCCCACTCCATTAGACTCCCCTTCATCTACACCATAGATTCCACCATTTGTTAAACCCTAACCCTTTACGGATTAGGCGATTTGAACATCGCTCCGTCACCCTTCGTTGGAGGTTCACCATTTCATCCCTATTTTGCTTATTAGCTTCCTTGGCCGACTGCGATGCTTAGCCTCGAGCTTTGGAGTATTTCAGTGCATGATATATCACTTGAAGACCCATCCAGAGACGAGGAAGGAACCTGAAACACATCCAAGTCTTATAAAACCATTAGAGCTTCTAGAGCTCCCTCAAGCCTACTTGAGCCCACATGCACGTGCGGAACACTTCCAGCAAGTTGCTGGACCCATCAGTGTGAAGATTCCTTATCGGAGCTCGGAGATATGCCAAATTGAAGTTCATCGCCACCGTGTTCTTGGGTGTTCTTGCTAACCCATCAGTGTCAGTTGATCTGGCGAATGCGCCAGATCTAATCGCAACCGTTGGTCTTTTTTGAAGCGATGTCTGACGACAACCTTCACATCCTCCACATGGCGAACAAAGAGGACAATCAATCTGATCGGGTTAAGTGGAGGTAAATTGCATTAACCCCCTGCACACATTTTGTCTTTTTATAAAAAGGTCTATTTTTAATTTAGTTCAAAAATTTTGGATAATTTGCATGTGGATCCTTAGACTTATTTAATATTGCATATTTGTCTTGTGCCAAGTCACCTCACGTGGACCCCATGAGAGTTGATATTTTGCTCTGACACCCCTCCAGCTTTTGTATTTGTTATTTAGTACTTAAAAATCAAGTTTTAGTTCAAAAGTTTGCAGGTATCTGCATGTGCCCCCTAGAAATTATTTTATTTGCAAATATACCCGTGCTAGCTTGATTTATTTTTATTTTTGCATTTCTATTTATTAGAAATAGCTCTTGAATTCCAAAAATTCTAAAAAATGGTTGTAAATGATTAATTGGATGCTTTTTCATGCCATATATTTCATTTTTTTTGCATTTACTATTAATTAAAAACAAAAAGCGATATTTTATTCCAAGTTTGACTTAGAAAATACAAAAAATTATAAAACCTTTTCTAAAAATTCCAAAAATTACGTATTGTTTGTTAATCTATTTTACGACTCCTAACCAAAAATCACCAAAAAGATCAAAAGAAACTCCAAAAATTAGCAAACCCTTGCAACCCTAAAAAAATAAAATATTTTTTAAAAATAAAAAATAGTTTTCTAGCTTGTAGTTTTATTATAGCATTTACTATATATTAAAGTCGGGTTTGAGAAATTTTGAACACATTTGCTTTTTTAGATTCTGAAATCAATCTATCATACTTAAAAAGTTCCTATTTTGTAGTTTTTATGATTTTAGAAATACAAAAAATTAGCAAAAAATTCCCAGAAAGTTCACAAAAAACAGAAGCATATTTGAAAAACCCAAAAATATTTAATTTGGAAAATTTTGATTATTTATATCTATATTTAAAGTTATGATACTGCATATGGCATATACTTATATATATTATTATATGTACTTATTATTATTAATTATTGTAAATATTTTACAACCTTTAAAAAAATAAAAAGGGTTGTTCCTTTGGACATTTTCTAATTTTTGCATATTTAGTATTATATATGTTATTATATATTGCCAATATTTAATATTTAATATTAACCACATGAGAGATAAGAGGGAATCGTACGCTCCACACAAGGCGGGACTGGTGCCGCTGAGCGGACCCCTTAGAATGCCCTAGGTGGTCGAAACAATAATCAACCCATACAGTATAAATCAATCAATGAAGAAGCAAGTGTGAATTAAAATTTTTTATAAACCCTACAAAAATGATCGTATTGTGACAAGTAGAGTAGGGTGTCGAACACAGGGAACACACGAAGTAGCACTTAATAATATTTATAAATAAATAATGAAAAAATAATATAGGTAAGTATATATATATAACTATGCATATATTAGCCAAATAATGTGGGTTTTTAATTTTATATTTAATAATATTTATATATATTATATTTTTAAATGTTCTAATCGTTTTTATTTTTTGAATTAGTAAATTCTTTTTCTTTTAACTATATAGTATAGGATATAATAGGCTATATATACAATTATAGATAATATAGATATTAAAATAACTAAAAATAAATAACAATTATCCAATTAAATGTTTTTGGATTTTACATAATTTTTACTATTGTTGTGATTTTTTTATAAAATTTGAACATTTTTATATATTTTTAAAATAAAAAATAACATGAATCAAGTACTTAATATATAGCCAAAATTGAAATAAAGATTAAAAATAGCAAAATAAGTCTAAAATTCTTCAAATCAATTTTAGTGGGTGGATAATAATATAAATAACATTATAAAACAAAAAATAATATTTTTCGGTTTTTTTAAGAATTTTTATAGATTTTTATAAAGAATTTTGGGGATTTTTATTTTTAAGAGATTTCTTTTTCTATTTTTATTGATTTTTGGTCTAAAAGATCAAAATAATTAAATAAGAAAAATATATTTTTTAGGAACTTTTCAAAGGGTTTGTATACTTTTTTAGAAAATTTTAAGTCAAACAAGGGATTTTGGTGCTCTTTTTTATTTTTAATAAACAGATAATAAGTACTAATTTATGAAAATAAAAATTGGCATGGAAGTATGTGCAATCAGGAACCTACGTCTTTTTTTTGATAATTTTTGGAGCACTATAGCTACATTTAATAAATAGGGAAATTGCATAGAAATTACTAAATGGCAGAGGCATAATTGTATTTAAAAATAAACTGGAAGGTTCAGATGCAAATACACCAAAGTTTTTAAATGACAGTCCAAACTTAAAGCATTAAAATAAATTTACAAAAGCTGTGAGGGTGTTCACACAATTTTACGACATAAAACGTTCATATGTACGTGACTCAGATGGGGACTAATTGCAATATTCAAAATGTTCCAGGGATTAGATGCAATATACCCACTACTTTTTAAACTACATAGAATATATACATGACTTCTTAGCAAATACAAAAAGGCGGAGGAGGTCGGTGAAAATTACCCACTAAACGTCTCAGATCCGACTGCCATGGTGTTACCACATGCTCTATCCAACAGCTTTAAATGGACGACGTTTTGAATAGAACCAAGGGCCAAGATTAGACTTGGGCCCTAGTTTTTGATCCAACGACATTGTGTCCCCCTGAAAGAACAGACAAGAACACGTCACTGGTGAACTTCGATCCTTCGTTCCTCTGTGCTCCGACGATCTATCACTCCTCCGACAGACCCAACAGGGAGCTGGGCATCCTCCGTGTGCAACAACAGCTTCGATCCTTCGTTCCTCGATGTTACAACAAAGTCGAAGCACCTGGAGCTGCTCCAGGTGGTCGTCAGGGTCTCAGACGCATCCCTAGACCTGCAAGTTAGCACCAAAATGTTCCTGGCTGTGAGGTCTATCTCCTCCACCTAGGTATTGACTGAAACAAAGAGGGGAATGGAACGGAGGGAGGAGCTCTGACGATAGGTGATGGAGGGAGCTCTGGAGCCCATATCCATGATGGATCTAGGTTGGATGAAGTGGTGATTGGGTGGAGAAGGCGAAGAGGATTGAGATGGTGTGAAGATTAGGGAAGGTTGACGGTCAGATGACTATGATTTTGACCTAGAGGCTTAGCTCCAGGAATTGGGGGAAATATGATCACAGCTACCCTAGTTGATTAAGGATGAAATTAAAGCTACTCAGTGAAAATAAAATGTGAAACACATATAAAATACTAAGGAAAAGGGGCTCGACAGAGCCTGGGGATTCCGGAGCGGAACCGGTCGGAGCAGCTCCGGCGGTGGGTGGATGCACCTCCGACTTAGCCTCTCCTCGCTGCAAAACACCAACCACACCCTGTTTTCACCATGGTGAAGGTTTTAGGAGTGATTTGAGGGACTAAAGACCAAATGAGAGCGATCAAAAAGCAAAAGAGGATCTAGGGGTTTTATTTATAGATGAATTTTAAACAAGTTTCAAGGATCGATTGTGTGGAGATGGTTGGTGGCAAGTGGAGATTTGAAGATGGGCATGGATGAGGGATGAGATGGCTACAGGAAGGTGAAGGTCTTGAGGAAAGAGGAAGATGGAGGCATGGAGAAAATGGAGAAACAGGCGTGCTCCTAACTTCTGACAGAAGTCAAATGGGATGTGGTATGATTGACCAAGGTCAACAAATGGAGACGCCTGGTTGGTTCACGTGGGCCAACCCGGAAATTCCAAGGTAAAAATGCCTTGGAAAATGGCTAATAAATATTAACTGATTTTATTATTTTAGGTCATAAAATAAAAAATGTTTCTAATTTTCTTGTATTATTTTTTTACATATTTTTTACTTTTTATAGGTTATTATTTACAAGTTTATTTTTAGGGTTTTACTTATAGGTATAATTAGCAATGTTTTGAGTATTTTATTTTAAATTTGTAATTTTGATTTTATTATTTATTTTGTTATTTTATATATTTACAACTTATTTGTATATACTTAGATATATTTTTATTATATTTTTATGATATAATATATACACTTAAACAAATATAATTATATATTATATATGTATAGTTATTGTATTTTCTTCTATGTATTTAGTGTTCATTTTTTATTTTAGTATTTTCTTTATGGTTTTATTTAGTTTTAATATGTACATATGATATAAATAATATTTAAAAGTTTTAAAAATATAAAAATATAAAAATAATAAAGAATAAATAAAAATGAATATTTTATTCGGGTACAATGTACAACAAGGGTCCAAAACCTAACTTTCACACCTTAACTCCAAAAATATGAAACCACCTTCATTACATAGCTTATTAAAAGTTATGTACAATTAAAGCTGATTTTTGATACATTTTAAGTTTTTATTTGAGAGATATGGGTCTGGAAAGTTGAGCTTTTGGCTTTTTATTTAGAGTATAAAAAGTATACTCTATATTATTTTTGCATAAAATCACTTTTGTATTTTTCTATATATTATTATCTACAACATTCATGTACAAAGTTTCTTTATTTGATGTATAAATAATAAAGAATAAAATCTGTCCCAAAAAGTAATTACTAGCCTATTTTGTAGAGTGACCTGACTATGGTTTCTGTACAATTAGCCACTCTATCTCCCCTACTTTATTCCTTGTCAACTAAGTCATCATGATGATTGAGTCTCAAAGGCTAGGGTCACTCCAGTGTCCTTAATACTTCACTCTTTTTCTTTTCTTTCCTTTATTCTTTTATTTTGGCAATAAATGCAATAGATATACAACATTTTATACGGTATTTGGTACAAATTAATGACTTTTTGGTTTGACAAAATAATGATATAGTCATGCATTCAGCTAAGGTTTAAAGGCCAAAATGAAAGAATAAAGGTGATGAAATGGAGATTCATCAATATTACATTATATATACTCTTATATATATTTATTATATATTAAAAAAGAAATTAAAAAATAAGAAAATTAAAATTTAAAAAATATATAATATTTAAATAATTAAAATAATTAAAAATCCAATGATTGGATATTATGCACACATATAAATAGGCACACTCATATTATTTATTTATAAATAATATACCTGCTACGTCCCTTATTCCTTGTGTTCGACACATTGCTCTCCTTATCATTATGCTCATTTATCTGTAAGGTTTATAATAAAATTTGACCCATTTCTCTATTTTGAATTGCTTTATATTATCATTATGGGTTGATTGTTATTTAATTCATTGAGGTTCGCGTCGATTGCGTCAGCGACTACGGTCCCTCCTTCTGTGGACCGCACGACCGCTCCGCTTGACTCTTTGGATTCAAAAGATGCATAGATGAAAAGTATGCTCATTTTTTCAATTTTATGCAGGTTAAAAGGGATGAAATTATGCAACAAAATGATATGCACTACATGTGGAGAATGAATCATATGCAATTTTTATTTAGTTTTCATGCAGGTATTGATGCCACAACATGCTATGCAATGCAACATTTATTTACAAGCTCAATTATGCCCTTAAATTAACTATAAAACTGATCAAGAGAGATGAAGTCAATTTCATTAGCAACTGATTCATAAGAATAAGTCATAGTTCAACTAATGGCCTTTAACTATAGAGAAAATGACACCTTAAATGTTTAGAATTTAGCAAACGGTTTTGAATGTCAGATCAGTCACTTAAACATGCCACCATGTAGAGCCTAAAATTATCATCAAAATGAAACTAAAATTACTTAAATTAGAGTTTGGATGCTCAAGATATAATGATAATGGTTCCGAGGGCACAAATGCAAGAAAACATAGAAAATAAATAGATAAAATACCAAAAAAAGTCCCTGTCAAGGTTATTTTTTGCAAATTTTTAAAATTGGCGAGACCCTAATGCAATTTGCCGAAGCACAAAACGTGAAGCATGCGCGCTTGGGGAGGACCTGCTTGTGAATTAAAGAAAATCGTAGGGCATGAACGAAATTTTCCCAGCCTGCATGTGCACAGCACGTGCATAGGCTAGGCTCGAGGTGTGGTTCAGTCGGTTGTAGGTTCGGAGGCCATGTGGAGTGGCCTCTGCGCTTCGTCACTACTCTGGTTCCACCTAGCCTCCTAGTCTGGTGCCAAGGCTGGAGCATGATGTGGGTCGTTCGATCAAGATTTTCAGACGGTATTTGTATCCTGGAGCTCCATCGTCCTCCTCCTCGATGCAATAGTAAAGGTGGGGGCTCCAACCAACCCCCTGAGGCTCCTCTATGCCCTTCCTCGAATGCAAAAGTTCAGAAAAGCATCTGGAATGGATGGCGAAGACCATGGAAGACAAAGGGAGAGCGAGGGATGGCTGAAGCGACGTGACGATGCTCCCTCACCGGCGTAGAAGCTCTAGAACAAATCAACGAGGTTAGCTACGATCATTGAGGATTTGGATCTGCAGAAGGTTAGAGGGAGATAGCTGAAGCATGTTGGGGTGTGTCGAGGGCGTCGGAGCGTAGATGGTGGTGCCCGAAGTGGGTTCTTCTACAGCTCCACCGGAGAAGAAGTCCTGGAGTGGGGGAAATCATGGGCGAAGGAAGAGGGTGATTGGAGTGAATGGCGTGGATGCGAGATGTAGGGTGAAGGTGGAGGTGTGCTTAATTGACGAGAGAGTGGTCGTGTGTGCATGATTAAAAAGGATAAACCAAAGACAAAGAAACGAATGGCTTACCTAGAAGATCTGAGGAAGAAAAAGAAGATGAATTAGAGGCTTGGGCTGAGCCGACGAGGGCTCGGGTCGTCTCTCATCGTGCTCTGCTGAGGCACGTAGCCGAAAAAGAAGATGAATTTTGCAAAGGTTTTTCAAACCATATAGATAGATTTCTCAAAATAATTTTGCAACCATTTTCAAAACCAATTGCAAATAGATTTTTTTCAAGAGATATTTACTTCACATAAAGAAAAGAAACTTTTACAAACAAAATATTTTACGAAGGTTGAAAATATTTTACAAAATATTTTTCAAACAGTTTTAAAATATTTTGCAAATAAAATTTCAAACTCTTTTCCAAACATTTTGCAAAACTTTTTTACATGATTTATTAATCAGTATATACAAGAAGAGTTTTGAGGAATAATAACATTTTTTATTAAAAGAATTTAATGAATTTGTATATTCATTTACATTATTTTGGGCCACATTAATTGAAAATACAAAAGTAGGAGTTATGGCTAAAAATATACAATGCATATATTGACCCCCCTATACTTAGCTTGAACTATGTCCTCATAGGTCGGAGAGAAAAAGGAAGACATAGCTCGTACTAAGTATCGGAAAGACTATACTATAACGACTAAAGAATAGGAAGTCAACCGTCCCCCCTATACTTAGGATCAATTAATACTAAGTATATCAGACTGTATATAAATGCACGGAGGGTCGAGGGTGGGAACGAATAAATTAATAAATCAACGGCTCGACTTGTCTCCCCCTATACTTAGGGTAAAATATCCCTAAGTATAGAAAGGATGCCAAAATTAAGGAAACGGGCGAGGGATCAAAGTACTTGTACGAGGGAAACATGCAGGCAAATGGCATAGCTTGTCGTATACTAGGCGATAGGGAGACATTCCTAACAGTGACTTGTACGCGGTCCAATAGGCCCAAAGTACTGAATCCAACAACTGCGACCAATTCTTCCTGTCAGGGCGTACGAGCTTCTGCAAAATTATCTTTATCTCCCTGTTTGAACATTCGACTAGGCCATTGGATTGTGGTTGGTACGGAGAGGTGACACGATGTTCAATGCAGAATTCCTGTATCAGCTTCTTTACCTCTCTGTTGAGGAAGTGACTACCCCCATCAGATATTAGAATTTTAGGGATCCCAAACCTAGCAATGATGTGATCTCTTAGAAACCGGCAAACGGTGCGACTCTCGACGGTTAGGGTTGGGATAGCCTCCACCCAACGGCTTACATAATCGACAACGAGCATAATATACTCAATTCTGTGACTGTTAGGGAACATGCCCTTGAAGTCAATTCCCCACATGTCAAGCACGTCTAAAATATGCATGTACTTCAGGGGCATTGTGCCTCTCATTCCAACAGTACTGCTCAGTCGTTGACAGTCAATGCAGTGCTTGACAAAGTCTTCTACATCCTTAAATAAAGTTGGTCACCATAGGCCGCATTGTAAAACTTTCGATGTCGTTCTCCTTTCAGAGTGATGTCCTCCTATTCTTTGGAGTGGCAATGCTCGAGGACACTGTGGACTTCCTCCTGAGGAATGCATCTTCTCCAGATGCAGTCTGCCCTCTCAAGAAAGAGATAGGGATCCTCCCACTGGTAGAAATGGATTTCCGACAAGAACTTGCCTCTCTTTAATTTAGGTCAATCTTGTGGAGTTTTCTTGGATACAAGATAGTTCACAATATCGACGAACAGGGGAGCGAGGTGACTGATAAGATGGCTTCAATTGGAAAAGTCTCTATGATCGGCAGTAGGCTCTGCTCATGAGTGTCTGGCTCTGGCAATCTTGACAAGTGATCGGCCACCACATTTTGACTCCAAGTTTATCACGAATTTCAAGGTTAAAGTGTCTGGCTCTGGCAATCTTGACAAGTGATCGGCCACCACATTTTGACTCCAAGTTTATCACGAATTTCAAGGTTAAATTCCTGGAGCAGAAGGATCCATTTGATTAATCGTGGTTTGGCATCCTTCTTGGCTTGTAATTACTTGATGGTCGAATGGTCTGTAAACACTATAACCTTGGATCCAAGCGAATGGGATATGAATTTCTCCAGTGCAAACAGTAACTCTTTTTCAGTAACAGTGCAATTCCTTTGAGCTTCATCTAGAGTTCTGCTAGCATAGTGAATGACAAATGGAATATGATCTCTCCTCTATCCTAAAACTGCCCCAATAGCATAATCAGAAGCGTTTATCATGATCTCAAATGGTAGAGACCAATCTGACGGTTGAAGGACAGGAGCCTGAGTGATTATTTCTTTCAACTGAGAAAAGTCTTAGAGGACTATGTCATCTACAATAAAGTCAGCCTCCTTTCCCAGAGGCTCGGTCAAGGGTCGGGAAATTTTGCTGAAAGCTTTGATAAATCATCAGTAGAAATCAGCATTCCTTAGGAATGATCTGACCTGCTTCAAATTTATAGGTGGTTCTAGCTTTGAAATCACTTCCGCCTTCGCTGGATCTACCTCCATGCCATGCTTCGAGATGACATGGTCGAGCACAATACCTTCGGTCACCATAAAATGTCTCTTCTCCCACAAAAGCACAAGGTTCACTTCACAACAATCTTTTCAGGACTCGGCCTAAATAAGATAAACATTGATCAAATCTGTCTCCATAGACCAAGAAATCATCCATAAAGAAATTGAGAAAACTTCCAACCATATCTGCGAATACTGCCAACATACATCGCTGGAATGTCACTGGAGCGTTGCACAATCCGAATGACATTTTGTAGAGGGCATATGTCCCAAATGGACAGGTGAAGGTTGTCTTCTTTTAATCTTCAAGAGCAACTGCGACTTGATTATAAGCAGAGTATCCATCCAAGAAACAGAAGTATTCCTTAGTAGCCGGTCTTTCAACTATCTGGTCGATGAAGGGAAGTGGGAAATGGTCTTTCTTGGTCGCTAAATTCGTTCATCTGTAATCCACACAAACATGCCAAGATGTCGGAACTTTGGTTGCAATGTCCTCTCCTTTGTCATTCTTGATCATGGTGATCCCTGACTTCTTTGGCACAACATGCAAGGGGCTCACCCACTTTGAGTCTAAGATAGGATATACGAATCCCGCATCATACCATTTTGTGATCTCATTCATCACAACCTCCTGAAGGTTTGGATTCAATTGGTGCTGGAATTCGTGGGAGGGCTTACTGTCTTCTTCAAGGTATATGTGATGCGATCATAGTGAGGGGTTTATCCCATTGAGATCTGAAATCTTCCAGCCTATAGCCTTACAGTTTCTCTCTAGAACCTCGAGCAGATAAGATTCTTGTTCAACGGTTAGCTGTACGGGGAACATATTCGACACACCTGCAAGGAAGGCATCCTTCATATTTGCCGAAAGTGCCTTTAGCTTAGGTGGGGTTTGGTTCATCTCGGTGGTGATTTCAGCTACTGTGCAAGGCGATGTTGTCGGATCTTTCATCTGTATTGTCTCCACCATTGGCATTGTAGGCTCTGAGTTCAGTGCTGCACAGAATTCTTCGATGATCAAATCTTGTTCACAAAAATTTTCAATGATGTCCTCTTGCTCTGTCAAGGACAGGTGGTCATGAATGCATTTATCAGGTAAGCCAGCAAAAATCTATTCTTCAAGGATATTTGGGAATTTGACCGTGTCGTCCATGACCACCTCTGTGGAGAGGAATGCATGTGTCTCAATATCACCCATAAACAGATTTGTATCACGGATTTCGACTAAAAAGTCACAGCCTTCTATTTGCTGCTCTGTTGGCTCACTCTCGTCTAATGCAGATGCTGAAGGTTTAGGCACTTGAATCGTTACAATCGGCACTCACTGTTCGAACGGAAGGTTATCTGTCATGTGCCATAGTTCACTACTGCTTCAGCTGTTCGAAGGAATGGTCATCCAAGGATTATTGGGGTATGCAAAAGAGGAATTGGAGGGTACATATACAGAACTATGAAGTCCGTAGGGAACTGCATTTCTTGAATAGTGACGACGACATCTTCCAGAATTCCTTGGGGCCACTTAATGGATGTGTTTGCAAGCTGCAGAATCATTCTAGTGGACTTGAGCAGTCCCAACCCAAATTCTTTGAGAAGTGAACTGGGCATTTGGTTGATTGAGGATCCACTGTCAAGTAGAGTTTGGTCGGACTATTTATCAAACATCTGACATCTAACTAGAAGAGCTCTCATATCCTTCTTTTTCGTCAGGAGATTGCTGATTGTGTATACTGTAGCCGTAGTGAGGATATGCTTCACATTTCTTTCACAAGCTTGGCGCAACTGTCTCTTTGAGGTACAAGCCTCCTTTAGACCTTCTTAATATTTGGCATGTACTTGATGTCTTTGAGAAGATGCATTTCAAGAACAAGATTTTGAATTATTTTCGCCACATCAGGGTCAGACAAGGCAGTTTTCAAATTTTTATTTTTTTGGATTTTCTCATTGCATCAGGAAACATAATATATACAAAATCAAAAGCAGCAGTAGAAATAGTGTTCTCATTTACAACAAAATCTGTGCCTACATCATGATATACATGTAGATGACTAAAATGAAAAGGGTTATCTAGGAAAGGCGGGCATCCAAAATATTCAAGCAAGGCTCCACCGACTAACGCCGGATCAACTGAAGGTGTGGTTTCCTCCAATGCTGGGTGGTGCTTCTGCTGCTATTGCTGATGCTATTTTTTTGGCATTTTTATTTTCTTGCTTTTTTGGCTTTTTATTGGTGGTGCTTCTCCTTATTCTTCCTGTTAGCCATGTGAGCCCAATGCAAACCATTCCAACAATAAATGTTATTGTAATGTTTGATTTATTCATAAAAGTTACTGATTTATTTTCACTCCCTTTTTAAGATTAAGTGAATGAATGCACTACAAGGTCCCTCTGTATAATTAGGATTATGTACCATGGTCAACTTAATAATCATACAGCTATTTTCAGTAATAGAATCATAGAGGCTGGTGTTTGGATGAATATCTAAGGAGTTAGATTGAGGACTCATCAAGCACCGTTAAATGATTATTAAGAGATGATCTCCAACCTGAGTAGGAGATGGCAATCCTTTCTCATATAGGCCGATATCTGACCGACCTCTTGATGCAGGTCCTCTGCATGGGAATAGAGATTCAGAGGTGTCAGATTAGTTAGGTTAAAAAGTTGAGTTAATGAGATCGAGATAACCAAAGTCCTATATCGTATACTGTCATGATATAGGCACACATCTTCTGACCAGAGACAGATGTGTTTCTATATGTCTGAGTATGTACATTTGGCAGATCAATAGGTTGATGTCCTAACCAAGGTCTATACATCGGCGAGCTGGTGTGGATATAATGACATATGAGTAATACAATCTCTCAAAGGGATCATACATGTTCACTTCTGAATCGGAAGGCATGAGCTCACTAATGAGGTATTGGGACCGATCAAATTCCATGCATGGTCATCGTGCTTTAGAAGCATGACAAGAATTTGAAGGAATGATATATGCTTTTGGAAAGTATATGATCGATACCAAATCCCAATGACCAAGATTGAGAAATTTGATGATGAAACCCTGAAGGTGACAATGTAAAATTGATCTATATCTTCGAGTTCATCATAGGTCTTCCAATATGCAGGATGTACATGTATTAGGAATACCTAAGGGTGATGTAATCATAAACGATTGTATAACCTTGACGCTTCCATTCCGAGGGAGTGATGAAACAGGTATGGATTTTAGTGAGTCCTCTTAGTAGAGAAGTAATCTGATCTTGGTCCAAATGTTGCAATGGGAAGATTAGATTTGCGGCCTTGATTAAATCAAGCATCTATGAATACAATCATCCTGTCCTTATCTCCAAGAATCTGCGGAGAAAGCACATTATTCTTGAAAGAGTTCAAGAATAATTCCAAAGTTGAATTATATCTAAGCATTGAGAAATGGATAATTAAATGTGATTTAATTTTCATGAATAATGTAAATTTGATTCACATTATCAGAATGCATGAGAATGATTATCCAATATAATTAAATGTGATTTAATTATTGTGGATATGGATAATCTGGATATCACTATCCAATTATCCATGTATATTATAAATACGATTTATAATATATTAGAGAGAGAGACTTATGTGATTTATATTTGTTGATTAATTGTTAATGTGAATTGGATTCACATTGAATGATTAGTTGAAAATATAATTACATTTAGTTTTGGGTTGTGAATGAGATTCACATAATTTCAATGGCTTGGTTGATATTTTTCACAAGATAATTTGGAATTATTTTTTGTGAAAAAATTATCCACGACAAGAGTCATGGGAGATATCATGAGATAATGATATCTCATGATAATTAGAGGAGATAGACCCATTCCTCTCAATAGGAGTGGACAGCCACTACTCTCCAAGTGGAGAGGAGTAGCCGTCCCCCCTCTTTTAGGGAAGGAGGTTAGTCTCCTCATTATCCTATCTCTAGTCAAAGGTGATTTAATTTGAAATTAATTATATTAATTTATCAATATAAATTAATTTAAATTAAATCATTTGATGTTGTGTTTTTACAACAACATCTTAGCCGTTGAAAGAAACACAAATCAATCTCATCCATTGATTGTGTGTTCTCCATGGATTGGGATCCATGGACTCCCAAAACCCTATATAAGAAGAGGCATCCCTTGCTCTTTGAGTTACGCAATCTCGACGACGTCTCTCTCTCCCTCTCATTCTCACGCATACTCCCTCCCTTCTCTCTTTGAGTGGTTGTCCACTCTCATAAAGAGAAGGTCGCCTTCGTCGTCATTCCCGCTTCGACGACTTTTGGATCTCCGTCTTCTTTGGTACATGGCATTCGTGAAGAAGGCGTTCGATCCTGTGAGACAAGATCAGGAGATCAATCACTTGGATCAACAACTTGGATTGCGAGAAGCATGCAACTCATCCTCGCGCTCGCAAGTGTCTCCTCCGACAGATCGGACTTGAGACAGGAGGTCTCTTCGCTTAGAAGCTCGATCGCAACGATGCTCCAAGAGGTGTTACTACATATATTATGTGGTTAGATGAAATGATCCCAGAAATGTTCTTGGATCATGTGGTTTCATCATTTAAAATTTTTTAAAATTCTGTTGCACCAAGCAACTAGTGCGACTAGTCGCTCTTGATCGTATACGACACGATCATCATGCTTCCGTGATGTGCTTGAGGATCATCCCATATACCTCAAGTGGTATCAGAGCCAGGTTGGAGGTTTTGGATTCGATCCATAAACTAAAGAAGATTTGGGCTCGTCAGGGTTCGTGAAAATTTGTATCGCATTTCAATTTTCGCAACACTGCTTTGTGATAAATTTCGGTCATGTTGAAAATGTTTAAACATGAATTTATAACATGGATAATGTTCTTCATTAAGTAAGAAAATCGTAGAATTTGAGTTTGCGTAATTTGGATTCCGTTTGCTCAAGTTATTATCCTTTTAATGATCATATGTCCATCGTTTCAGGGATGGCGAATAATCACGTAATTAAGGAGTTAACTACTGTTTTAAAACACTTGAAAATGCATTATAATAACAAGATTTCTTTTTAAATCAAATTATCAAACTCTGGAAATTGATTTCACTTAATTTGGATTTAAAATAAAAGAGATATGCCAATTTCAGTTAGTGAGGGTCACTGCCGGAAATTGTATATTTTATCAAAAACTTTGTGATTGTCATTTAAGAATATTATGAAATTAATGACTAATTTCCTGGAATAATTATGGATAATATTTGGAAAATATTTGAATAATAATTCTTCCCTTAAATTACACTGTCTCAACCAATAAATGATTAGATTTGATCTAGATCACCAATTGGTTACTTGATACACTTTCAACAAACATGTTACTTGAATAGATTTGGGAATTTGTCTAACAGATTTCCTTATAATCAAAATGGTTTTGATTATTACTATATGGTATAATTTCGGTTGAAAAATCAATGATCATCTCAAATACACAATGATCAATTTGACATTATCCTTTCCTGAGGTGGATATGGTGTCTAGTCAGGGAGCGTTGGGGTTGCAGGTTGCACCGTGTACGGTCTGTCCCACTCTCATCGGTACTAGCCATGACATCGGGTAGGGACTCGATAATGTTGAAGAAATCATGGTGTATTTTCTAATTATTAAAATTTGAATTAACACTTACTTTGAGATAATATCATATTTTTCAAGTGACAATCAAGTTTGTTGATTGAATTGAAATGATAATTGATTTATTGTGATTAAATGAATTATATCCAATTAAAAATATTCTATTATGAATAGATGTGTTTTTCCCTTGGAAGATTTAATTATATGAATATGATTCATGATAATTAATTGAAATTTGAATAAGAGGTGGGGGATCACATAAGTGACATCCATGGTCTCCCATCAAGATGAAGGGTTCCGTCACCAGATATTGTATGTAGAAGATGCATGTCCGAAGTGATAGCTCCTGCATGCAATCCATTTGAATCGGGTTCTTTGCTTCTCGAAAGAGTAATGATGTATGTGTAGTGACCCCAATATGGAGTCCTCATATTATTGGGCCCATATTGGATTGCGCATAACGAGTTGTATTCCTGTTGACGGTTGGTTCAATTAACAACAAGACAACATCACCTTAGGGATGGTGGGCCTGGGTGTTAAAGATCGAATTGAGAAATGCAAGTTGGACTTGCAAGGCAGAATGTGTTCCCGCTTCTTTTTATTCAAGTTGTAAGTTCTCATATTATTTGGATGTGATAAAGATAAAGAGGAGATCCCAGATCTTGCTAGAGATATAGGGGTAAGTATATCTCTTGCTTTGAAAGTAATTATGGGAATTAACTTTCAAAGTTTAAAAGGCAAGACTAACTTGATTAAAAATTCCTTAATCAAAGATTTATAATTGAATATATAACTATTTATATGTTCCAATACAGTGCATTCTTAATTTCAAAAAGAGAAATCCATGAACCCACTTAGCAAGCTCCTGTAGGTCAATCAGTTGACCGGACCAAATTATTCGGATTGGATCCGAAATTTGGATCTTTCCCTTTCTGCTGAGCGCATCTCCTATGTGCTATCAAAGGACAAGTACACAGACCCAAAGACTTCAGAAGAAATCTCTTTTAATGATAAATATGATGAAGATCATAATCTGACAAGATGTTATATTCTGGATTCATTGTCCAATGTACTTTAGAAACAACATGTGGAAATGAACACTTCCTAGGAGATCATGCTGAATCTGAAGGAAATGTTCAGTGATGTAAACCGTACACAACGTTATAATATAATGAAAGAACTTATTAGCTGCAAGATGCAGGAAGGGACCTCTGTCAGAGAACATGTTCTCAAAATGTTTGGGTAACTATCTGAGTTGGAAACCCTTGGAGCTGACATGGACGCATATATGCAAGCTGACTTCATTCTGTTGTCGCTCCCTAAGTCTTTCAACAACTTTGTGGTTACGTATCACATGAGCAAAGTTGATTTTAGTAACGTTGGGCTATTGGCTGCATTGAAGTCTGCTGAAGATGTAATGAAGAAGGATAGCCCCTCTAGCAGTGCAATGGTTGCACAGGTCAAAGGAAAGCACGGTCAGAAGCAAGGTTCTCGGAAGGGTCCAGCCCAGAAGAGAACGAAGAAGAGTTAAGGAGTTTGCTCATCTACCAATGCGTCCACTCTGATAGCATCGAAGAAAACGATGTCTCTCATCACTGCAAGAAGCTGGGGCACTAGAAGAGCAATTGTCCGGATTACCTGAAGTCGGTCGACAAAGGTAAAGCCCCAACAGATATGAAATCTACTTTTATCATTGAAACTAGTTCTCTCGTTGGACGAGAAGGAAGTTGGATTATAGATTTTGGTGTTTATGTCCATGTATGCTATCCATTGCATTTGTTTCAGGAAACTGAGAGTTTTGATGAAGGGGAGATAGTCATCCAGATGGGATCTGATGCAAGTGTTGCAGTAGTCACCGTTGGGACCTACCGACTATCGTTATCTAGTGGAAGAGTCCTAGTACTTAAAAAGCGTCTTTATGTACCCGAAGTCAGAAGGAATTTAATATCTGTATCTAAGCTTGTTAGAAGTGGATATTCATTCCTTTTCTATAATAAAGTAGTCATAAGTCATTATGATAAATATATTGTGGATGGTGTTTTGACTTCTGGTGGAATCTATGAATTGAGCATTGATGAACGTGTCATGAATATTACTACCACTAAGAAAACCCTAAAAGGTCCAGGGAGAATGGAAATTATTCAAACATGATTTGGCATCAAAGGCTTGGTCATTTATCTGTTGATAGGATCAATAGATTGATAAAGGATGGACCCTTAGATTTTATAAAGATTCAACCTTTGCCTAGCATTGTATTCGAGAAAAATGACTAGGATGCCTTTTAGTAACAACGTTACAAGATGCGAAGATATTATTGACCTTATACATACTAATGTATGTGGTCCCTTCAGCACCGTGACTTGAAATGGATATAGATATTACTTGACATTTATTGATGACCATTCGCGATACGGGTTTATCTTCCTATTACGTCATAAATATGGAACATTTGAAAAGTTCAAAGAGTTCAAGGCTTTGGTTGAGAACCAAACCGATAGGAAGATTAAACAGATTCGATCTGAACGAGGTGGTGAGTACCTCTCGGATGAATTCAAGGAATACCTTAAAGAGAATGGAATTGTTGCCAATCTCACACCTCCTGGAACCCCCCAACTTAATGGTGTTGCCAAAAGATGCAATAAGACCATCATGGATATGGTCCGTTCAATTATGAGAAAAGCACATTTACCACTTAGTTTCTAGGGATATGCAGTAGAGACTGCAATATATATCCCAAACAAGATTCCTAGCAAATCTGTGCCTAAGAATCCTCATGAGCTTTGGTATGGAACCAAACCAAGTGTTAAACACTTGAGGATTTGGGGTTGCTTGGTCCATGTGAAGAAAATGGATGCAAGTAAGCTAGAATCTCGCACTAGAGAGTGCTACTTCATTAGGTATGTTAAAGATGGTATTGGATATCAGCTTTATGACCCTGAGACCCAAAAGGTTTTCGTGTCTAGAGATGTTAGATTTCTGGAGGATGACTTCCTTAAAGGTCAATACAAAACATGAAGTAGAGGAACTCATTGAATTCTCTGAGGATTCTGAGCTTCCTGAACCAGAAACTGAAGAGATAAATAAAGATGAAACACCCATACGTCTTCGAAGGAGTTCGAGGGTGGTTGCACCACCTGAAAGGTATGAATTCCATGTGTCAGGAATGACTGACAATGATCCTACTTCATTTGATGAAGCGTTCACGGATCATGACATGGATAGATGGATGTTAGCAATGAAGTCAGAAATTGACTCCATGCATAAGAATGGTGTATGGACCCTAGAGGATCCACCTGAAGGGGTAAAACCTATAGGGTGTAAATGGATCTTCAAGAGGAAAAGGAGACCTGATGGGAAAGTAGAGACTTTCAAGGCACGACTCGTGAACGAAGGCTACACACAGAGAGAAGACATCGACTACGATGAGACATTCTCTCCTCTGTCTATGCTTAAGTCCATCAGGACACTGCTATCTATAGCTGCATCTCTTGACTACGACATCTGGCATATGGATGTCAAGACAGCTTTCCTCAATGGATACCTCAAGGAGGATATTTATATGGAGCAGCCCCAGGGCTTCATAATCGAGGAAGGTAAAATATGCAAGCTGAAGAAATCCATCTATAGGATAAAACATGCTTCTCGTGGCTGGAACATCAAATTTGACGAAACCATAAAGAGTTATGATTTTGTACAGAATCCTGATGAACCTTGTGTGTACAAGAAGCTTAGTGGGAGCGCCATTGTGTTCATCGTGCTTTACGTAGATGACATCTTTATCATTGGGAATGATACATGTATGATGACTAGTGTTAAGATTTGGCTATCTCATACTTTCGAGATGAAAGATCTTGGAGAAGCCTCTTGCATCTTAGGTCTGAAGCTGTCCAGAAACCGAGAAAAGAGGATGTTGGGATTATCACAACATGGGTACATTAAGAAGATTCTTGAACGTTTCCGTATGGATAGTTCTAAGAAAGGTTTCCTGCCCTTAAGTCATGGCATACACCTCTCTAAAGGGATGGCTCCTCAAACTGTTGAGGAAAAGAAATCCATGGCTGGATGTCCCTATGCATCAGCTGTAGGAAACTTAATGTACACCATGATGTGTACTAGGCCAGACATCTGCCATGTAGTGGGAGTGGTAAGTCGTTACCAGTCCTGCTATGGAGAACAACACTGGAATGCAGTGAAGAACATTTTAAAGTATCTAAGACGGATGCAAGATTACATCTTGGTCTATGGAGATGGTGATCTCCGAGTCTTGGGATATACATTATTTATACTTCCAGTCGGATATAGATGATCGAAAGTCGACATCAGGGTTTGTGTTCTTGTTGAACGATGGTGATGTGAGCTGGAGAAGCAAGAAGCAGGACACTACAACAGATTCAACAACAGAAGCTGAATACATTGCCGCATTAGATCCTGCAAAGGAGGCGGTGTGGTTGTGTAAGTTCATCCTGGAATTTGGCGTAGTTTCCTGTGATACTCCCATCCCGTTACTCTGCGATAACTAGGGAGCCATTGCCCTGGCGAAGGAACCCAGATGGCATCAAAAGAGAAAGCACGTGGAAAGGAAATACGGGAGATATAAAAGTGTAATGACATCATCATCACCAAGATGGCCTCTGCCGACAACGTTGCTGATCCCCTTAACAAACATCTGGCACATAAGGTTTTTGACTAGCATGTAATGAGTATGGTTTTAAGGATTGTACCATAATGGTTCTGAGGTCTAGTGGGAGATTATTAGCCATGCGAGCCCAAGGTGAACCATTCCACCAATAAATGTTATTGTAATGTTTGATTTATCAATAAAAGTTATTGATTTATTTTCACTCCCTTTCTAGATTAAGTGAATGACTGCACTACAAGGTCCCTCTGTACAATTAGGGTTATGTACCATGGCCATCTTAATAATCATACAACTATTGATTCAGTAATAGAATCATAGAGGCTGGTGTTTGGATGAATATCTAAGGAGTTAGATTGAGGACTCATCAAGCACCGTCAAATGATTGTTAAGAGATGATCTCCAGCCTGAGTAGGAGATGGCAATCATTTCTCATATAGGCTGATATCTGACCGACCTCTTGATGCAAGTCCTCTGCAAGGGAATAGAGATTCGGAGGTGTCAGATTAGTTAGGTCAAAGAGTTGACTTAACGAGATCAAGATAACCAAAGTCTTATATCTTATACGGTCATGATATAGTATCCTCTGACTAGAGGCAGATGTGTTGCTATATGTCTGAGTATGTAGATTTGGCGGACCAATAGGTTGATGACTTAACCAAGGTCTATACATCGGTAAGCTAGTGTGCATATAAGGGCATATGAGTAATACGATCTCTCAAAGGGATCATACAGGTTCACTTCTGAACCGGAAGACATGAGCTCACTCATGAGGTATTGAGACCGATCAAATTCCATGCATGGTTGTCGTGCTTTAGAAGCATGACAAGAATTTGAAGGTGATATATGCTTTTGGAAAGCATATGATCGATACCAAATCCCAATGACCAAGATTGAGAAACTTGATGATGAAACCCTGAAGATGACAGTGTAAAATTGATCTATATTTTCGGGTTCATCATAGGTCTTCAAGTATGCAGGATGTACAAGTATTAGGAATACCTGAGGATGATGTGATCATAAATGATTGTATGACCATGACGCTTCCATTCCGAGGGAGTGATGAAACCGGTCTTGATTTTAGGGAGTCCTCTTAGTAGAGAAGTAATCTGATCTTGGTCCAAATGTTGGACATTGATCTAGATGAGATTCAGATGCAATGAGAAGATTAGATTTGCGGCGTTGATTAAATCAAGCATCTATGAGAGGTTCGTGAGATCTGGATTTGAGATGTGATCTCAATATCCAAGTCACTATACGTGGAACAATGCAATCACTTTGTCCTTATCTCCAAGTATCTGTGGAGAAAGCGCAATATTCTTGAAAGAGTTAAAGAATAATTCCAAAGTTGAATTATATCTAAGCATTGAGAAATGGATAATTAAATGTGATTTAATTATCATGAATAATGTGAATTTGATTATGATGAATCCGTGATTCATCATCTCAATATCTTGATCTTAGAAAATCTCCGAGTAAAATCCCAAATAAATGTCCATAAAATCAATAAATTAATAAAATAACTCTTGTAAATAAAATACACTAATTATTGTATATTAGATTGTAAAAAATAAATTAACAATAAAAAGCCACAAAATTAAAAGAATTTTCACCTGTAAATAGCCTAAAGCTTCATGTATTTTTAATAAATTCATTTCAACTCCTTTTTAGCTAATTCTTTCTCTGACTTGTTTATAAAATGTATATAAAATAAATTTCACCTCAAATAAATACTCCTAGATTCCAAAGAGAAAAAGCCCTAAAGTCCAACTTCCCAACCAAATTCCCGCTCCGTATGAATCCAAATTCACCAAACTCATTTTTAAAGTTTAAGATAGAAAATTATCTATCCCACGGAAGTGGTTTCATTAAAATCAGAGCTCGTTTGCAAAATTTGAGTTTTGGGACCTAGGGGTAGTTTGTATATATTATACATATCTTTCTTTCTTCATTTTTTATTTACTCTACTTAATTACTAAAAAATCCAAAAAATTATGTTTTAATTTATTTCTAGTATTTTATTTTATTTTTATTTTGTAAATATCATTTATTAAAATACAAAAAAGAAAAATTAGATAAGTAAAAAAAATTCCATGTACATAGTGTTTTTATGGACCTACTTAAATCTTCCATACTGTATTTTATTTTATTTTTCATTCTCTCCAATAATCACCTTTCAACTCCGTCATTCCATCATTTTTTCCAACTTCTAATTCAACTCCACCTCCATTCTAACCTCCATTCCACTCCACCTCCATTCTAACTTCCATTTTTTCCATCTCTTTATATACATCTCATCCTCCTCAATTTGCACTTGATCCATCTTTATGTGAGGAGAGCCTAGTTCCCATACAATGACGTAACCATGGTCAAGCGACGACAGCCCTCTCTCCAGTGAGATCCGTTGGCTTCTTGGCCAATATCGCAGCCGCACCCGCGTGTTGCTCGATCTCATCGCTCGCCGGCAATTCGAACGAGGACCGTGCTTCTCGTTAGCACACCATAGGCGATTGCTTCCATTGTACATAATTGGGTATGGGTGCCATCGACTTCGGTGGTGGCAAGATGTACGGTACGAGCGGAGTTGCTGATGGCTTGGTTGGCCTTTGGCAGCGGTGCGAGGATGCGGTAAGCCGTAGAGGGTGGGGGTGTCAGGAGGGGGCATCATCGGGCAGGGTGGCGGAGAGGGACGTTGGCGGAGGGGTGCTGTAGGAGAGTTGGCGATGGTGTTAGGGAGACGCGGAGGGGAGTCAGAGAAGACGTCAGAGAGGGGTGAGAGCGGGGTTGGAGGCGCGGGGAAGGTGAGGAGAGATGGTATTGGTGGATTTGGGGCTAGGGAGAGTACCGTTGGTACGGAGATGGTGTAGGGGATAAAAAAAGGATGCGACTAGGGGTATGGGGACATCGTGAAAGGGTGTTGGGCAGATGGAGATGGGGAGGGTGGAGATGAGGGGGAGAACTGAAGGGGCAACAGCAGGGTTGGCCGGAAGGAGTACAAGTAGGTGATTTTTACAAGTGAAGTTGGCTTCTTATTTAATGCAGATGTGGATGCTAAAATGCAGATGTTATCAATGCACGCATGAATGCTAATTATGCGATATAGGTGATGAAATGCATCTAATTACTCAGGAACATGGCTCTATTTTCAACTTTTAGAGTGATGAATCACAGATTCATCAGCCTACTTCTGCTCATGGTCATCGCTAGTCATCCAGCACACCCCAGGTTTATTCTAAACACATTATTTCTAACGATGGGTCTGTAGATGTGTCTGAGCAGGAATCTTTGCAGGAGACTAGCATACATATTGAGGACATTCCCAATGACCTAGATGTACCTATTAATCTTCGAAAGCATAAGCGTGCATGTGCCTCATATCTTCTCGCGTCCCAAGTTTCCTTTGATCACTTGATAAGGGAATTCAAGAGATTTGCAGTCACTCTATACACCGTACCCATGGAATTATCAGGAGACCCTGAGAGACAGTCAGTGACATTTGGCCATGGAAGAGGAGATGGCTGCTCTACAGTCGTGTGGTACCTAGAGCTTGGTTCCCTCTCCTAATGGAGCATATATTGTTAGTTGTAAATGGGTGTTTACTATCAAACACCATGAATATGGGAGTCTTAATCGTTACATGCCAGATTGGTTGCACGTGGCTTTACTCAGACACATAGAGTAGATTATCTTAACACATTCTCCCATGTTGCTCGCCACTCCACTGTACAAGTTCTTTCAGTTGGATGTGGTGTGTGATTGGCCTTTATTTCAGCTTGATGTTAAAAATGCATTTCTGTATGGCGATCTCCAGGAGGAAGTCTACATGCAGTAGCCTCTGGGGTTTGTTATTGATGGGGAATTTACGAAGGTTCGTAGACTTCATAAGGTCATATATGGCCTTAAGCTGAATCTAAGTGCATGATTTCAGAAGCTCTCGGATCTGATTGAGAGGCATGGATTCAAGAGATCGAATGTGGATCATTCATTGTTTGTATAGATAACTTCTAAAGGTACGGTTGTTATCATGGCATATGTTGATGACATACTTGTTACAGGAGATGATGTGCAGGGGATCAAGAGGGCAACTAAATTTCTGGATAGACAATTTGTCACCAAGGATCTTGGTACCCTACGATATTTCTCAAGGTTAGAGTTTGCCAAGAATCAATAGGGTCTTGTGATGATCCAAAGAAAGTACGTAACATATATGCTAGTTGAGACATGCATGATTGGGTGTCGACCTGCTACTACTCCTATGGATCCCACCAACATGAGGCTATGTGATGATGATACAGAGGAGGTGGGTAGGAAAAGATACATAGAACTGGTGGGAAAGCTTCTCTACATCACTATCACTAGGCTAGATATCTCCTTTGCAGTTAGTCGGGTCAGCCAGTTCATGGAGCAACCCCAACAAGTACATATGGACGCAGTTTATATGATATCGAGGTACCTAAAGTCATATCTAGGAGTAGGATTGCTATTAAGGAAATGAACTCTGACTATCTCTGCATGTGCAGATGCAAACTCTGAAGGATGTCCTAATGATAAGAAGTCCACTTCAGGCTTCACTATATTTCTTGGCGGTTCTCTTGTTTCTTGGAAGAGCAAGAAGCAAATTATGGTTGCTAGGTCAAGTACTAAACCTGAATATAGGGCTATGGCACAAGCTAGTACAGAGATGATGTGGGTTCGAGCAGTGTTAGAAGACTTACATATAGATGTACCTCTTCTTATGCAATTATAATGTGATAACCAGGCCACCCTATTTATTGCAGCTGCATTTCATGAGAGAACTAAACATATTGAAGTGGGTTGCCACACTATACATGGGACATAATACATAAAGGCTTTATTTCTACTTCTCATATTCGTTCAGGAGATCAAATTGCAGATATCTTTACCAAGGCATTGCTCAGAGGACCATTCCAGAAGTGTTCACCCAAGATGAGCATGATTAACATCTATGCTCCATCTTGAGCGTGAGTGTAGAGATATATTTATGGTTATGTATTATTTCTCTATTTTCTTTACTTATGTATGTCTTATGTAATTTACCCATAGGTCTCTCCTCTATATAAGAGAGCCTAGGGTTCCCATGAATAAATAACTCTCATTCTTTTCCCAACAATATCCATTGACATTGTGACATCCAGTCGAGTAACCCGAACCCGACCCGATTAGGGTCCATATGATCCGATAAAATTATCGACTGATACTAAATGATCTGAAATGATCCAGAGATCATAAATTAAAATTCGTCTAGGATCAATCGATCAAAAATTGATTGCATCGTAAAGCATGCTAGCATAAAAGCTGCAACGTAATTGGAAATCATAAAAATAATTCGATACCATCATAAAATTTGTCTCGACAAAATAATACAAACGAAATCGACCATTCGTCGATTGGAGGTCAGTTGATAATTTAAAATCGTAAAATTTGATCAAAAATCAAAACCATAATTCGTCAATTTATGTATCCATCTTGGATTAGAAAAGTATGAAATTATATCGTTTGATCATCATGCATAGATGGTTGAAACGGGATATTATACCTCTAAATCAGAAATTCGAGATGCAACTACGGATGACTTTGGTATTCAAATAAGGGAGAGAGATTGGTTTTTAAAAAAATAAAAAAAAATAAAATCTAATATTTACAGACAGTGACCACTTGGCTCCCTTTTTCCTACTCCACTTGGCCTCAAGCCCTTCCACTTGGAAACAAAAGCATATCTCCTCCGCCTTATTTATATCTCCCCAAACCCCCTTCATTATTCTCCAATTTTCCTCTCAAGTACTTCTTCCTCCTCTATTTTCTACTGGAGAGAGTGCAACAAATACGGTTGTTGCTGCATATGAACCAAGCAGCTGAGCCTCCCATCCTCTCTCTTCTGCTATTGTAGTTCCTGCCGACCTTGGAGGAGCACCTCCTGCTGCCCAGTAGCTGAAGTTGCTGCTCTGGAAGTAGCTGGAGCCTTCCCCTTGTTGGAAGACCTCCAATACCGTTTTTGCTCTCTAGAATCCAAGTTGCTGCATGAACAACAACCAATAGTTGCTACCACCAACCAAATCTTGGAACTGCTCTTGCATGCTTGATCTACAATTTTTTTGAAGAATCAAAGGTACAATCCAAACCCCTCTTGCTTCCATCTATGTTTCCTAAAAATTTAATTCAAAACTCCTCATTTATACTCTGATTTCACATTAATATAGGGAAGATTTGGGGTTGGAATTGCATGTAATTGGACCTAGTTTCAAATCATTGTTATGTTATAATTTCATGTTAAAATAAGAATGATTTGGGGTTGGAATTTCATGTAATTGGACCTAAGTTTCATATCACTAATTATAGCCATAGATTTCATGAGAAATTTAGGAGTAAAATGCACATAATTGAGTCTCAAATTCAGACACATGAGATACTTTTTCATGCTTAAATTAAAAGATTTATGGGTGATCAACATACATATTAGATCCAATTTAAAGATCATTTTTTTGCTACTAAATTTATGATTTGAAGTTAAAAAAATGAAAATTTTGTATATCAAGAAATTTAAATTCAAATTTAAAGAGTAGCTTCAACTCTAGTGATCTAAAGATGAGAAGAATTGGGAAATCTTGTATCAATCTGAACTTAGATCCATATCCAAGGAACAACTTCTAATCCCATGACTTATTGAAGATTCTGAAATACAATTATAAAAATATTAATATTCTTCTCTTTTCAAGTCAACTATAGAATAGATTAAGAAAGGATGGAGTAGACAAATAAGTGAAATTGATGATGAATAAGTGATATCAATAAGATCGTTGACAAAAAACCTATATTTGCACAATTGAGCATAGAAATAGCCGAGAAAGAGATGATTAGTCAAGGAAGGAAAGATGACGGTGAATCAATGATGACTGGTAATTAAGAGTGCCTGTCACGGTGACTCTTACACCTGACTGTGCGAGGGTGTGGTGACCCTCAACTGGACGGAAGATAGGAAGCCCATTTAGAGCAGTGGTCGCCAAGTGCACGAGTCTAGGATCCCAGTCCTTTGTACGGTTTTCACGCAAGCTCGTAGTGTTTTTACGCTTCGTTGGGATTCGGGTTTTTGACCAGCTCCACTGACCCTGTTTCAGTATGGTACCTAGGGTGGGGACCCTTGGTTTTGGTTTTATTTTACGAGCTCATTATCCTATACCGGTCAGACCGATTTTTAGAGTAACTCTTCCGGAGAGTCTCTCCCACCAATCTTAGGGGTGTACTTTTGGAGTAGGCCTAGCCCTTTACTGGGCACTTCCACTTAGAGGGCGAGATGGAAGAGTCTCTTAGGAGACGTCCTCACCACTTAAATCTTCCGTCTAGCCCTCCGTAGGCATGCAGTGGAGTATAATGCTACCTACCCTCTTGCAACCCATGTTTCCTTAGGCCAACTCTTAGAGAATTTCTTAAGGTTTGTTGTGGGATTGGCAACCGTAGAGGTACCACAAATATATTAGGAAGCGATAAAAGACAGTCAGTGGTGTCTTGCAATAAAGGAGGAGATGACCGTGCTACAGTCGTGTGACACATGGGGCATTGTTATAGCTCCTACATGAGCATCTATTGTTGGATGCAACTAGGTGTTCACTATGAAGCACCGTGCAAATGGCAACATGGATCGCTACAAGGCTAGACTCATGGCTCGAGGTTCATCTAGACATATATGGTGGACTATTAAGATACTTTCTCTCCAGTGGCTCATCATTTACACTTCGAGTCCTTCTCTCTGTTGATGTGACTTGGGACTGGCCCCTATATCAGCTTTATGTGAAGAATGCCTCTCTCTAGGTTACCTAAAAGAGGAAGTCTACATGTAGCAACCACTTGGGTTTGCTGCTGAGGGGGAGTGTCAGAAGGTTTGCAGACTTCATAAGGCTACATATGGCCTTACGTAGAGTCCAAGATCATGGTTTCAGAAGCTCTCAGATTTGATAGAGCAGCAAGGTTCGTAAAATCGACAGCAGATCACTTACTGCTTGTTCGGAGGTCTCAGAGAGGTACAATTTTTCAGAGGTACTGTTTATGTTGATGATATTATTGTCACATGGGATGATGTGCCGATAATCCATGCAGCTAAGGATTTTCTAGGTCAGCAGTTTGTGACCAAGGACCTTGGCGGTCTACGTTACATCCTTGGACTGGAATTCACCAGGAACCAACGAGTCTTGTGATGACCCAGAGGAAGTACACTATAGTACGTTATAGATCTTCTCTTTGAGATTGGCACTGCAGATTGCATGCATGTCTCTACTCCCATGGACCCGAGCATGAATCTTTATGATGATGATTCTGAGGAGGTAGACAAGAGGAGGTACACGGAGCTAGTTGGAAAGCTCCTATACGTGACCACTAACAGGCCAGATATATCCTTTGCAGTGAGCAGAGTGAGGCAGTTCACGGAGTAGCATAAACGAGCACATACGGATGTAGTCCATATGATTCTGAGGTATATGAAGACCTAACTTGGCATTGGTCTTCTATTTAGCAGAGGCATATCCCTTGCCATTACATCTCTTGCAGATGCAGATTATGCAAGATGCCCTAAGGACAGGAAATCTAACTCCAGCTTTGCAGTAGTTATAAGGAGTTCCTTGTTCATGGAAGAGCA
The DNA here is from genome assembly GCA_037367405.1 of Ottelia alismoides. NCBI lineage: Eukaryota > Viridiplantae > Streptophyta > Magnoliopsida > Alismatales > Hydrocharitaceae > Ottelia > Ottelia alismoides. The sequence goes on along the minus strand of JAZKJV010009735.1, from coordinate 142,724 downwards.
AGAAGTAGATGGCGGTCACCATATCCAATGCAAAGTCATAGTACAAAGCCATGACATAGGGGAGTTCAGAGATGATGCGGGTCAGATATGTTCTTACTGACCTAATTGTTGAAGTACCTCTTCCCATGCACCCCCAGTGCGACAACCAGGCCGCTCTCTTCATCGCCAACAACCCAACATTCCCTGAGAGGACCAAGTATATCAAGGTAGACTTTCACTACACTGTATATATGATTTAGAAGGGTTTCATCTCTAATACTCATGCCAGCTCGAGAGATCAGACAACAGATGTGTGCACCAAGGCCCTAGCTAGAGAGTCATTCCAGAGATGTTCCAAGCTGAGCATGATTGATCTCTACGCTCCAGCTTGAGGGGGAGTTTTGAAATATTAGTTATCGTCTATTGCTTTCTTGTATTTACTTTTCTTTATGTCCATCTCATGTAATTTGTAGAACAAGTTTTTCTTCTATATAAGAGAATCCTACGGCCTCATGAATAAATAAGCAAGTCATTGTTTTCTCTTAAAAATAACATATTTGATCAACTTGCAAACTAAGAGCAAAAGATTCAAACCTTCAAATATACCTACGATGATACCATAATGATACCATCTTGTTAGATCACAAATAATATTTCAAAACTTTACTTGAATATATAGTATTCTATGGTGCACTAAATAAGTCCAAAATGAGCATCTGGACACAATGTAAACATCTACCATTTACATGCTCAATACCAAAAAGATGTGAAGCTCTAAATGCTGTTATATGAGATTTTTCAATGTGATCTCCGGTAGCTTGAGTAACAAATACACTTCATTTCAAACTCATAATAAATCCAGTTCAGCCACGTGTGAAGGTTTCACAATGTCACAATCAGGAACATAAGCGTACTAACTCACACGCGAAAAGATCAAATCAATGGAATACAGTGTCCTTGATTACAGATCAGATTCACAGTTCTGTATCAACTACAACTCATCGTACCAGAACTCAACACAGATATTAATTCTTTCTTGCGAACTTCTCTCCAACAAATCACTTGTTCTACAGATGATTCTGCAACCAAAACTCAGCACAGTTGAGAACAACAACTCCAAATCAAATCAAAAAAACAATTGGCATTTCTGATAACTTCCGAGCTTTTCTCCAGCACCAAGAAGATCTCAATTATTTGTAAACTACAGCCAACGCTAAATCGATGAGGTCAGTAATGATGATCCAACATTCCATTTAAAATTGCCAGTCACATGAATCAAGCAAATGTTGGACATGCGAGCCCACGACGAGCCATTATGCAATAAATGTTATTACGAATATCATTCTCTAATCTGAAATGAAGAATACATAATTTGCATAATAGGTCCCTTAGTACAATTAGGGTTATGTACCATGGCCATCTTAATGATCATACAGCTGTTGATTCAATTATTGAATCATAGAGGCTGGTGCTTAGATGAATATCTAATGAGTTAGATTGTGGACTCATCAAGCACCGTCAAATGACTATTAAGAGATGATCTCCAGCCTGAGTAGGAGATGGCAATCCTTTCTCAGTTAGGCTGATATCTGACCGACCTCTTGATGCAGGTCCTCTGCATAGGAATAGAGATACGGAGGTGTCAGATTAGTTAGGTCAAAGAGTTGATTTAACAAGATCGAGATAACCAAAGACCTATATCGTACGCTGTCATGATATAGGCACACATCCTCTGACTGGAGACAGATGTGTTATTATATGCCTGAGTATATACATTTGGCAGACCAATAGGTTGATGACCTAACCAAGATCTATACACAGGCGTGCTGGTGTGCATATAAGGGCATATGAGTAATACGATCTCTCAAAGGGATCATACAGGTTCACTACTGAACCGGAAGACATGAGCTCACTCATGAGATATTGGGAAGAATCAAATTCCGTGCGCACGGTCGTCTCGCTTTGGAAGCTTGACTGAATTTGTAGGTTTGATATATACTTTTGGAAAGTATATGATCAAGACCTAGGTATGATATATGCTTTTGGAAAGTATATGATCGATACCAACTCCCAACGATCAAAAATGAGAAACTTACTGATAAAATCCTGAAGTAGACAGTATAAAGTTGATCTAATACTTCGGATTTATTCTGAGCCTTCCAGTACGCAAGATGTACAGGTATTGGGAATACCTGAGGGTGATGTGATCATAAACGATTGTATAACCATGACGCTTCCATTCCTAAGGAGTGATGAAACGGGTCTGGATTTTAGTGACTCCTCTCAATAGAGAAGTAATCTGATCTTAGTCCAAATATTGGACATTGATCTGAATGTGATTCATATTCAATGAGAAGATTAGTTTTGCGGTCTTGATCTAATCAAGCATCTATGGGAGGCCCGAGATCTGGATTTGAGATGTGATCTCAATATCCAAGTCACTATACGTGGAACAATACAATCGCCCTGTCCTTATCTCCAAGTATTCGCGGAGAAAGCGCATTATCCTTGAAAGAGTTCATGGATAATTCTATTGTTGATATATGTATCCGAGCATTGAGAATATGGATAATTAAATGTGATTTAATTATCATGAATAATGTGAATTTGATTCATATTATAAAGATAGTTATCTTAGATAATTAAATGTGATTTGATTATCAAAGATGTAAATAATGTGAATGTGATTCACATTATTTGGGCACATGAGAATAGAGATCCAAGATGATTAAATGTGATTTAATTATCATGGATATGAATAATGTGGATAACACTATCCACATTAATCATATATTATAAATGTGATTTATAATATATAAGAGAGAGCTATTTGTAATTTACATTCATTAATTAAATGTTGATGTGAATTGGATTCACATTGGACATTAAATTGAAAATGTAATTTACATTTTATTTTGGTTTGTGAATATGATTCACAAATTTTTCAATGGCAAGATTGCAATGTCTACAAAATAATTATGAATTATTTTTATAGAATAATTTACAACAATTATTGTTGAAAATATTGGAGATATATGCAATCTTAGAGATTGCATTTGAGTCCCCCTTTCCTACTAGGAGAGGAGGGACGGCCACCAATCCCTAAAGGAAAGGGCGGCCGTCCACTCTTCCTATATGGAAGGGAGGAGCCTCCTTTCCATTATCTCCAATGTTAGTTGATTTAATTTGGTGATTAAATTATATTGATTTATCAATATATATTTAATCTAAATTAAATTAATTGTTGTTGGTTTTTACCAACACAAATCTTGGCCATTAAAAGAAACACAATCAATGGGAGCCATTGGATTTGTGTTACCCATGGATTGAGATCCATGGATCCCAAAATATTATAAATAGAAGGGCACCGCTTTGCTCTTCTCTACACATAAGAGAACACAAGTCTCTCTCTCTCTCTCTATTTCTCTCTACATGTCTACTCTCTCTCCCTCTTATGGTCGTCCACCATGGATGCCCTAGAGAGGTTCACCATCGCTGCAGCGTCGTCGTTATGATGCCCGATCGTCTGCTCATGGATCTCCATCTCCTTCGGTGCGCCTCGCTCGTGAAGAAGACGTTGGATCTCGTGTGTCGAGATCAGGAGATCCGCCGCTTGGATCATCAACATGGATTGCGAGAAGCACACGATTCATCCTCGCGCTCGCAAGCGTCTCCTCTGTCGGATCGGACTTGAGACATGAGGTCTCTTCGTTTAGAGACTCGATCGCAACCACGCTTCAAGAGGTAATCCTATTACTTGTTTGTGGTTTAGACAAAACGATCCAAGAAGTGTTCTTAGATCATGTGGTTTCGTCGCATGAATTTTTTTTTTAATTCCGCTGCATCGAGCAACTAGTGCGACTAGTCACTCCTCGTCGTATTCGATATGACGCTCACGCTTCCGTGATGCGCTTGAGGATCTAACAATATCCTTCAGCAAAAGTAAGCACCGTGACTCAGATATCCGTCACAGTTCTGGATATACAATTCACTTCCATGTTACATGAAGACATCACCTGGTCACCTAGTGATTATCTAAAGACAACATCACCTGGTCACCTAGTGATTATCTAATCAGTTGTAATCGCATCAAAGTGAAAATTCAACTATAGTATAATGAGATTAATGTTCATGAGTTGAGGATCAGACCCTCAAAACTCAATACATGTAGTGGTAATGACGGATAGGAAACACACCATCTGAGAGTAATCATAGGAGAGTTATAAGGATCTAAATAGTTATGCAGATTTTTCTTACAAAGATGCATTTTCCAAACCATACAATACATGTGAGATGCCCCCGAAACGAGCATGGTATAACTAGAAGAATAAATTCTACATAAATTGTTGGAGTATTTAGTTGTGCGGCATAAGGCAAAATATAGACAGAATTCCAATTTCAAGTGAACAACATGATCTAAAAGAATAATGCACATTACCGTGGAAAAGATTAATGCCAGAGAGTTCCTATGTTGTGACATGCTCTTTTCTCCTCTCGTTGATTGATTTTTCTTACTAGCAAGCCTGATGTTGGGAGGTGGTGGTAAACTGCTTTCATTTAACTTCAAAAGATGTATGCTATGTGGCACCAGAATGAGGGGCGTACGGCTTTACATCGAGAGAATTAGAAACTATGATATGGCCGAAAAATAAGGTATTGAAGAAAGCAAATACTATCGCAACTGTGATTATGCTCAACATGAGCTTGAAACAAGCAACTGTGTAAGAAAATGTGAGACTCAAAATACAAGTGCTGGTCCAAGGTTCTCATGTGTCATAGAAGATAAAATATGTCACTTCGAGATGCACCTCTTTGTCATAGACCTTCTCTTCTAGGCTTTTGGCACTTGCTCTCCAAGTACTTTTTCCAATCAGTCTCTTTTCAAAGTAGGAGTGCTTTCGATCTCTCATGGTTCTACCATCTCAGTTAGAATTCTTCAATTTCGTCTTAAACCGCACTTCATGCCTGATTCTTCCTGACCATCATTTATTCCACAACTAGTTTTTTGAATCCTCCAATCCCAATCCAGTAAATGTCACCGGACTTCTCAAGTTTGGAGGCCATTTTTGAATTGGCTCTTTACTTCATTCACGCATACTTCACCTCACGATGAAATATATTGTATTAAGAATTGTAATTAGATTTTAATTGGAAAATCTATGTGATTACAATTGAAGTTAATTTGATTTCAATTGGGAAACCAAATGACTTGGAGGGAAAGTTGTGAATTCCTAAATTTGAAACATGGAAAAGTTTGGGTGGAAGTTTAGTATCATACCTTGGAGCTCTAAACTTTTGGTGGCTTATATATGAGCTCACACCCCAAGCTCTGGTAGCAATAGTAGAGAGGAGGAATGGAGGACCACACACGCGTGCTCCGGCTCAGGAGAGTCAATTCGGATCTTGATACTTTTGCTGCGGAACTCGCCATTATGGATGTGATCCTGGTCGCGATTTCGGGATCCGAAATGACGAGCCCGTTGAGGGACGTTTTCGAAAATAGAAAGGCACCGCGCTGGGCATGCGACCATCTATATATATATCCCTTCCCCCACATCGTGTTTCAATACACTCGCAAGAAACTCTCTCACACCGTCTTGGCTTTGTTCTAGTTCTTCCGTTCACGGACGAACCTGCTCCTCTTTATCTTGGCTGCAGTTCTCCGAGGTACATTCGAGGACGATCTCGTCGGTGTACGCAGACGAAGATCGTGTGTCGTCGTATACTGGGAGGGGATCGCTAGTACCCTACACATCGGTATTGTGGGGGAGATATCCTCTCTAAGGACAGTCCATTTTCATGGACGCTTCGGTGATTTCTAATCTAATCTCTCTCTTATTTTGTTTGCCGCAATTTGTTTATTGCTTTGCCTTTCCTGGATCTCGCCCATTTTTATATTTCCATTCTTTTAATTGATTCCTGCCTGCATTCTGTAATCGGATAATGGATTGGAACTGCATGATATTAATTTTGATAATATGTAATGTTGTTCTGTCAATCCATTTGGATCCGTATGATTATTGTTTAATATATGCCTGGTTGATCCTGATTTCAACAATCTTAGAGAGGATATCCGGAACCGTTTTAAAAATCATGTCAGAAATGATGTTTAAATCGAGGGTAGATATGACGGGTACGCCTGATAAATTCGGTGGTCATAATTTCAAGCATTGGCAACAACGCATGAAGATCTGGTTAACCACCACAGGATTAATCTCTATGCTTGAAACTGATTGTCCTACAGTGGAAACAGAAAACCCCACACTCGATAGTCAGAAGGCGCAATCCGCGTGGAAAGAACGAGATCGTATATGTCATGGTTACATCTTGTTGGCCCTGTCCAACACGTTTTGACGTGTACTGTTCGTCCACGCAGACTGCGAAGGGACTATGGGAAGATTTGGATAGGAAGTATAACACCGAAGACCTCGGTATTGAGAAATACTCTGTGACCAAGTTCTTGAAGTTTTCCATGGCCAAAGGGAAGTCTGTTTCTGAACAGGCACACGAGTTCTTACTCATGCTCCATGGTTTAGAAGATGCCGAAATGAAACTTCCAGAGAAGTTTCAAGTCATGTGCATCATAGAAAAATTCCCCAAGTCGTGGGAAGACTTCGGTATGACCCTGAAACACAGGAAGGGGAAAATTTCTATGGATGACTTGATGGTGGCAATTGCCATAGAGGAGGAACACACGAAAAAAAGCATGTGCTTCCTGTTGATATTCAGGCTAAGGTCAATCTCATGACCTCGAAGGGCAAAGATAAGAAGGAAAAGGGTGCTAATAACAATAAAATGAAACCAAAGGGTAAAATACAGAAAAAGACAAAGAATAAACACTACTGGCACTGTAATCAGGTTGGCCATTGGAAGAAGGATTGTCCATCCTTAAAGGCTCAACCTAAGGCTGCAGATGGGAGTCCGCAAGTGAATATGGGACTCGGGGCTAGCGAGGGGTATGTCTCTGTAAAACCTGAACTATACCATATCCATGATCCAAATGAGTGGCTTGTGGATACAGGAGCCAATGTAAATATTTGTTCTGACAGAACTTTGTTTTCTTCTTATCAGACCTGCAGTGGTGGGACTATGAAGATGGGGAACGATTCTGCTGCCAGGGTTCTAGGGTCGGGACAAGTCAACTTGAGGTTCTCCTCTGGACGTGTCTGGATGTTGCACAGGGTGCTGTATGTTCCTGACATCAAGAAGAATGTTTTATCTGGCTCTATCTTAGTTAGAAATGGTTTTGAATTGAACTTTAAATATAATAAAGTTGTCATTCTGAGACATGGACTTTTTATGGAAAAGGCTATTTGGCATATTTTGATTTGTTATTTAGAATTATATGTGATTCAGTAAACATTGATGAAATAAATTTTTAAATTCTGAATATTCTAATTCTGTGTCTCATTTTATGAATAATCTAGAATCCTGCGATCTGTGGCATGGTAGATTGGGACATGTAAATCTAAATTCAATTAAAAGAATGATGAATTTAGAGTTGATCCCTAAACATGTTATTGTTAAAACTCAAAAATGTGAAATCTGTGTGCAAGCTAAGACACCTAGGAAGTCTTTTCAGTCTGTCTCTAGAGATAGTGAGATCTTAGATCTAGTGCACACAGATATTTGTGAGTTTAATGGTGTGTTGACCCAAGACAATAAGAAATATGTTATCACCTTTATAGATGATGGCAGTAGATATTGCTATGTATAATGAAAATCAAGGAAGAAGTCTTAGAGAAATTTATTATATTTAAGAATGAGGCTGAGACACAAATAGAAAAAGTGCTTAAACATCTTGGGTCAGATAGAGGAGGTGAATATACCTCTAACTTGTTTGATGAACAATGCAAATCATTTGGCATAGTTCATAAAGTTACGATCCCATATTCACCGCAATCAAATGGGATAGAAGAAAGGAAAAATTAGAACCTTAACTGACATGATCAATGCTCTCCTACAGAGTTCTGGACTTCCAACCTATATGTGGGGAGAAGCCTTGAATATGGCTTGCCATATTCTGAATAGGGTTCCTACAAGGCATATGGAAAAGTGTTCTTTTGAACTTTGGAGAAATAGAAAACCAAAGCTTAAGATATCTCGAAGTGTGGGGCTGTCTCGCTAAGATTTTAGTCCCAGAACACAAGAGAAAGAAGCTTGGTCCTAAAACTGTTGATGCGGTCTTCTTAGGTTATTTGGAAAATAGCTATGCATATAGGTTCTTGGTAATTCGGTCCGAGATACCGAGCATAGATGTCAACACCATTGTTGAACTCCGTGATGCTACCTTCTTTGATGATGTCTTCCCGTTGAAGACTGGGATTCCTCAGAATCTGACCATTGAGGATGCATCCACATCAGGATATATTCCAGATCAAGTGGAAAGGATAATGAATGTGGGGGTTGAGACTCAACATGAACCCAATGATCTTTCAGAAGAGATTGAGCCAAGGAGGAGTAAAAGACCTCGGGTAGCCAAGGATCTGGGTAACGACTTTGTTGTCTACCAGATCGAGGGTGATCCACCAAGTTACAAGGAAGCCATGGCTTCATCTGAAGCAAAACAATGGAAGGAAGCCATCAAATCTAAGATGGATTCCATTATGGCTAATGGAACTTGGGAGTTGGTTGATTTACCCAAAGGGTGCTCTACCATTGGGTGCAAGTGGGTGTTTAAGAGAAAGCTTAGACGGATCAATTGAAAAGTACAAAGCCAGATTAGTTGCCAAGGGCTTTAGGCAAAAGGAAGGTGTTGATTATTTTAATACCTATTCCCCTATGACTAGGATGACCACAATCCGGATGCTCATAGCATTGGCATCTGTATATGATCTCTCTATCCACCAGATGGATGTGAAGACCACCTTCTTGCATGGCGATCTTGAGGAAGAGATCTATATGGATCAACCTGATAGACTTGTGACCCCAGGGAATGAGGGAAAGGTTTGCAAGCTTGTCAAATCCGTTTACGAATTGAAACAAGCACCAAAGCAGTGGCATGATAAATTTGACAAAACTATTTTGTCATGTGGCTTTCAGGTTCATGAATCTGATAAGTGTGTCTATTCCAAGGTGAAAGGTGATAAGTGTATTATCTTGTGCCTATATGTTGATGACATATTGTTGTTCAAATCACATTAGAGGATTATTAATGAGACTAAGGCATTCTTAAGTAGCAAGTTTGAGATGAAGGACATGGGTGTTGCTGATGTGATCTTGGGTCTCAAACTGACAAGGTCAGTTGATGGGATTGTAGTTTCTCAATCTCACTATGTTGAGAATGTACTTGAGAAATTTAGATATCAAGATTGCAAAGCTGTAAGCACTCCGTTTGATTCATCCAAAACACTATTTAAGAATAAAAGTGGAGTACCTATAGCTCAGTTAAGGTATTCACAAGTGATAGGAAGTTTAATGTATCTTGCAAATTGCACGAGACATGATATTTCATTCTCGATTGCAAAGCTGAGTAGATACACTAGCTGTCCTAATCGTACTCACTGGGAGGCTCTGGATCGAGTACTGAAGTACTTGAAGGGAACTATTTCCCTTAGTTTGCATTATGGTAGACATCCATCTGTACTAGAAGGATATAGTGATGCAAGCTGGATAGGGAAAATAGAGGAGTCTGGGAGTAATGGTGTTACTGGGTATGTCTTTACCCTTGGAGGCGGTGTTGTCTCCTGGAGATCTGTGAAGTAGACCATTCTAGCTCGATCCACCTTTGAGGCTGAGCTGTGTGCTTTGGACACCACTGGAATTGAGGTTGAATGGCTAAGGGAACTTCTTTCTGAAATTCTCATGGTAGGTCAGCCTGTTCCTGCGATCTTAGTACGTTGTGATAATATGACCACAATTGTCAAGATCAAGAGTTCAAAGTTCAGTCAGAAAACAAGGAGACACATACAAATCAGACTTAAGATGTTAAGGGATTTGGTGTCTCGAGGAGTGTTGGCTGTGGATTTTGTTGGATCCAAAGACAATACGGCAGATCCGTTGACTAAGGGACTTGATAGATCTTTAGTCCTATAGTCTAGGCTTGGGATAGGACTGAGACCCATTGGAAATTCCTCTATACTAGCAACCCAACCTATCTGAGTGTAGATCCCACAAAGTAGATTCATTGTGGTAATAACAAGCTGTTTGGAGAATTGGTTGGCACTCTAATATTATGCTGTATGCATTAGTGTCTTATCCCAGGAAGCCTGAGTGTCATTTAAGCTGCAAGTTTAGGAAGAGCGTAGGCTCTGAATGGGTTCAAGCCTTTGGGCAGGATGTTAGCAGTGCATCCTTGGAGAACGCCACCTATGTGAGTGTTATTGCGGGCCACAGTTCAAGGAAGAGGGTCTTTCCTGAATACACTCATGAAACATGATAAGGGTGCATGGCCTTTAAGAGCACCAACCCTGAAGATTGTACCAAGAACAACACTTTGTTGTTTCTACCGTATACTTTAACGCCAAGGTCTGAAGTTCAAGACGTAGTTCACTTCGTTCATGTTAAAGTGAAAGTAGTAAACCCAGGTTGAGGTTCAAACCGGAAGGTACCTTTACTGAAAGCAAAGTGTAGCAGCCAAAAGTTGTATTTTTTAACTCTCTTTGAATCTCTTTTTCAAATTGGTCAATTCGTGGGGGATTATTGTATTAAGAATTGTAATTAGATTTTAATTGGAAAATCTATGTGATTACAATTGAAGTTAATTTGGTTTCAATTGGAAAACCAAATGGCTTGGAGGGAAAGTTGTGAATTCCCAAATTTGAAACATGGAAAAGTTTGGGTAGAAGTTTAGTACCATACCTTGGAGCTCTAAACTTTTGGTGGGCTTATATATGAGCTCACACCCCAAGCTCTTATAGAAATAGTAGAGAGGAGGAATAGAGAACCACACACACGTACGCGCGCACTCCGCTCCGTCTCCGGCTCGGGCTCGGGCTCGGGCTCGGGAGAGTCAATTTGGATCTCATATCTAGATACTTTTGCTACGGGTCGTATATAAAATCCATAAATTAAAAAAATGACTCTTGTAAATAAAATACATTAATTATTGTATATTAGATTGTACAAAATAAATTAACACTAAAAAGCTGCAAATTATAGGAGTTTTTCACCTGTAAATAGCCTAAAAATTCATGGATTTTTAATAATTTTATTTCAACTCCTTTTTGGCTAATTCTTTCTCTAACTTGTTTATAAAAATGTATATAAAAATATATAAATACAAAACAAATTTTACCTCAAATAAATGCTCCTAGATCCCAAAGACAAAAAGTTGTAAAGTCCAACTTCCAAGCCAAATTCCTGCTCCGTATGAACTCTGAATTCACCAAACTCACTTTTAAAGTTCAAGTTAGAAAATTATCTATCCAAGGAAGTAGTTTCATTAAAATCAAAGCTCGTTTGCAAAAGTTGGTTTTTGGGACCTAGATATACATTGTATATTATGTGTATATTTCTTTCTTCATTTTTTGTTTTATCTTTATCAATTACATAAAATCCAAAAAAATCATTGTTGTGTTGTATTTTAATTATAGTATTTTATTGTATTTTTTCTTTGTAAATATCCCTTATTAAAAAGACAAAAAATATACATATTAGAAAAGCAAAAAAAATGTACATGTTATAAGTCTTCTTGTGTAAATTCTCCATTCTTTTTCTTTTCTTTATTTTATTTTCTCTTTTAAAGTAGCCTTATTTATTTATTTATTATTTAATTTCCAATCTCTATAATAACTACCAATTCAACTCCATTATTCCACCGTTTTTTCCAACTTCCCATTCAACTCCATTAATAATACAACCTCCTATTCAACTCCGCCGCTTTAATAACCTCTCATTTTTTCCTCTTTATATACATCTCATTCTCCTCATTTTTGCCTTTGATCCATCTTTATGTGAGGAGAACCAAGTTCCCAGAGTTGAATCGGTAACAGCGACGCAACCGCAGTCGAGCGACGACAGCCCTCTCTCCGGTGAGATCCGTTGGTTTTTTTGGCCAACATCGCAGTCGCATCCGTGCGCTGCTCGAGCTCATCGCTCGTCGACGATTCGAGCGAAGATCGTACTCTCGTGAGCACTTCATAGGCGATCATCTCCATCGTAGGTAATTTTTTCTCATTTTATCATCTTATTATTTGTGCATTTTTTTCTTTCTACCACATCATCAACATCACCACCATTATCTTTAACATCTCCAAATCCATCTACCCATTGTCATCCTTCATTGCCATGTAGATATTATTTCCTATTTACAGAAAATTAAAAAAATCTAAACAAAAAATTCTTAATAGCAGAAATTAAATTAAAAAATCAAAAAAATTAAAAAAAATAATAAAAAAACGAGGCAGCGGCCAGCACCGCCCCCTCCTTCCATGGGTAGCGACGCCGCCCGCCACCTCCTCCCCTTTCATACGGTGGCCTCCACGAGCCGCTACGGCCGCGCGCACTCCGCCCAACAACCACTTGCGGCGACGCAGCCCCCAGCCGCCACCGCCGACCGCACCGCCAGCGCGCTCCCCACTCATCCTCTGCTCGCCTTCGAAGCTCCAGCCCACCGCCTTCAGTCGGCCGTGCCGCCGTGGCGCAACCTCCTCGCCATCGCCGCACGCGGGCGGCGCCGCCGACCCCCGTCGCCGCCGACGCCATCTTCCCCATTGTTGGGTTACACCTGCGAACCAAGGAAGAAGAAGGAAAGGTCAATTTTTTATTTTATTTATTATGTAAAAATTGCACATATTTTGTTGTCATGTTCTTGTAATTACAAATAGGTCCCTGTATATAGTTGTTTGTTTATTTTACTTTCAGAAATTGCACAAAGATCCCTGTGTTTGCTTATTAATTTGGACATCTGTTGAGCATCATTCTATTCAATGGAAAATGCCATTATGTTGAGCAACTAATTGTCTACATTCTGAATATTTATTTGTATTTTTGTGAGTTGTGGGTAATTAATTAAAAATGTTGAACTGAAATTCTACATATTTTACCCATTTTGAACACTTAAATTCATATCTCACTCACGATTGCTCTAAAAATTCTTCAAAAATCAATAATGATGCCTTGATATGTTCTGAAATTATTTTCCAAATTTCATTAGCATTGGAGTTGTATTGTGCTTGAAATAAATCATAGAGTGATTTTAATAAAAGATTTTTAATTAAATTCACACATCATATTTTTACGAAAATTTCAACTCTTCTGGATTTCTTATAGAAATAACTATTTGTGATAATACGCACTCTGGATATTTTGCAATTATGGATTTATTAGGAATTAATTACTCATTATCACTCGGTTTCCAGTAAATAATATATAAAAAATCATATTTTGTCAAACAATTCCCAAAATATTATTGTAGCTTCCTTGCATCATGTTTATGTTCCAGTAATTTTTTCATAATTTTTGCTTACTGTTTGTGTGTAAATTACGAAAATACTCATAAAAAGTGTGCATTTTTCTTTGTTGCATTTTAACCCTAAAAAATACAAAAAAATATGTCTTGCATTCATCTCTGAATTAGAATTCTAGAAAAAAATATAATTTGACTGAATTGAACTGATTTCACATTAAATTTAGTTCGGCTAAGTTGTGTGCTTTCTTAGTGTCTTAATTCAGCCGCATTTGCATTTGCATTTTTTTTGCATAAAAAAAGTAAAAAAAAAAATACCGCGTGAAAACTAGATCTAAAGTTTCGAATTAACCTAAAGTTGTTCCTTTGCCTCCCTGTGTTTGACCCCGGACTTGCCCGGGATAGAAATTTAAGCCGAGACACTCTTCACGGAGATCTTCCCTCGGTCCTGACCGAATCGCTAAGTACACGTATGATGAATCCATGATTCATTACCTTTTCTGTCGCATTTTGTCCTAAAACCCTTAACAAATGCATGTAAATATTCATTAATTCCTATCTTTTAACAAATCTTCATTCATGTATAAATATTCACTTTTAACCATCAAAATTATGTAAATAAATAAAGAACAAGAAAAGAATAAAGGCAGATTGAATATATGTAAATATATACAATATGACTTAAAATATAAATATAACTGCAAGGTATATTTATAGCCTAACCCCCGAGACCAAGTCAGCATGGATTGGTCGACAAACCAAAAAGTAGGGGAGATAAGGAAAGAAAACCATAAAAATAAATTAAGTCATACTTCATACACCTTTTATTATTTATAAAATAAATACAAAATTTCAAAGTTTTTTAATTAATTCATATGTACATATTTTTCACCAAACTCTTTTACTAATTATTTCTAAAAATTTATATAAAAATATAAAAATAAATTAAAAATATTACCCAGTATATATACCAAGAAACCCAGCCTATAAATTGTCAAAATCTCAATTCCGAACATCATAACTTCTTCATACGAACTCCAATTTCACTCTACTCACCTTTAAAGTTCATAAAATAATATTCTCTAATTAATAAAGTTGGTTTCATCGAATTCAGAGTCTGTTTGCAAAAAGTCGGTTTTGGGACCAAAAGACAACGGGGTTTCTCGACTATTTATTTTATATAACACACCTTATTTATAGTTTTCTTATTTTTATAATTTCTAAATATTTTCATGATATTGTAATTTATCCCTAATTTATTTCATAATTTTTGGAGTTTATTTATTATTTTAATGAAATCAAAAACCCTAAATTATAGGTATAATTGAACTAACTAGATACTACCCATATTTATTAAAATATGTAAATTAATTTATTAGAATCCATAAAAATTCACATAAACCTTATTTATTATTCTAATAATTAAGAAAATATAAAATTAATTTTTAATTATTTATTTATTAAATTAAAATTCTAAAACCTGTTTATAAATTCATATTTATTAATATAATATTTATATTTCAAATAATATTGATTATTTATAAAAAGTAATAAATCCATAAATTAGATATTTAATTTATTTATATTTCTTGTATTTAAACCTATTTAAAATAATCTTAATTACTATTTATTATTGATTTTAGAAGTATTTAACAAGATCTAGGCCAACCAGGTGCTGACACTTGTCAGCACCTGGCTTATCTTCTCCAAGAAGCTATTAGTCGGACTGCTCTGACCGGCCTCCTTCATTGATTTATCCCGCACGAACCATAACACATCCAGCCGATCCAATCCGTTGATCTTCACCTCCTAACTACCTACTTCATCGCTGGCCATTCGATCCAAACTTGGGATGCACGAAATCGCTCTATTTAAAGCCCCAAAAATCCGCCATTGCGAACCAACTTTCCAACTACCTTGAAGCTCCAGCTCCAGTAGCCGACCCCCCAACTTCTCCACCTTGTACCGGCCATCCTCGGTGGTGATAGCATCTAGGAGACGCCCCGCGTGGAGGAGGGAAGTCGGAGAAAGAGTTCCAAGGCTGTTCGTCGCCTTGCATCGCCGCACATCGCCACGTGAAGCTCCGGCCAAGGTCGCCCGTCGAGCACTCGTTCCAGGTAATATACCTTGAACTCCACAGACCTATTCATCCATTCTATCTCGAATTTCTTTCTCGATTCGCGTGTAGATATTAGCGAGATTAAGCCATCATTAGGACGCTTAATCATCCTTCTTAGGCGCGTAATCCAAAAACACCTTCCAAACGTTTCAAATCTATTTCGAATCGCATCTTCTTTCATCAACATTCTCACGCAAATTTTCAATAACTCCGAAAAGGTCAATTCTCGTCACTTTTTGAGCTGGCAAAACTTTAATCTCTTGGCCGATTCTTCGTGAATCGAGCATATCCATTGCTTATTTGCAGGTTCTTCTCCAATCAGGAGCAATTTCAAAGCTCTGGAAGCTTTCGATCATCAAGAAAATTCAGTTCAAAGAAGTGCAACAACCTGGAACCCAACCTCCAGGATCTGTGGACCTTCATCTTCATCGCGCCTCCACCGCCGCTCGGAGCTGCCTCCGCCAGCCACCTACCGCGGGCGAGCTCGAGGGGTGGAGGAGCCACCCCTCTGGCCCCGTCGGAGAGCCCAAGACGACGTCAGTTGCTCGGGAAAAATCGGAGAAGATGCCTACTTGCATCAGCTGCTCAACCACTCAAGAACAGGCGAGGTACAGGTAGCCGACACGTGGCATCCGCGCAAGCGTCGGATCGCGTCCGCAGCTTATAATCTCAGCTGTCAGAAGTGAAGCGGTGGAAAAATTGCAAACTTAATCCAGAGAGCTTTCCAGATTTAATTTCCACTCCTCAAGTTTCCATATATTACATTTAGGTCCCTCCGTAGGGACCTAAATGTAAAACTCTATTATTTTTCTTTCAGAACAGTCCTTTGAGGACCTTTTTGCAATAATTTCTAGATATTTTTCTTGCGCTTATGCCCCTAGGCTGTAGGGGATCTTTGGACCTCGTTTGACCTTGTTTCTTGTCGATTTCTTTAGGCTAGTTACACAACTACCCTAGCTAGTTTGTATTAAATTTTCGTGTGATTTTATCTTGTTTTCATCGTGTTTTGATTTTTTTCGAAAATCGCTTCATTTTGTTTTGTTTTCGTGTTTAGTTCGAGCCCGCTGCTCGACCCACTTTCTACCTACTATATTGTATCACCTACCTATATTCATTTATTATATAATAAATAAATCTTTTTGAAAAAAATCCCTTTTCAAAAATTAAATAAAAATTGGGAAAGATTAAAATCAAATAAAAAATATAAAAATAAAAATCAAATAAAAAGTGTTTCTTTGCTTTAATCACTTTAAGAAAGATAAAATAAAATCGCAAAAATCTTTTCTCCCAAAAAATCAAAGTCTTCTATTCTGCCTCCTTGAGTTCGACCCAGGCACACTTACCTGGATAAAAAATAGTGTAGGTTTTCTTCTGAAAACCGAATTTGTTTGATAGACTGAGGTCTTTTCGCGCCTTTTTCTACATCGACCACGTTACTTTCAAAAAGTCGCGATCTGATTTTTAGCCTTATCAACATACTACAACGTGCACGAATTACATATCGTATTTAGCGACTCGTCAACGGATGAACCTGCTCCTCTTTATCTCGGCCATAGTTCTCTAAGGTACTTTCAAGGACGATCTCGTCGGTGTGCGCAGACGAAGATCATGTGCCGTCGTATCCTGAGAGCGGATAGCTAGTACCCTACGTACCGGTATTGTGGGGCGATATCTACTCTAAGGACAGTCCATTTTCATGGACGCTTCGGTGATTTCTAATCTAATCGCTCTCTTATTTTGTTTGCCGCAATTTGTTTATTGCTTTGCCTTTCCTGGATCTCACCCGGTTTTATGTTTCCGTTCTTTTAATGGGTCCTGCCTGCATTCTGTAATCGGATAATGGATTGGAACTGCATGATATTAATTTTGATAATCTGTAATACTATTCTGTCATCCATTTGAATCTGTATGATTACTGTTTAATATATGCCTGGTTGATCTTGATTTCAACAGGCATGGCTTATCATCTTCACCCTCAATTCCTGTGTTTCATCCTCTTTCTTCTTTAGTAGAAAGATATTCCAAATGCAACCTTAAATTACCTTTGGCATTTGAAATTTTATCTGCTCGCATGTCTTGAAATAGCACCATTTCCAACAATTATTCCAGGGTAACCACCTGGTGCTTTCAAGCTAATCAAAACCGATGAGGTGCTTCCACGCAAATCATCATTCTTGACAATTTAGATGAACTGGTGGAGTCTCCATGTTGCAACTTCTATATAGTAGCCCCCACAGAAGAACTGCAACTCGAGTTAGATTGCCGTGCCTTATTGTCCACATCATGATGTTGCAAACTTTTGATCCCCGTTTGCAAAGGACCTCCAATTGTATACCATTGATCTTCAATCCTTTTGCTTCTGCTCCCAGTGTCACAGTTTTCCACTGTTTTTGGACTTCATCAGGAGTATACAATCTAATCTTCCAATATTTTCTCCTATAGTTTCCTCATTTCCTCGTAGAGCCTCCACTTCCTCTACAGACATGCTGTTCATCTTTCTGTCCCCTTCAATATCAGGATTCACGTTTGGAAATCATCTTCATGTTGCATAACCTTGCGTTGTTCATCAGAAGGAATAAGCTGAACAGATAGATTTCATATAAGAGCAGCAAGCTGTTGATCCAATACGAACAACTCTTGTAAAGAATTATCCGATCTGCCAACAATCTTGACAATCTGCCAATCTGATCTGCTCCTACTACAAGATCAACCTTCAAAGTTTTGCAGTAGCTACAACGCAAGCAATCCAGCCATTGCTGACTGCTGCTATCGGCCATTTGCTTCAGCTTCTGAAAACTGCCACCAGCACCAACTTGCTGCATCTTTTGTTTCAAAGGATGTTGCTGCTTCAACATCCCATCTGTATTGTGCATGAGTATTAGCTACAGTAGAAGCTTGCTGCTGCACAGCAGAATGAAGTCGCTGAATGCAAGCATCGGCATATTCTCGATATTTCTCATACTTGCACATTCTCATATACCTTGCTCATATTGGGGGGAGACAGTGCTCAATACTGCCTTTCTTTTTTTTTATTGAAAACTGGGTGAGTCCCCACTGCGGGAAACACCGCCTAATATATTTCATTAATAACGTATCGCATCACATTACCGAGAGAGCCAGAAGTTATACAAAGCATTACAATGTGCCACTACGTTCTCACTGTAGAAATGCTGATTTTTGAAGATAAGCTCGTTACGCCCCATCCATATCGCCCAGAGAGCAGTTAGCGGTCTCGAGCAGTCGTCACTAGAATTGCCAGCAAACCTTCGGATGGATTCCCATAAAGCATGCATCCCTTCACGCTGCAGCCATCAGACATCGAGATCTACCCAGACCCTCATGGACCAAACACAAGTAAAGAAGAGATGATCGGCGTCTTCTTCCGTGTCACCACACCTGTCACATCGGGTGTCTTGAAGGTGCAAGATGCACCCCTCCTGACTTTGTCCATAATCCTCCTCTGTCTAAGGCACCACAGAAAAACTTTGACCCTTACCGGAATGCTTGCCGTCCATATTAAGCGCATATCTTGACAAAGCTCAGCATCCCCTCCATCAGTATTTCTCGTCAGATAAATATATGCCTTCTTTATCGTGAATGATGTGTCTCCCCATCGATAGTGATCACGCTCCCTGGAGAAGGGCTCCCGCCATGCAAGGGAGTCCAAAAGAGTTAGGTATTCATCAGCACGTTGTTCCGAGATATCAAAAAGAAAAGTCGACGCCCAAGCGTCCTCCACCACCACCTCAGATAGCGTCGCCTCCTTCATTGCGACCAATTCAAATAGACGAGGGAATATGTCTTCTAAGCATCCATCACTTTTCCAATTGTCACGTCAAAATTTGAAAGTGCTTCCATCCCCAATAACAGGTTGGAGGCCGGAAGCCAGCTGAGGCATAATCCCCTTAATACCAGCCCATAGTGGTGACTCAAACTTCATCCGCTGCGGCGCCAGATCACCTCCCACCCCGTAGATATCCCGCAACAGTTTCATCACCTGTGTGGTAGATGATCCCCAAATTCGGATTGCCCATTTTGACAAGAAGGCCTTGTTCATGCCCTCCAAGTTTCTGACCCCAAGGCCGCCATCTTCCCATCTCTTGGTGATTTCTTCCCATTTGACCAGGTGCATGCCCGACTCCTGCTTTTTACCTTTAGACTAGAAGAATCTCTTTATGAGCGTCTCTACTTTTTTCCTCATCCTGACCGGCACCAGCCTCGTAGATATGAAAAAGGTGGGGATGACAGCTAGAACGTGTAGGAGGATCAACTTTTCCCCTCGTAAGAGCGAAACCGCCTTCCAGCCAGCCAGCCATTGCTCCATCTTCATTACAAGACTCTCCTAATCCGTACTTCTGAGCTTGTCCATCACAAGAGGTAGACCCAAGTAACGTATCAGCAAGTTCCCCACGTCACACTCCGTAATAGCCTCTAAGTGGGCCCGATCCGCGACATCCATTCCAAAGTCAACAACAATCGATTTAGCCTTGTTGATTTCCAAGCCCGACATATCACCGAATATTTCTGCTAACTGCACCATATTGTCAATCTAGTCATTGGAACCGCCCATAAAAATGATGGCGTCATCCGCACACTGTAACAGGGGGATGGAGATGTCACCCCTAGTGTATCCCACGCACCACCCGACCCCAATGGCCTGACGAAGGATTACCCCTAAAGTGTCCACCATGATAGCGTACAACATGGGAGCCAAAGGACACCCTTAACGCACCCCTCGTTGTGGTTGAAAGAAACCCCCCCTCCAGCTTGCCATTCACCAGGATCCCATAAAAAGAGGTGGTGATGCATCTCTTCGTCCAGTCCACCCACTGCTCCGGGAAGCCCCTCCTCCGTAAGGAGGTCCATAAGAACCTCCAGTCCACTGAATCGTACGCCTTAGCGTAATTAATTTTCCAAAGCTCTCCTCTTGCCTTCGACCACTGCCAGTCCAGACAAATCTCCATAGCCATGACGAGGCCATCCGTCATTTGCCTCCCTGGGATGAAGGCCATTTGGCCCTGGAGAACGACAGTGTCCAAAACCCCCCTTAGCATGTTCATCAGAATCTTCGCGATGATGAGGTAGATCCCGTTCGAAAGAGAGATCGGTCGATAATCATCCACCTGCTGAGGGCAATCCTTCTTCGGAAGCATGAACAACAAAGCCCTGTTAATCTTTTCGAGACTTTTTGTTTCCATCCCTGAATTCATTAATTATCTCCATCAGCTCCACCTTCAACAATTCCCAGAACTCCCTGCATAAGAGAATTGGGAAGCTGTCTGGGCTAGGGCTCCTTCCGAGTTCAGGCCGAACACCGCCTTCCTGGCTTCTTCCAAAGAAAAAGGAAGAAGTAGACTCACGGCCCATTCCTGAGATAACACCTCCATGCCAGTACCCAACCAGCCCCAACCGCTCCCTTCCCTCCTCCTTGAGGCAACCACGAAATGTTTTCTCAATGCCCTCCCAATAGAGGCCTCCCCAGCAACACGCTCCCCAGCTATCTCGACTTCATGAATGTGATTCCGCTGCCTTTGGCCTGACGCCACGGAGTGAAAGAAGGATGTGTTGGCATCCCCCTCCCATAGCCACCTCTGTTTGGACCTTTGACGCCATTCCACCTTCTCATTTTTATCCTCCATCATTATTTCCTCTAACAAGACCTTCCTCTCTGTGAATTCCTCCTGCTACAGCTCTCTTTCATCGTCTATGCGATCCCACTCAGACACTCTAGTTTGAAGCTCTATCCTCCTCTCTCTGCGCATGGCCTTGACCTCCCTTCCATAATTCAAAAGGAAAGATTTCAGAATATTGATCTTAGCCGCAAACCTATTGACTGCCGAACCATCCACCGCGCTGCCATTCCATATCTCCGAGACCTTGTCACGGAACCCCAATTCCATCAGCCAACTCCGCTGAAAGCGGAAGCAAAACCAGTGCCTGCTCTCCTCCCCAGACGACCAGAGGATTGGAGTGTGATAGGAGTGAGTGCGAGGCAGTGCCCACACCCTTGATAAAGGAAATTTCGACTCACCCGCCGGGGAGAGCAGGAAGCGATCCAGTCGCGAACGTGATCTGCGATTTCTCCAAGTGAAGGAACACTCTGCAGCATCAATGATTGACAACCCCATAGCGTGAGACAACTCGCGGAGCGCAGCCGAGCCCAGGTCGCGCCCTCCACCTCCCTGCGGTCTGTCATCCGGAAGCAAAGTGATGTTGAATTCACCCCCGACGATCCAGATCCCCAGCCCGACCGAATCACCAAGGGCCTCCAGCTCCTCCAGTAAGTCGCTCTGATCTCCTCCATTAGGCCCATATACATTCGAGACCAAGAGAACAAGCCCGTCCCTCCTTCTGCGGAGTTGCATCGAGAGGCAGAGAGTGGACTGTTCCGAGCCCACAAAGTCGAATAAGTCCCTCTTCCATGCTGAGATAAAACCTCCAGACGCACCCTGCGACCTCTGCTCCACCAACTGGAATCAGCCTCCACCATCTAGGCTCCTCATCTCTGGCTCCGCTCCGGCCTGCAGCTTTGTTTCCTGAAGGAGAAATATGTTCGCACCCGCATCTGCTATTAGGTTCTTAACTCCCATTCTTTTCTCCGATCTTCCCAGCCCCTTACATTCCATGATAAAACCTTAGGGTCATAGAGACTGCTGCGACTTCCTAGTTCGTCATGCCCTTGTCCAAGACACCGAAGCGATTCTTGGAATTCCACAACGTCGTTGACGAAGAGGTGATATCCGGTTGAGTCATTCGTTCCCCCGCAAAAAGATCAGCCGCGGCACTCAACGCCACCCTCCTCTGCCTCCTAGTTGCGGTAGATTTCCTCATGTAACAAGATCCAAACCTGGAGACCTCCTTTCCCTCATTGTCTTCCAGTCCTGGGTTAGTAGTGGCCGACTGTTCTCCTGGTATTGGGCCATGGACTCGCTCCAATCTCGATTCAACTATCCCTCCCCTCTCCTCCCCACCCATAACCTTCTGATCACCGTACTGCTCCTCTGCACTGCTTTGAACCCCGCCTTCGGGCTTCTCCCTGCCAGCCGACGCAATACTGGGAGGTGGCCTAGCCCCAATCTTGTCGGGACTAACGAACGCCGGTGGTGGCATCTTAGAGTTTGGGGCTCTCTGTGTACATCTGAAGCTGCCAAAGAAGAGGACTTTGCCCTCCCCCCTCGATAGCTGCGTCTCCGCAGGATTCTCCTTGGTCTGATGTGGCTTCCAGATCGGGTGCAAGTCCGGATCCATCTTACGGTAGTCTGAGGATCCGCTTGGGATAGAGATGATGTCCGACCCGAGTGGGTCCGCCGCAGCAGCCCCCGATTTGACATGCAGGGTGGGGCCCAAAAACCCGCTCGTTACGTGATCCAACGAATGGAGTTGAAACGACATGTGCTTCCCAACAACCGTCTCTGGGAAACGATGCGCTCCAGGAGACGGAAGGCTAAGGGATGCTTCCACGCACCGCAACGATTCCCCATCATGGCGATCGTCCATCTTCTCCGATGGTGAAATCTCCTATCGCCGATGATCGTCTCTTCCCTGAATCTTCTCCGGGCAACAGTTACCTCGCGCCGCCTTGCAGATGGCCCAAACAGGTGTCTCAACTTTTGCGATCTCGATCGGAAAGTTCCACCCACCTACCCGGGCTCTTCTCCACCTGAGTTTATCCTCGGTAATCCTCTGCACCTTCAGTATAGGCTCCAGAAGCTCCCCCGGACAGGTGCCTAAGGATTCCATGTGCTCGACCTCTGCCAGACCTCCCAACAAAGCACTTGGGACTTGAAAGTTGCGGAGTTTCAATGGCACACCTTTTATGCTGACCCGTTCTATGGTAGTAGGAAGGTCTAAACCATCCTGCGTCGACAAACCTCGCCATCTAAGTCCTGTCTAGCCTTCTTTTGACCATCTCAAGAGATCTCGGGCCTCGACGTCCGACAGACCTCTCGCCAATATCTTTGTAGGAGAAAACGGGAGCAAGTCCCCTCAAAATAGGGCCGCCGAAACAAACCCCACATCCGACACACCAATGAAGGGAGCTGCCCCGGGCTCGACCCCCTCACCGACGAGCAGGCATGGAGATCGACCTCTGTCACTCCTACGCACACCGGTAACGAATGGGCAACTACTGGCCCTGTGTGAGAGGTCGTTGCACCGAAAGCAGCGTATAGCATCACGGCATTGCCGTGCCCAATGTGTGATTGAACCGCATCGAAAGCAGCCTCTCCCGAACGGATTGACGAAAGATTTCTTGACTTGTTCAGCACGATGTCGACGTCGACGGTCCCTACGTCTCGTAACCAAAACCCACCCTTCTCTCGTCCCTCCATCGACCCCCCGCATACCTCTCCCTCGATAGTTGTAATATCTTGAAATTTGGCAACATCTACTTGTCTTTCTTATTATCCGCATGCCCTTCACTTCTCTTAATCAGCAAATACCCATTTAGGTTCTGTACTCTGGAAAGGAGGTGTTCCATGTTCCTCATAGAGTGTTTGAGTGTGTTGCCTTTATTCACATTCATAATCCTAAGAGAAGTAATAGGCCATAGCAATGGAATATCTTTCCTTGAGGCGTTGTTAGGAATCAGGAGGGATACTGAGGGTAAGATCTGAATAATGAAGGCACTGTATTGGTGTAGATCTCACTTTTTTGAATATATTCCCTTTTTTTCCATGACGGGTACAAATGTGCCTCCGCTCCCCACGGTCTCCGAGATTGCTATGATACCTTTTATGTACCTCACCATGAGCCACAACTTAATCGGGTCGTGCCCTACTATTCACATAGACAATCTTCTAAGCTAGCACATGCTCCTCCTATTGAGGTGAATCCTTCGATGGAGTTTTTATACACTAGCAATTTGCTTCCTCCAGTGCTACTGCTACTAGAACACAATACATGAGACAATATTGTTGAGATATTATTTATCTTTTATCACTTTTATGTATTATTTTTTCAGTCTACATTATGCAATTTACACAACGGATTTCCCCTCTATATAAGAGAACTCTAAAGCCTCCTAAATAAGCATCTCATTATTTTCTCTCCACATGGTATCAAAGAGACGGCCCTAAACTGGAGTACTCGTACCCCAAAGCCTTAACCCTACCCACCGCCTCTTGTAGTATTGTGCACTGCTACAACCCTCCAAAGGGTTGCGCATGCTGTTGAAGGGCCAATTAGAGGCCCTTGTGCCACCGCTGTCATACTCCAGACCACCGTGCTACACACCTGCAACTGCCAGAGCACTTTTGACGCTACCTGCAATGCCACCAACCACGCCCCGACAACTTGCTGTAGGCCCCTTGCAAGCCCCTTATGGCCGACCTTCCTTGTCCGTTCTAGTGCAGCACAACACTCCAAAACGAACTGATTTTGACCGGAAAAGGTGATTTTATACAAGTAAATCACATTTTCCAACCCTAGCGTACATCAAGGATTGTTGAGGATGGTTGTATGAGTCTACATGTACAGCTAATCCTTCATATGATGCTATAGACTCGCTCAGATTGGTCTTACTACCTCAGTCGAGTTCCATTCCGACCTCTTTCCAGCATGTCAGAAAACAAGGATGATGTCTTCTCTTCGCCCGATGCCTTCGAGGGCCCAACACCTATCGTGAAGATGGATGTGACCAACTATAAGTTGTGGTCCATGCAGTTCTTAACCCTTATGAAGTGCAATAATAAGGAGCACATTCTAACACAGCCAGAGTTGACAAATAAGACCAAGAAGAATGATTCGTGGAAGCAAGATGCCGCATACGCACATATTTGGCTCTCTGGTACTCTTATAATAGAGATCACCAATGACATTGTAAACCAGCCCACCACCAAGGCGACGTGAGATATTCTGGCAGCCACATATGCTCAAGCGAAGAATGAGGTCAAGATTTTTCAACTACAGTTTGATATCTACATGACCAAGCAGAATGGTCATCCTCTACATACATTCTACTCTTCATTTGGTGGCATGTTTAAGAAGCTTCATAGCTTCATGCTTGTTACAACATCTACTGAGCAACATATGTCATACATGAACTCTACAATGGTTAGAGTCTCCTCATCAGAGAACTGGGTCTCTTCTATAGTAGCTCAGAGAATGGGATCTCTACTGTGGAGTTCTTATGGATCACATGAAAACGTTCAATCCAAATCAAAGATGGGGACCTCTCAAATAATAATGGCGTACATGTGCGCATCAAATTGGTAGAGTCTGAAATCGGGCTTGGAATTTGAACCGGAGAATCTGAATCCGACTATAGAACTCTATATAATAGACAGTGTCAACCAAGTTGCAGAAGAAAAGAAGATGAGAAAAATAAAAAAAATCATATAAGCCGATCTCTCCCATTTTTCGGCCTTTTCTTTTGTTTTTCTCGCGTACAATTTCTCTCTTTTTTGTACCCTACCTTTTTCTTTTCTTTCCCCCTTTCTTTTAAGAACTCATGGTCCAATTGAACCTAAAGTGTATTCACTCTTTTTTAATTTGCAGCAGCAACAACCCATATTGGACCACGCACCACCTTGTTGAGTCGTGTTGAGACATCTATGCCTTTTTATCTTTACTTTATATTTTCTATTTATTCCGTCTCTCTATGTAATTTTCCCTTAGAGATTTTTTCCTATATAAGAGAGCTCTAGGGCTACGACAATTTTATTTAGTTTATTTCAATCCTTCCACGTGGTATCAAAGCTATGGTAATTTTATTCCCAGAATTCCACCCACTAAAACCCTAACTCACCCTCGCGCGGTCACTGCCGTCGACAGTGGAAGCCGCTGCCCGCCGCCAAGAAGCAACAACAGCCTTAAGTCACCGCCAACGGCAGCAATGGCTACATCTACCATCGATTGTCGTCATCAGAGCCGTGGTACCCCGATACGCACTTTTACAAGAGGTGATCATACTCTATATTATGTGGATCTCTTGGATGAGACTGCAAGAGTTGTTAATCTTGTGAGACAGAAGCATCTGATCGCACAGAGCTGCCAAAAAAGCTATACGACCATCGGAGCAGAGATTCGAAGTCGCAGGCATCCAGTCCTCTTCTCTTACTCCTTTTTGCAATATGACTTAATAAGTTTTAACTTAATCTGAATAAATTTCCTGTAAATACAGGTACAAGATTCGATATTTCTTCGTGTATGTCACATGAAGGGAATACATAGATTTGGTGTTCGTAACAAGTTGGCTCCATGATATGTTGGTCCATTCGAGATTCTTGTTAGAGTAGGGAAGGTGGCTTATCGAGTAGCCCTTCCTCCACACCTATCGGCCATTTATGGTGTCTTTCACATATCAAACTTAAGGAAATATGTGCACGACCCTCGACATGTCATCAACTACAAGAATCTAGACATGAAGCTTGATTTTACATATGAGGAGAGGCCGGTGCAGATACTAGACAACACTGTGAAGAAGCTTCGCAACAAGGAGATTCCATTGATCAAGGTGTTATGGCACCGATACGACATTGAAGAGCCGACATGGGAGACCGAAGCCAACATGCGAGCACCATACCCGCAACTTTTCTCAGGTAATCATTAAAACAAGCATATTTAATAATTTACATATTAAAAGAATATAGCTTGTATTCCCTTTGAGGTTTTTATGGGTTCAAAAACCTTTGAGATTTTTATGACTAGATGACTCCCAGATAAGATACATAATGACCTTGACTCGAATCTCGAGGACGAGACTCCTTTTGAGGTTTTTATATTTGTAACATTCGGATCTGCACAAACTCGAACTCGACCTGATTAAAGTCTGTTTAACCCAATAAAATTATCAGACAATATTAAATAATTTAAATCGATTATTGATCGTGAATCAAAAGTCATTCAGGTAAAATTGACCAAAAGTCGATCGCATCGTAAAGCGTGTCACGGAAAAGCTGTAACGTGAAATCGGAAATCGCAAAATAAATTGAGACCACCATTAAATCTGATTTGACGAAACAAGACCAACATAATCGATCGTTCATCAATCAGAGATCATTTGATATTTTTAAATCGTAAAATTTAACCCCAAACCAAAATCGTATCTCGAAAATTTCGGGATGCAAACCCGATCAAAAGTATATCAACATTCTACTTATATTGATTGCTGTTTAGAGATGATTAAATCGAGATATTGTGCGTCAAAATCAGAGGCTCGTTGTGTGCATTAGACATTTTTAATATCTTAAATAAATGAGAAAAAATTGGTTAAAAAATAAAATAAATTAAATTAATGTCATTGCTACAGATTGTGCTACAGTAGCAGACTGTGCTACAGTATGTGATTTTAAAAAAATAATAATAAAAAGGGGATTTGTGACATCAGCAGGTTGATGTCAGCCTGCTGATGTCATGGCTGACATCATCAAAGAGGAAGATTTCTCCCTCTTTCCTTCCCTTTTACTCTTTATTTCCACCATTTTTTCTCTTTTCCATTCTATTCTCAACGAGAGAAGAGAGCCCCTCACCCACTTTCCTTCCTATTCTCCCAAAACCTTCAATTCTATCCAAGCCATAGAAGCCTCAATTTCTTCTCTTTTGTTGCACACAACAACTTGTAGTAATGTTGCTCCTGATTTCAGCTACATTCTTCCAAGTAGCAGCAGCTGATCAAGATTGGAAGGCCTCCAATTTCTGCAAAAACAGTACAATTCCTTTCCTCTCCACTTGCTGCCATGCATGAACAAATTAAGGACTTCTCTTGTTACCTTTATCATTGATTTCTAAATTTCAAAAAGTGAAAAGAATATGAACATTAATGTCTGAATATATTTATTAAAAGTATGAATTTAAAAAGGCTACATACTGTTGTTGCTCTTATAAAAAATATATATATTTAATTTTTTGTGGTTCATGTAAACATCCAGGATTATTGTAATGCATGGGTTCCGTACAACTAATCCCCCTTTGTGGGAATTTTGGTATTTTAATAGATAAAATAAATCTTTGAAAATTTTGGCTCTGAATCTTACTTATTCCTTTTCTATGTGATTGGAGCACAAACTATATTAACAAAGAAAAAAATTGATTTAAAATAAAATTTAATACTCTGTTCTGTACTACTGTAATTGTGAAATGATATAAAAAAATGATGAATTTGATTTAGAACATTTAATTGTCTCTTCTGTCTATAAGTTGCTGCTAAGTTTTAAAAAATGGATGTAAAAGAAGGATGAATTCTCTGGTCTTTGTAACTGTGAACTGATATAAAAAAATAAATATGATAGAGAAACTTTAAGTGTCTCTTCTATCTGTGAGCTGCTGGTAAAAAAAATCCCAGTCAATCACCAGGCCAAAAGGGAGTTCATCTTCAATTTTATATGGATTTGTAAAACTCTGGAACTTAAACTAACTATTGACTTCAACCAATTTAAATGTGGTTTGGGCCATCTTGCAATCTTTACTTAAGGACATTCATGATCTTTCAAACCGAAATAGAAGAATTGTTGAGGTTGTCATTACTCTTTAACTTATAAAGTCATTTGTGATAAATTGCAATGACATTGAATTTCTTTGTAGTAAAGTAATTTATCCAGGATGTTTGAAATATGGATAGACAACAAGAAAACAAAGAAGAAAAGCTCAGTAAACTGTACATATGCTTTCAAATTTGGTGTTGGTATCAATAAGGATCCTGATAAAACAAACCATATAAGATTATTGTTAGATATTTTGATGTCATGTGATATAGAGTAACAAAAACTTAGTCACATTTTCTAGATTTTAAAAAAATCCATGTGAAATTGCTCATATAAATGCTAACAACCAGCAATAAGATATCCTGATAGGGGACCTCATATGCAATAAAGAAAATTTTGCTTGCTTATATAGTACGTGATCGTTATGGTGGTTATGGTCTGTTCATATCTTACTGTGATAATTGACTTGACTGTCCAAATAAATGGAATTCTGAGTCATTCCGGTAGAACCAAGGTGAATTATTGTTTGTTCCCCTTGAGTGATCTCCATCATCAAGGTTGTTATGATTTATCAAGAGATATCTTGACATTTAAGCCTAAGCGATGATTTGTCATAACCTTAATCAGTTGATCTCTAAATATAATCATTTATCTATTCATACCACTAAAGGAAAGTTGTGCCAAATACTTAGATATACAAGTCATCTATAGGAGAGACAAAAGAAGATTTAAGTAGTCAAGGAAGAAATGAAAATGGTGAATTAAATATTGTTGGGTGAAAACTAAAACTTGTTTATTTCTTGAGACCTAGGCTCTCTTATATAGGGAGAGACCTATGGGCATATTACATAGAGTAGACAGAAGAGCGGGAAAATATGTAAAGAGGATACAGAAATATAGAAAATATCTCGATACTCCCCCTCAAGATGGAGCATGTATATCTATCATGCTCAGCTTGGATGAACACTTCTGAAAGGGCCCTCTAAGTAGAGCTTTGGTGAAGATGTCTGCCGTCTGGTCCCCTGAACTGACATGAGATGTAGAGATGAAGCCCTTCTGAATCATGCCATGTATATAATGACAATCAACCTCAATATGCTTTGTCCTCTCATGAAATGCAGGATTATTAGCAATGAATAGTGCAACCTAATTATCTCATTCCAACGACATTAGAAGAGGAGCATCTATCTGTAAGTCTGTTAGGCTGCTCGAACCCACATCATTTCTGTACATGCTTGTGCCATCGCTCGATACTCAGATTCAACACTAGATCTAGCAACAACAGTTTGCTTTGTACTTTTCCATGAGATGAGAGAATCTCCAACGAATATAGCAAACCATGATGTGGATATCCTGTCCTTGGGGCATCCTGCATAGTCCGCATCTATGCATGCCTTGATAGTAATAGAATCACCCCTTTTAAATAGCAATCATGCACCTGGTGTGACACCCTTGGATCCGGGCACCTGTTTACGTCGCATTCGCACTATTATATTTTGCAAATGATAAAATCAGGGAAAATTTTTCGCGCTACTATTGCATATGATATTCAAACCACATTCACCACCACAGATTCAACAAAGACAAATACCAACAAAATTTCATTTTCATTATCTTTCATAATATATACAACATGTACATGAAGGGTTAACAGTACATTCATAGATCCCAACATATTCAGAAGAGAAAGAAAAAGACATTTTACATCATAATAGAACAAAAGGTACAATAAAGAAGTTGGGCCAAAAGAGACCGTCCATCTAGTATAAACACGATCTCCAGAAATCATCAACCTGCTACTGTGCTACAGGCTCCTTTCCTATCAAAACATGGTAGGAAGAAGAGGCGTCAGTGAGCGCTGGTACACCCATATTTCATAATATAAAATAAGCAGGTTTTTAATATGGTAACAAAAGAAACAAGTAGAAAGGCATAACAATCAAAAGTTACAACTACTTATTTTGAAAAAGAAGTTTTCATGCTACAGTGATGGATGCTTCAAGTTTTCCCATTTACCTCACATATGTCACATTATTATATAGTATTTAATGACATATGTAATAATTTCCACAATTTCCTTACAACATTATATATATCCATGTAATAGTTGATGACCCATATGTATATTTATACATATAACTATTAATGTCTTATTGTTTAGAATTCTTAAATATGAATTTTTATAATGAGAAAGATTTAGGGTTTGAATGTCTCTTGATTTTATTTAAATTCTTAAGTTAAGTAGATAGTCTGTGGTCTTGGTCGGTGTGTGACCTCACACTATGACTCTAAGGCATGAAAAAGTACCTTAGAGTTGGGGTGCCTCCGTAGGCATTTGGTGTTGTACATTACATCCTAACTAAGTTCCCAACACGTCCACTTAACTTAATTACAGTCAATTCTAGTCAAAATAACTTACACTCAACTTCCTCTCTTAGACAAGATTTATAATACTTCTTTCTGAGTTCAACTGAAACTCCCCCCAAATGTAACCCCAGATGATTTCATGTGTAGCATCGTCAAACCTATTCGTGAAAAAATAACTAAAACTCAAGCGGTGAGGTAGCCTCCTAAGAAGCTTTTCCGTCTCGCCCTCTAATTTGAAGTGTGGTCCAATAGAGGGAAATGTCTACTCCAAAACTACGCCTCGGAGACGGGTGAGAGAGACTCTCCAGAAAAGTCACTCTAGAAACCGGCTCGACCAGTAACGGGCAATCAAGCTTGTACAAAAAAACCAAAAACTGAGGATCCCTACATGGGTATCTTAAAACAAAATGTCGGCAGAACTGGTCAAAAGTCGAGATACCACGAGGCGTAAAAATAGCGCGAGCTCGCGTAAAAATATGAAAAGGACTGGGATCCTAGACCCGCGTACTAGGTGGCCGCTGCCTTAACTGGACTTCCTATCTTCCGCTCAGCTGAGGGTCACCGCACCCTCGCATAGTCAAGTGCGAGGGTCACCGTGACTGGTACTCTTTAATTGATATCACTGATTCACCATCAATTCACTTATTTATCCATTCAATCCTTTCTCAATCTCTTCTATGATTGACTTTACTGATCTTGGTATTTGTCACAACTTATGATTTTTATATAAACTAATAGTAATTTAAGATAAGAAAGAATGCTTTTAAGCACTTAGGTTCGATCTCGCAAACAGACTAAGTAGTAGATGGAGATTTCACTTGCAGAATTATTGTAGGGGTGAATGAAATGGGTGGAAATATATCAGTGTTTTATCTTTGATGTTCAAATGGAAATTGTAAAGCTATAATCAGACTTCCATTACTTTTTAGTAAAGTGTTAGATAGTCAAATATAGACATGTGTAAAGAAGTCCATCTTGTTCTTTAATTTGAATGTGTGGGTAGTTAGGAGAAGAGTTTCCTAAGATGGGTCGAATAAGCCAAGGAGATGTTGGATTGTTACTTAATGATATATCTATGGTTTAGTTGTGCTTTTGATATAACTTCTCTATAAATCATAATAAGCCACTTTATATAGAAAGTATGGAATTACTAAAGGTAAATAATAACTCATATCAAAACTTGATCAACCCATAATTGAAATCACGTGACCACAATTAGATATCATTGGTTGGTCTTATTTTTCTACTACAGGAAAACATGAAAGGACTTAAAATAAAATAAAATAAAATAATAGCCAAGTATCATAATATTATTTCAAGCCAGTTGGTATCCAGCATATATGCATTTTTTATTAACATACTCAAAGTGACTGTTAAACTGTCACGTGAATTATCAGTTCAGGATCCAAATAACAGAAATATGTTCTCCCATCCATGGTTGTACAACCATGGGAGATTGAGATTTTATTTGCAAGAAAGCTCACAATAGTTCATAACAAGACAGCCAAACCACACCATCTTTAAATATTCTATCCTGAGTAGTGTTCAATTTATCTATTTATTTTTTTTGTAATTAGAGGTCTAATTGCGAATATCAATCTTGTTGCCCCCTTTTTTCATAATAATGTCAAAACCTTTAGAGTTTTATATCAAGATAATAACCAAGAAAAAAGATGAAAAAAATATTAAATATGAAGAACAAAAGTGTAGCAAATGCATGCATGTCAGCAATAGGAATGGAAGAAGGATTGTAACCCAAAATTTTGCCAAATATTGAAGTATTTTGGTTGCATGCAACAACAGATTCTAAGTGCAGCCAAAGTTCCAGATCTGGATAGCAGTAACTGGTGCTTGGAAGTATGATCATTGATTTTGAGAAGTTGTTTCAACAATATTGAATGCTTGAAAGTACATCATCTACTTGTTGAAATAAAGAAAACTAGAGGCAGAAGTCCTATGGTTGGAGAATTTGGAGGGAATTCTGAGAGAGAAGTGATGTGGAAAGAAAGGGGAAAAGAAGGTTTCGTTGGAAAGCAATGGAGAGTTGGGAAATTTGAAGAAATAAGGAAGAAGATGGGGGAGTGGTGCTTCTCGTTGGAGACATATAGAGAGAAAGAAGAGAAGGGGCAGTGGATATAAATAAGGAGGGTTGTTAATTCTTGAGTTGCCAAGTTGTTAATAAAAGAAAGACCAATTGGCAGATCTGTAGAGTAGACATCTGCTACTGTGGTAGGAAATTTCAGAATTAATTATAATTTTTTGTAACTGAGCACACTGTATATGCGGTAATTTAATTTATTTTTTTTACAAAAACTATCTTTGATTGAAAATTTTAAAGTTAACCGTATTCGCATCTCGAATATTGGATTTCGACGTACAATATCTTGGTTTTATCATCTCTGAATGACGATAAAAAAGAGTATAATACTATTATACTTTTGATAGGGTTTGGATGCCCGAAAATTTCGAGATACGATTTCGGTTTGGGTTTAAATTTTGCGAAACTAAAATATCAAACGAACTCTGATTGACGAACGATCGATTTCGTTGGTCTTTTTTCGTCGAATTAGATTTTATGACGGTCTCGGTTTGTTTCGTGGTTTCTGAAATTACGCCACGGCTTTTTCGAGCATGCATTACGATGTGACCGATTTTTGGTTGATTTCGCCCGAACGACATTTAATTCACGATCTATTGATCTATTTAGGTTATTTAGTATTGACCAACAACTTTATTGGGTTAATTGGATCCAAATCTGATTGGGTTCAGTTAGTTGGATCTGGATGTTACAATAATAAAAATCTCGAAGGGAGTCTCGTCCTCGAGAGTCGAGTCAAGGTCCTTATGTGCCTTGCTTGTATTCCATTTGGCCATAAAAAACTCAAAGGATTTTGAGCCCATAAAAACCTCAAAGGAAACAATCCATATCCTTTAATATGTAAATACACTTGTTTAATGATTACCTGAGAAAAGCTGCAGGTATCGTGCCCGCATGTTGGCTTTGGTCTCCCACGTCGCCTCTTCAACGCCGTGTCGGTGCCAAAACACCTTGACCAATGGAATCTCCTTGCTGCGAAGCTTTTTCACAGCGCTGTCAATGATCTGTACTGGCCTCTCCTCATAAGTCAAATCTGGCTCCATGTCAAGATTCTCATAGCTGATGACGTGTCGAGGGTCGTGCACCTACTTCTCAAGTTGGATACATGGAAGACGTTGTGAATAGCTGATAGATGTGGAAGAAGGGCTACTCGGTAGGCCACCTTCCCCACTCTATCTAGAATCTCGAATGGTCCAACATATCATGCGCCAACTTGCCACGAACACCGAATCTCTACACTCCCTTCATGGGAGATACTTGCAAAAATACCCAATTTCCAACCTGTATTTAAAAAAGTTTTATTAGTGTGTGAGATTAAGTCGAATGATAACAAATCATGTTTGAATTATTTGAGAGTTGATAATTGTATTACCTAAAACGCCAAGTCTCTTCTCCGACGGTCTGCATAGATCTTTTGGTACCTTTGTGCCATCGGAAGCCTCTGTCTCATAAGATCAACAACCCTCGCGGTCTCCTCCAGGAGATCTACGGAGTAGAGAGCATGATCACCTACCTCACGCCAACTGAGAGGTGTGAGGCATCTCCTCCCATATAGGGCTTCGAATTGTGTCATGCCGATACTGGAATGACAACTGTTGTTGTACGTGAATTCCACTAGCGACAGATGGTCTTGCCAGGACCCTTTTCACTCCAAAGCGCGTGCGCGAAGCAAATCCTCGAGCGTATGAATGGTGCGCTCACTCTGACCATCGGTCTGTGGATGATATACAGAACTCCTCTTCAGCTCTATCTGTAATGCTTACATGAACTGATGTCAATAATGTGAAGTGAACCTCGAATCCCTGTCAGACACCACCTCTCATGTAGCCTAATGATATTCTGCACATAGAGCTTGGCCAATCTACATGGAGTGTAAGTCGTGTTGACAGGTATGAAATGGGCTGACTTGGTCAACCTATCAACAATGACCCAAATGGAATCATGGCCACATGGTGTCTTCGGCAGACCTATGACAAAATCCATAGAAATGCTCTCCCACTTCTACTCAGGAATGGGGAGAGACTGCAGTAATCCTGGTGGTCTCCTGTGCTCGGCCTTGACCATCTGACAGGTCATGCATCTGCTGACATGCTGAGCCACATCGCGCTTCATTCTGTCCCACCAGAAATGTCGATGCATATCACGATACATCTTTGTGCTGCCGGGATGAATGGATAATCGTGAACTGTGTGCCTCATCAAGAATGCCTTTGCGCAACTGCTCGTCATTGGGACAATGACTCATCCTGCCTTCCATAAAATAGACTCTGTCACAACAAAATCATCAACCTCGTCCTTGACGGTGCACATGTATCTATCTCAAATCCAAGGATCTGTCTTCTGACCTTCGATAATATGATCCCAAAGACTGCTAAATTGTGGAGGTACGACAGTAGAAATGGATGCACTCTCCTGAGGATGCCAATCAGTCAAAGCTGTGAGCAAATCCCATGTGTATAGCCAGTTTGTCGTACCCTCCGCATGAGCTCTCCTGCTAAGCGCATCTGCCATCATGTTTCTCTTACAGGGATGGTAATAGATCGTGCAGTCGTAGTCCTTCAGTAACTCGAGCCACCTGTGTTGTCTCATGTTCAGATCCTTCTGATCAAAGATATACTTTAAGCTCTTGTGATCTGTAGATATCTCGAAATTCATCCTATATAAATAATGGCACCAGATCTTCAAGGCGAAGACAACTGCCGCCAACTCCAAGTTATGCATGGGGTAGTTCCTCTCATGCGGTCTCAATTGTCATGATGCGTAAGTAATCAGATAACCTCTCTACATCAACACTGCTCCTAAACCTTCTCCAGATGCATCTGTGTAAACTGCATAATCCTGAGTGCCTGAAGGAAGAGCAAGAATAGGCGTTGTAGTCAATGTCTCCTTCAGTGTCCTGAAAGCCTGCTCACATGCATCGTCCCAAATGAATGGAACTCCCTTCTGTGTCAATCGTGTCAGAGGGCGAACAATACATGAAAACCCACTGACGAAGCGTCTGTAATAGCCTGCTAGTCCAAGGAAACTTCGAATCTGAGTGACTGTCTTTGGCTGCTCCCAAGACATGACCGCCTCAATCTTCACAGGATCAACTGCGATACCTGCTCCAGAAATGACATGCTCAAGAAATGAGACTTGTGACAACCATAACTCACACTTGCTCAACTTGGTATATAGCTTCTGCTCCCTTAATGTATCTAAGATGATTCACAGATCATTCGCATGATTCCAATCATTCCGAGAATATATGAGCACGTCATCAATGAACACCACCACAAATTTATCCAAGTATGGACGGAAGATCCGGTTCATTATATCCATGAACATTGCAGGTGCATTGGTGAGCCTAAATGGTATCACCACAAACTCGTAGTGTTCATAACAAGTCCTGGAAGCTGTCTTCGGAATATCAGACTCCCGAATCCTTAACTGATGATAGCCTGAATGAAGATCGATCTTCGAGAACACCAAAGATCCCTAGAGCTCGTCGAACAAATCATCGATGCGCAGTAAAGGATAATAGTTCTTTACCGTTCTCTTGTTCAGCTGCCTATAATCGATGCATAATCTCATGAATCCGTCCTTCTTCTTGACAAATAAAATCGGAGCACCCCAAGGTGAAGTGCTCAGCCTCAGAAATCCCAAATCAAGTAACTCCTGCAACTGGACCTTCAGCTCTCTCAACTCAGCTGGTGTCATGTGGTAAGGAGCTATCGAGATCGGTTGTGTGTTTAGTAGTAATGTGATCTCAAACTCGATCTCTCTCTCTCTCTCAGGAGGTAATCCTGGTAGCTCATCAGGAAACACATATAGGTAGTCTGATACTACTCAGATGTCTTGTGTCATAGGCTCATGATCGGATATCTCCCGAACAAATGCTAAGTAGGAATTACATACCTGGTCAACAAGTCGTTGAGCTCGCAACACCGAAATGTACCGAATTTTGGAGTCATGTAAAGTACCCTCAAAAGTGAACTCGGGTAAATCTGAAATCCTGAAGACAACTGCCTTCCTAAAACAATCAACAAGAGCATGATGAGCTGATAACCAATCCATGCCTAGAATCAAGTCAAACTCATCAAGTTGAAGTAGTAGACAATCTATGATCATCTCGTGACCACCAATCAGTTCTAACAAGTGTCTGACTATCAAGGAAATGATAAACAATTGGCCACTAGGCCCACGGATGTGATATGGATAAGATAAACTCTCTTCAACCCTACCTAAAGAAGCTGGCAATCTCGAAGCAAGGAAAGAATGTGTCGCTCTAAAATAAAACACAACATGGAAAGGTCGGCGCAAGACTCAGACCATACCTTTCACCACAGTAGCTGTTGAACGTGCCTGCTCCTCGGTCACTGTATGTAGCTGACCCTACCTGGCTAGTGCGGTACTGGAGCCTGCCACACTCTGTCTCTATCTCTGCTGCTGCCTCCTGAAGTTGGAGTTCCTGCCATGGGAACTCCTTGTATG
The DNA here is from genome assembly GCA_037367405.1 of Ottelia alismoides. NCBI lineage: Eukaryota > Viridiplantae > Streptophyta > Magnoliopsida > Alismatales > Hydrocharitaceae > Ottelia > Ottelia alismoides. The sequence continues at coordinate 104,920 of JAZKJV010009735.1, read as the reverse complement.
CTATACTTGTGGTTGTGACGACTGGCTGTGGGCGAGAGATGAGCGCTCGGGCGATCGAGGCTAAGTGATATCAAAGGTCGTTGCGACCTCCACCACTCGAGTCGGGCTCAACAAGAAAAATATAAGACCACGAAATAAACAATCAAGCACAAAAATCTAATGTAGCGGTCTCCGTTATTTATTTAACCTGGTATAGCGAGTAGGGTCGAACACAAGGAGTACGAGCTAAGCCTACGAAGTAGTCGAGAATCAGGAAATACAAGGCATATTTCTATGATTTTTAATTTGGAATTTTTTTATATTTTCTAATAAGAAAATGGAGAGAAAGATAAAGACAATCACACTTCAACATTTTTGTTAAGACTAAAAAAGGCTTAAAAATTAGAAATAAAAATATTTTTATATTTTTAAAATATGCAAGTGTTTTTGATGATTTTATGGTATTTTTTAGATTTTTATATAATTTTCTAAAAATAAAATAAATACAAAACATAATCACATTGTTCAGCCATGACCAAAAGGCAAGATTAAAATGCTAAAATTACTAAAAGTCCTGATGGCTATTTTTATGAAAAAGTAGATAAAAAGATCTAATTACAGAAATTGAAATCTCATTTTTTTTATTTTTTTGGAATTTTTAATGATTTTTATAAGGTTTTTGGTCTTTTATTATTTTTAGGGGTTTTATAAGAGATAATAGAACAAAAATGGTACTGAAGTGAAAATAAACCTAAACAAACACACATGAATTTTTATAGAATTTTGTATGTATTTTTATATTTTCTTTAGTATTTTATAAAATAGATAGACATGTTTTTAGGGGGTTTTTTATTTTTAGAAAATATCAAATAAAATCAAATTGCATCACAAAAATTATCAAAAATATTACACAATAACAGCAACTAATGGTAATTTTTTGGGGAATTTTTGGAGTAGATTTGATAATTATTTGATCTAAAACAAATCACACAGGCTGTACAGACCTATCTACAAATAACCTAAAGATTCCAGACTAAACAGTAACACACAAACAAAAAGTCCAGGGGTATCAATGCAAAAAGCCCACGAAATTAACGCACATGTCAATTAACCATGCACAGGGGCATAAATGCAAATGCATAAAACATTTCATTCAAATCAGAACCTTCAAAAAGTCTAGGATAAGATATGCAATAACACCACAAAGGCACGTGGCCATGCACGTGCATTCAGACTGGGAGGACTAAAGTGTAAATATTAGAAACATCAGGGACTAATATGCAAATAGTCTAAAATAGAACTTTATTTAACAAACTAGAAAATAAAGCATAAAAAGTGCCGGTAAGGAAATGGAATATACCCTCGCAGGCGCGTGGGGGGGGGGGAGGGGACTCGTGACGGAACTAGAGGCGCATGGACGTACGGCTCTGATGCTCTACGATGTCAGATTTGAAGGCCGCAGATGTTGTCGGGGACGTGGGGCTCGGATGCGTCAGGTGTCAGATCTAACGGCCCGGAAAGCTGTTGCGGTCGGCGGTTGAGATTTGATCTGGTGGATGAAGGCAGATCCGATGGCGCTGGAGAGGTCTGAACGAACATGACTGAGGCGAACTTCATCAGAGCCTATGATGGAATCCTTGGATCCGATGATCGAACGGGAGGCACAGGATCAATCGTGGAGTTCGTCCGCGTCGACTGGACGAATCCGATGGGAGAGCTGACAGTCGGATGTGCGTGATGCTGAAGGTGACCTGGAGCTGCTCTGGCGAACCTTCTGGTGGATGGAACTATGACTCCCAGCGCACGCGAAAACCTGCAGATGAAGGCTTGACTCGGGGCGAAGCTTCGGTCAATGTTATTTGAGCTTAAATGCAAAGAAGCGACGTGGGGCGAGGTTTGATCTCTAGCGATAGTGATAGAGGAGATCTAGTCCTTAATCTCAACCTAAGGGACGAGCCTAAGGGTGATCAGGCTGCGGTGCAAGATGGAGTGTGCTTCATGGGTTTGATCGGAGCGGATGGATGTGGATGTGAGTGCTCTGACTCTCTGGTCGGAGCAGGCGAAGGTGTGGCGGCGTAAGATGACGTGATTGGAGTGAATTGGAATATGCAAAGGAAATGGGGGGGGGATACCTGAGGTCCTAGGCGAGCTCTAGAGCTTCAGGTGAAGGCGATCGGCGAGGTAATGGCCTCGACCAAGCTACAGAAGGCCGGGAGGCTGATCACGGCGGTGCACGCTGGCCACGAGGCTGAGCAGCGTGGCTGCTCCTCCAAGCTTCGATCTGAAGGGACCCTCAGGAAGTTGTCACTCAACCGAAGGTGGCTAGGGATGAAGGGAGGCACGAGGCACGGCTACTGCTCCTGGGAGACGGAGAAGGGGATTTAAAAGGTTCCCAGGAGGCTGGAGGATTCGGGCAAGGGCACGCAACCCTAGGAAGATCCAGCCTTCCGAGGGATCCGCGAGGGTCTTCGATCCAAGGAGAGGCCACGGGCGAAGAATCGGGGTGAGGGGATGCATGATCTGATGGGAAGAATTTGGAGAAATCGGTCTGGCAAATGGTATCAGGTCGGGTCAAGCCTGGAAGAGGGCGTTGACCCGAGTCAACAAAGTGACGTGGACTAATCAGATAATTCGAATGTACAAAATACTTACAAATTCAATAAAAAATAATAGATTGGTTTAAATCAAAAAGTGTATAAAATGAGAAGCATTTGTTATTTTCAAACTATTTTTATGTGATTTTTATTTATTTTTTAATAAATAAATTAATCTTTATACAGTATAGTGTATTATATACAGGTATAGTATACCTATGTATTTTGTACAATTATTTTTATTTTGTTATTTTCACTCAAATACCTCAATTTATATTTTATTTATTTACAACATAATTTTCGAGTATAAAATAATTTTTATTTTATTTTTATTATTTATTTATAGGTATATAATAAATAGGGAATGAAGCATATATACATGTATTTTGCACAAGGGAGAGAGGATTTTTATTTTATTTTTATTTTTCTGATTTTTATTTTATTTTTATGGTTATATACAAGGGGTAAAAAGAATATTTTATTTTTATTTTGTCAAAAATAATTATTTAATTACACAAATAATATGTATAACATAGAGTAGGCTCTATCTCTCTCCACTTGTTTTATTTGGCGATCAGGCCAATGCTTGACCTGCTCTTGGGTTCGGGTCACTCTATATTTATTCTAAATACCTCCTTCCATTTTCTTTTTCTTTATTTATTTATTTTTACATAAATACATGCTAATTATACAATATTAACAAATTCATGCATAATACTAACTTATGTATTTACATCTATCTACATGATGATTTGCCAAGATAAATAGCTAAAATAAAATAATAAAGAGTGATGATCATGGATTCATCACCCTCTATACTTTACCTTTGCTAGTCCCTTAGAAAACACTTATTTGAAAAAGAAGTGAAAAAGAGAAAGAAAAGAAAAAGGAGAATCAAGATTGATTATTAAACTTGTCTTCATTAAATTGGAGTATGGAGCTCAGTCGGACCTTTGGATTATTAGTTTGTCGGAACCTTATTTGGACCTAGGTTTAAGACTCAACAACCCTAGTTCCACTAATCTATGATCAAGACTCCTCAATAATCCAGACATACACATACTCTAATGACCATGAAACTTTTCTTGTACTGTGTAAGTGATATGTAGCTTCCCACCTCAGAAATGATAAGGCAACAGCCTCCCTCAATAAGGTAACTCTAATACCCTAGTCTGGCAGTTCTTTCCTTGAGGAGCGGGGTATTCCCTTCTAAGTTCAAGTTCAACCGGTTCAAGAAGAGGGGAAGGAAGAGAATAGACCATGACCAGTGTAGTCGCGTATCTCTGGGAGTCCAACCAGTGTAGCTAAGTCTCCCGCTGCAAGCTTCATGAGATGAGAATGGGTAACATAAACTTTGCTTTATTTGGCTATATACACTCCGGCAGGTATTTCATTTTCTATCAGACCTGCCACTTTTTGGAGTTTTTCTATTTTTTTTCTTTTTTGAATGTGTATATGTACAACATATCTACATGGTGTAGCATATATACATAAGGACATTTACCTCTTGAGCCAGTAGACTATCCCTCTTTTGAAGCATTATTGCAACCCACAACTCATGTCTTTAGACCTCAACACCGTCAGACCAAGTTGAGGCGCACTTCCTTCCCTAAAAGAAGATGAAAGGTTCTGCCTAGAAGTACTACCCTCGTATGCTACCCCAAGCCAAAGGAAACTGCCTCCTCACCACCTCATCCGTAGAGAAATATGTGTAAGGTGCTGGTTCAAGTAAAACCATTATCTGTGAGAGTCATGTGTGCGTAATTAAATGCTCTACTTAGGCTCATCAAGATGACATGTGATCATAGCCTAGTGGACTCAAAGAATTAAGTCACCAATGGACCTGAAAAGTCTCAACCCTAAATCTTATAAGATTCCTCTTAGAATTAAGTGGATTAAGGTCTTAAACCAAGCTCCATTTTCCAATTTAATTACAGGCTAGTTTGAATGTCTCTATGATTCAGAAGAATGTGCAATTATATACAAAAACCTTTTTATGCAAAATTTTTGAAAATGTGCAAAATTTTTGAAAAATGTTTGAATGCATGCATGGATGCAGAATTTTAGCAAACTATTTACAAACATTTACACAAGGGTATTTGCAAGCTTTTCTTTTTTCAAACATTTTACAAAAATTTTGTACTATAATGTATATAGTTTTTATACCAAAAATATTTACAAACTTTTTACAAACAAAACATTTTTACAAACATTTGTACAGAAATAGTTTTTTATAAATAGCTATGTATGTGCAAGAAAGAATTTTATGTACAAGAAAAATTTTAAAATTTTTACGATTTTTAAATACATGATTTTAGCTATTTTATTTATTAACACACACACAAAGTATGAGTTATCCCTAAAGTATATATGTAATATATACGACACCCCCCATACTTAGCTCGAACGATGTCCTCAGAGTGAATCAAGAGCGATGAAGAAGAATACATAACTCGTGCTTAGTATAGGGAAGTGCAAAAGAATGATATAATACAACAACAAATCAAAGAATAGAATGAAGAGGGCTCGGTGTTTCCCCCTACACTTAGGATCAAGAAATTCTAAATATAGCAGATTGTGTACAAAGGGAAAACCGAGTGGAAGGATGTACAAGATTTACCCCCCTATACTTAGGGTAAAATATCCCTAAGTATAAGCAACAAAATAGAGGTAAAACGAATCAAAAGAATAGTCAAGAATCCGACACCCCCTATACTTAGGGTAAATCACACCCTAAGTATAGCATAATCACAAGATGAAGATGGGGTGTTAGACTAAAGAATGAGATGATATGGACATCTGGATCTATACAAGGCGGAAGACAATGATAATCAAGCATGAGATGCAACTAGTGTGAGTCAAATACCATATCTCACGCAAAATGAATCGGGGCGACGTCAACGATCAATGGCTCATGATCTAGATATGGTTGAGGTGTTGACTGTTAACACGAAAGGTGGACTCAGATAACATCTCAGATAAGTCGATACTACCATTGTCATGCACCTTTCAGACCAGGTATGGTTCTTTCCACTTTGCAATTTCCCTGGAAATAATCGAAGCCTGGCATCAACCAACCATACTCTCTGATCTGGCTCAAACTACTTATGGCTAATATGAGAATCATGCCATATCTTCACTCGCTCCTTATACTGTAGGCTGCTTGAAAAGGTTGTATCTCTAAGCTCCTCCAGGGCTGCCAATTCTGCCTTCCTTTGATCAGTTATACTCACTGGATCCAATAATATATCAGTGATAGACCAAAGTGACTTGTGCCTAATCTCAATAGGTAAATGGGAGGGCTTGACATAAACGAGATGAAAGGGAGATGTACCCAAAGGAGTCTTGAAGGAAGTTTGATATGCCCACAAAATCGAGTCCAAAAGATGTGACCAATCTTTTCGGTTTGGGCGGACTACCTTCTGCAGTATCATCTTGATCTGCCTATTCGATACTTCAGCAAGACCATTGGTTTAAGGATGATATGGAGTGGCTACTCGATGGTCTATGTTGAACTCGTTAGCAAGGGCCTTTACCTTATCGTTGATAAAGTGAGACCCCCCATCAGATATCAATACTCTAGGCACCCGAACCGTGAAATGATATTCTTCCTCAAAAATTTACTAACAGTCTTATCATCTGAGGTTCGGGAGGGAATGGCCTCAATCCAACGACTCACATAATCAACAGCCAACAGAATGTACTCGAACCCCCGACTCTTAGGGAATGGACCCATGAAATCGATGGCCCATGCGTCAAAAACCTCACAGAAGTGAATGGGCTGCATCAGCATCATATCATGCTGTCCACAAGTGCCCATCCTCTGACAGTCAATACACCTCTTCAAGAATTCATCAGAATCCTTGAAGAAAGTAGGCCACCATAGGCCGGATTGGATCACTTTATGTGTTGTTCTCTTCTTAGAGTGATGTCCTCCTGCCTCAAGCTTGTGGCAGTATCTGAGGATGCTATGGTGCTCCTCTTAAAGAATGCACTGACGCCATATGCTATCCCCTCCTTCATGATAAAGATGGGATCCTCCCAATGGTAAGACTTGGCCTTTACAAGGAAGGTCTCAAGTCGTTGCCTGGGCCAACCTTGTGGAACTTTCTTAGCAACAAGATAGTTCACAACGTCGACATACCACGGGAGCGAGGCGATAGCAAGGATCACCCCATCTGGGAAGGTCTCTGAAATGGGATCAGTCTGCTCAGATTCCTCAAGGTTCTCTAATCAGGAGAGATGATCTGCCACCACATTCTTAACTACAGGTTTATCCTTAATATCAATATCAAACTCCTGGAGTAGAAGGATCCATCTAGTCAGTCTCGCTTTGGCATCCTTCTTTGCGATGAGGTACCTGATGGCGGTATGATCAGTGAAGATAGTCACTTTGGATCCAATAATATATGATCTGAATTTATCCAAGGCAAAGACTACGGCTAGCATCTCTTTCTCCGCGACAGTGTAGTTCCGTTGTGCGGCATCCAATGTACGAATAGTGTAGTGAATGGAAAATAGCACTCCATCCCTCCTCTGTCCTAGCAGGCCCCTACGGTAAAATAGGAGGCATCCGTCATGATCTCAAATGGGAGAGACTAATTACGCGGCTGAAGGACAGGAGCCTCAACAACTAGACTCTTGAGAGTCTCAAATGATGCAAGACACTTATCATGTACAATGAACTCGGTGTCTTTTGTCAGCAAATCAGTCAACGGTCGGGCAATCCTGCTGAAATCATGAATGAATCGTCAGTAGAAACCGACATGTCCTAGAAAAGCCCGTAATTGTCGCAGTTTGGACGGTGGATTGAGTTTCCTGATGATATCCACCTTGGCCAGATCAACCTCCATGCCCCTGTTGGAGATGATATGACCAAGCACCATCCCTTGAGTCACCATGAAGTGCCTCTTCTCCTAGGATAAAACAAGATGAACCTCAATGCAACGCTGAAGGACGCGGTCTAGGCAGCCATGAAAAGCATAAAACCCATCGTCATAGACCGAAAAGTCATCCATGAAGACCTCTAAACAGTCACCCACCATGTCCGAGAAAATGGACAACATGCACCTTTGGAATGTCGTCGGGGCATTATATAGACCAAAGGGCATCCATCTGAAAGCATAAATCCCAAATAGACATGTGAATGTCATCTTGTCCTGGTCTTTGGGCGCAATGGCCACCTAGTTGTAGCCGGAGTACCCATGAAGGAAGCAGTAATGACTCTTCCCAGCTATCCTTTTATAATCTGATCAATAAAAGGCAGTGGGAAATGATCCTTTTGGTGGGCTGATTCAATCATCTGTAGTCCACACAGACCCTCCAAGAAGTGGGTACCCGGATAGCTATCTCCTCTCCAGACTCACTCACAATTGTAGTGATGCGCCTCTTCTTGGGCATCACATGTAATGGACTAACCCACTTGGAGTCGGAGATGGGGTAGATAAAATCGGCGCTCCACCATTTCAAAATCTCCTTCATGACTACCTTTCGAAGATTCGGGTTCAACCGTCATTGGAACTCACGCGATGGCTTAGCATCTTCTTCGAGATAGATATGGTGGGAGAACATGACCGAACTTATCCCCTTGAGATCAACTATGCTCCATCCTATCGCCTTGCGGTTCTTTTTTAGGAATCTCTATCAAACGAGATTCTTGCTCTCCGATCAAAACTGTTGAGATAATGACTGGGTACATCTCATGCTCTCCCGCAAGGAATCTATACTTCAACGACTGCGGCAAAGGCTTCAGTTCTGGATAACTGGGAGCTGGCAACTCTGGCTTCTGAAATGTCTGAGTGAATGTAACCAGATCTGCATGTGAGAACTCTCACTGATCATGAATATATGGTGAAGCTGGCCATGCTGGTGTATCTATAATCTGTGCCGGCTGAATCTCCACCCTACCTGCTGGCTCTGTTGGAATCGAACAAGGTAACAACTCATCAAATTCGGCCCAATCTATGTCTGAATGCGAGGGATCTGAATTTAACCACAAGAAATGTACTCTGCCTCGCTATCCTGAACACGGTCTTCAGCCTTAAATGTGTCCTCTGCCAAGAGTGTGCTCTCCAAACTCTCCTCTGCTGGGATCTGTGAATCTGCGGAATCTGTAGGTGAGAGAAGGGCTCGTGAAACGGGATCAGACCAAACGGCTTCATCATCAGTGATCACAAAGTCGCACTCCTTGTGGACGTCTCGCTCTGCCTTTGTCATTTGCTCTGTATCATTGTACTGCTCTGAGCAAGCTGAGTCTCGTGCTCTGGTCTCGTCGATTGTCTCTATTTCTATACTCTCACCCTCGATGCGAAAGTATACCTTCCCACTATCATGGTCGAACACCACCTTGGCTGTGGCCAAGAATAGACGTCCTAGAATGATGGGGGTATCGGTCACAGACTCAGGGATCTCCATGTCCAACATAACGAAGTCCATGGGAAATTTCAGGCCCTGAATTGTGACGACCACGTCTTTCAACACCCCCTTCGATCTCTTAATGGATCTATCAGCAAACTGAAGGACTATCATGCTCTATCGAAGAGGGACAAACTCGAATCGGTCGAGCAAGGCTACCGGGATAAGGTTGATGGGAGAGCCGATGTCTAATAGAGTCCGATCAAATCTCTGCTCATGAATATGACATCTGACATAGGGAGCTCTTGCATATGGCCTCTTGGCTAGCAGACGGTTCTGGATGGCGAAGCATATGGCACGAGTGAGCACATGGATCTCTGCATTATGGTTCCTCTTCTTCCTGTGGATGATGGTCTTATGTCTCAAGTTCTTCTGGAAGAGACGGATGTGCTCAAGTGCCTCTTGTAGAATCAACTAAATTTGAAATCTATCAATCATCTACTGGCTGAACTCTATCTGCTGTGATTTTTTTGGATTTTCTTTTTTGTTCCACTTAGCCAATCGGAGTGCTTGAGGGAAGGAGATGGTTGGGCCCTCCTCAGATAGAGGGCTAGGAATGGGTCCCTGCTGCTGAGAAGGAATAGAATCCATACAAGTATCATCATGCCTCACATATGGACTCGAAGATAAAGAACCCTTTCCTTTATTAATCTTTTTGGTATTTTCTGTAAGCTCCTGGGGTACAAAAAGTGGAGTAAACACTACTAGAATAGGAGGGGTGGCCTCAGTACCACCCACGACATCATGAACTGAGGCATCAACACCGTACTCTGGCTCAACATCTGGATCTCTGGTGGCATTAGTACCACCCTCTACATCTGGAGAAGTGATGGCCTTAGTACCGTCGGCTGGATCAATATCCTTGGTGGTGTCAACACTGTCATCATCATCATGAGCGACATCAGCAACGCTATCCTCCTCATCTGGTGCTCATGTATCCTCATGGTGTCGTCGCTCATATGAGGCACCACCGGCTGGGATCCTACCACTCCTAAGTGTAACAAAGTCAGCATCAAATGTATATGAAGCAATGTCACCCAATAAATCATTAGGAGTGGTAATCTCTGTGAACTGTACCTGCTCAGATTTCTTTTTAGGTTGTTCGGGTTTGGCTTGATCTGAGCGGGTATGGCAGCCTTGCCTTTGATGATCTCCCTCATCTCTTTGCAGAAATCGTCCATATCCCTCCTGAATGTAGCTAGCTGATCGGAAAGTAGGTGGGCTAGATCATCGAGTGATGGGTTCTCATAGGCTGGCCCATGAGAATCAGACGGGTTGCCTCTCTGGAAGTGAGGTTGCTGCTGTGGCTGGTGAGGGAAATGGGGCTGCTGTTGAGGCTGGCTGAACTGTCCACCCTGAGCTGGAGGCTGCTATTGGGATGAGGCACCTCCTATCGACCACCTGAATCTGGGATGATCTCGGTGGATCCCGGGCTGCTATCGGTCATACCAAATCCCGTTGACTTCCATCAACAACTCCTGCTCAAAGAGGGGTGGAGGAAGGACTGCCAGGGGCTGATCCTACTGGTACACCACCATTTGAGTGTCCTGAGATGGTGGTGGATGAAGCTACTGGTGCTGCGGCTGTTGGAATGGCTCCGCCTGGATATGGTGAATCTGTCGGTACTGGGCGGAGTACTAGGTCGATCTGCTGCTGATAAGGTCAGCCCGTGATCTGAAACGGGATTGAGAAGCCGTCTGTGCTTCCTGGAGATACATGATCTGGGTCTTCAGGTCACTCATTGTCTGTGCCAACTGATCGATCTGAATCATGCCCTGGCACTGCTTCTTCTCGATAATCTCGATGCGGTCCAGCTTCTTGCTTATGATGCCCATATCAGTGATCGATGACTCTGCATGCGTTACGGCTGTTGAAGAGGTAGACGGACCTGCATCGACTCGTGTTATCCTCTGATAGGACACGACATAGGATGAGGGTTTCCTCTGAGTGTAGAGACGGGTCTGGGACATAACGGTGTAGTTCTCAACCATCTCCTAATATATGGCCCAGACCTGGTCTTCGTCCTTGACAAAGTAGGATCCCCCACAAGAAGCGTTCACAAGCCCCTGCAGCTCCGGTGTCAGCCCAAAAAAGAAGCTATGTATCAAATTGGGCTTGGAAATATCATGGTGTGGACACCGAACAATGAGCTCACGGAATCGATCCCAAGCCTCATGGAATTGCTCGTTGGGGATCATGGAGAAGTTGTTGATCAATGCTCGAGCTGCATTCATTCGGACAAGTGGATAGAACTTGTTCAAGTACTCGGTCCAGAGCTGTTCCCACGAAGTGACATATCTCCCCAAATGTTTCAGCCAATAGGCTGCTCTGTTGACCAGGGAGAATGGAAAAGCTATCATCTTGATGATGTCCTCGTCCATGTATCTATCGTCGATCGTGCTGCAGATCATCTCGAATTGTTGAAGATGCAGATACGGCTCCTTGGTGGCAAGCTTATGGAACTTGGGCAACAACTGAATCATCTGACGGGGGAGCTTGAAATCTCCCAGAATCACCAGAAGCTAAATCCAATGTTGTGTAAGAGTCACGCCAGGGTTGTGCAACTCTCTCATCGGTCTAGCTGGTCAGACTGGCTCCTGTGTCTCCTCTGGATGTGATCCGTCTCCTCCTCTCAGCTCTGGTATCTCTCCACCGTCTAGTCGGTTCTGCTCTCTGCGGTCAACTCGCATCTGGGCCATCTCTCTACGCATATCTGCCATGAATGCCCCCTGTTCTCTGATCTGTCTCTGCATCATCTCCAGGGAGGCGAATAGGGTGTTGTTGATGGTGCCCTGATCTAAAACATATGTGGTAGTCTGGGGCTGCCTATCGGTGCGCTCCTCGCTGCTGGCCATCTCTTGGATCTCTACAAAGGCAAAAGACCTGAACTTAGGTGTTGTCAAAGGAATGAATATCTGCTCTGGTCTTTGATCGGGCATCTCGGGACTGGAATAAGAGTGATAAAGGGGGAACATGACAGAATCGAACTCGGGTTCAGAGAGCGGGTCTAGGCTCTCTCGAACCAGCCTAGTTGAATAGGGCGGAGTGCTCGAAAGAGGTGCAGCCAAGGGCTGCCTAAGGGACTTCCGGCCCATCATTGTGATCCGGATAAAAGGCAAATGGGATCTGGAAACAAACAAGATCAACAATCAAATTCCCCATTCACCTACGCAACACAGAGCTGATGACCGTGAAGGTTCGGTCTTTTATCTTGTAAAATTTATTGAGGTGAGCATTTAGTCTAGCAGGGTGATTAAACGAGCTGGTAGGAACCGATGCTCTCAGGAGACTGGCCCAATCCCAGAGCTAGATCTTTCCCAACCAGTACAAGTTGCGGACCGTTTACTAGCTACCCGATCAACTCGCTCTGTTAAGGATATTGCGGCCCGCTTTACCGGAGACCAGAGCGATCCTCACTGGAGAATGACTAACCCCAAGACCAGTAGTCTGATGAGAATTCAGGTATGGCTCTAGCCTAGTGTGTGGGTCACTCTCTCACACAAGCAAACCACACAATGAGGGGATTGCTCTCCCAAGACAGATTTTTAAGTCAAGTGTCTTTTAATGTCAAGTATCTTTAGCAGTCCCAATTTTATGATTATCACTTTTTTAGGTATTTTTCAATAAGCAAACAAACGCCTAACGAATTTTTCGATCTTCTGATTATTTAAAGTCTAAAAAATGGGGGGAGAAGTCGAAAAAGCTGATGCATGATCAAACACGATGATGCATGCAAAGTAAGAGATGTGTACCTGCCGCCAGCACTCTACATGTAGGGTGATCCACATATAAATTAAAAGACAGAAATAAATATAACCTAAATGATGCAAGAGGAAAACGACCTTAGATGAGGAATTTCTAATCGTGAAGAACTGTAGTTAACTGGTTAGAGAGAGAGAGAGAGAGAGTTCGGAGTCCGGTCTCTGATGCTGATCGGTGTCCGCCACAACGGATCCTGTACGCATTGTATACGGCCTCTAGCGGCACGTGACCTCTCAAGCAACCAAGTCAACTTTTTATTAATTTTATTAATCAGGTCCAATTATGAACTATAGGTGCATGCAAATAGTTAGGGATTGAGCCTTAGTCAATTACGTCACAATCGAGGAAATTCCTAAATGTAAGGGACAATTCTTTGAGAATCAAAGAAAAAGAAGAGTCGAAAAATCAAAACCGACGCAAACTGCGGTGAGGTCCCCCAAGCACACCAATGCTCGACGAAACATACCCCGATAAAGGCCAAGTGTCCAAAGTGTCCAAGGACCCTGTATTATTACAATAATAATAGAATGTGCTAAAAATAAACTAACTACTCTATCTAAGATAACTACGCTCTTCTGTCCTCCTGCTCCTCTTCAGGTGCGGGTCTTCCAAGCAAAAGCCACAAACTTCTCGGGCGGTCCCTCGCACAGAAATTGAAACAGAATTAAGTTAGAAAACAGTTATGATAGATAGAGGATAAAAATGAACAAAAATAAAGCAAATAGAAAAATAAAGGAAAACTGAAAACCGACTACTAAGACGTGCTTCCTGGCATCGGCGCCATTCTGATGAGCGGTTGGGCGATTGAGGTTAAGTGAAATCAAAGGTCGTTGCAACCTCCACCACCCAAGCCGGGCTCAACAAGAAAAATATAAGACCATTTAATAAACAATCAAGTACAAAAATCTAATGCAGCGGTCTCTGCTATTTATTTAACCTGGTATAACGACTAGGGTCAAACACAAGGAGCACAAGCTAAGCCAACGAAGTAATCGAGAATCATGAAATACAAGGCATATTTTCGTGGTTTTTAATTTGCAATTTTTTTATATTTTCTAATAAGAAAATGGAGAGAAAGATAAAAACAATCACACTTCAACAATTTTTATTAAGATTAAAAAAGGCTCAAAAATTAGAAATAAAAATATTTTTTATATTTTTAAAGGGAGTTTTACCTGACAGGCCCTATAATCTTTTCCAATTACCTCTACGACCTTTGAAACATTGTAATTCCTCCCCTGACCTCGTAAACTTGCTCTGTCTTACCCAACAAACCCTGCCGTCAATTTTAAATATATTTGAGTCAAATACTTGGGTTAATCTTGAGTTAACCTAACAAATTTACCATCGAACGGTAAGGATTATCCCAAATAAAAAAATAGGAAAAAAATCCTCCAGACGTTCTTGCGGGGGGCGAAGTAGAGGCGGTAGGGGGGAGGGCCTCCATCTTCGGGGAGGGGGGAGGCAAAGAAGCGGCAGCAAGGGAGGAGGAGGAGTTCCATCAGGGGGAGCAGCAACGACCGGGGGGAGAAGGCTCCATGAGGGAAGCAGTCGTCGGTGGGAGGGGAGGGGGACATCATGAGGGAAGCAACAACGGCCAAGGGGGCACCGTCGTCGGCGAGGAGGAGGCACCGTCAGCGACAGGGGGGAGGGGGGGCTCCATCGGGGGGCCGAAGCAGCAGTGGCCGGGGTGGGGGCGGGGAGGGGAAGGGCCTCCATCGTCCACGCAGGGGGGAGCTCTGTCGGTGCTCGGTCGTATAGAGACACATGCGGGAGGGGCCCTCTGATCGGTCTGCCGGGGATGCGGTTGGCTTGTAGATGCAAAGCGAGAGGGGCTGGCTTGTAGATGCAGAGCAGGAGGACCGGTAGATGCAGAGCGGGAGGACGATGGGTTGTCTTAGCATAGATTCTCGAACACGGGAGGGAGGTGGTCTTGATCGGGCGAGGACGTGCAGAGATTCTCGATGAGAGGAGGGCTGACGGGTGGTCTCGCGACGGGGCAAGTATGTGCAGAGATTCTCGATAGGGGGCATCCATCGTTCCGCGGGGCGGTGAGGGCCTCGGGGCAGGGAGAAGCATCGCCGGGGGCGCGGCGGGGGGGGGGGGGAGGGTGGGGGGAGCATTGCCGGGGGGTGGGGGGTGGGGGGTCGAAGCAGCGACGACAGGGGGGCCTCCATCGCCGAGAGGGCTCTCGGATGATGGAGCGCCACTCAATGTAAATTTAATAAACAGTATGGGTATAATGTAAAGGAACATAACGGAATATGGTTAATTTTAACGGGTAAATTAACGGGGCTTAACCGCAGGGTCTGTATGGTAAGGGTTAGCAATTTTACAGGATCAGAGGAGGAATTATGATGTTTCAAAGGTCGTAGAGGTAATTGGAAAAGATTATAAGGTCTGCCAGGTAAAAATCCCATTTTTAAAATTTGCAAGTGTTTTTGGTAATTTTGTGGTACTTTTCAGATTTTTATATAATTTATCTAAAAATAAAATAAATACAAAATAGAAACACATTGTTCAGCCGTGACCAAAAGGCAAGATAAAAATGTAAAATTGCCTAAAAGTCATGATGGCTATTTTTATGAAATTAGTAGATAAAAAGACCTAATTAAAGAAATTGAAATCACAATTTTTTATTTTTTTGGAATTTGTAATGATTTTTATAAGGTTTTTGGTATTTTGGGATTTTTAGGGGTTTCAAAAGAGATAATGGAACAAAAATGGTACTGAAGTGAAAATAAACCAAAACAAACACACATGAATTTTTATAGAATTTTAGAGGTATTTTTATATTTTTTGGTATTTTATAAAATAGTTTGATACATTTTTAGGGGTTTTCGATTTTTAGAAAATATTAAATAAAATCAAATCACATCACAAAAATTAACAAAAATATTACAAAGTAGTAGGAGCCAATGGTAATTTTTAGGCAATTTTCGGAGTAGATTTGATAGTTATTTGATCTAAAACAAATCACATAGGCTGCTGATGAATACCCATTCATCACTCTTTATTCTTATATTTTAGCTACAAAAACCTATGCAAATGCATGTAGATATGTGTAAATAGGAATCATTAGCAAAAGCATGCATTTTGTAAATATCTATAATTAGCATGTTTTTGTGCAAAAATAAAAGAATAAAGAGGAAAAGGAAAAAGAGGGAAATATTTAGAATAAATATTGAGCAACCTAACCCAAGGGAGGGCTCAGCATGGGCCTGACCGCATGAAAGCCAAGTAGAGGGAGATAGGGGCTCATGTGTATAGATTTTTGTAAATAAATAAAAATTATATTTTCCTCACCCAAAAATATGTGGTAAATATTTGTAAATATTTGTACATATTTATAAAGCATAAAAACAAAACAAAAAGCTAAAAATCAAAAATTCAAAAATATCCCTTCACCATGTATATAGACCATGCTTCTACATGTGTTTAACCTTGTAAATAAATTTATTTATTTTCTAAACTTTTTGTAAATATCCTATATTATATATTGTAAATAAACAAAATAAAAAGAATCAAAACAAAAATCAAATAAAAATTACAAAATTAAAAATACAAAAATACATTGTATATATATACCATGTATGTAGTTGTACATAACTATTTATCCCACTGATGTATATAAATAATAAAAATAAAATAAAAATATCTTTTTTTTCCTCATTTTATTCTATAAATAAATAAAATATAAAATAGGAATAAAAATGTATAAAAATGACTAATTAAAAATCAAAATTAAAAACCCTATATTGTACATATACCTATATATAGCCCTAATATGTAAATACCTTATTTTTATTTCCAAAAATTAATTAAAAATCACAAAAAAATAGAAAAAAATAAATTAAAAATATTTCATGTTTTAAGTTTTTGAAAATTCGGTCATTTTATGGCCCAAAAAAATCAAATAAAAATTCAAAGCTTGGCGGGCTCTGATTGGTCCACGGGGGATTGTTGACCCCCGGTCAACTCCCCCCCCAGGACCACCAGAGCCGGGTCTGCTGCGCCCGACCCATGTTCTCGAACTTTTCCCATGCAGACCCGAATCCTTTTCGCCCCAACTCCGGGTCCGGAATGCTCACGTCATATCCGAGAGCTTCGCCGGAGCCTTCGCCTCGGGATCCGCGTACCAGCTCACCCTACCCGATCGAGTTTTGCCGGACCTTCCACCGTATAAAGCCTGAGCTCCGCCCCCATTTTCATGCATCTTTGGCTCTCCACCCTTAATCCCGTGACCTCCATAGCGATCCCTGAGGTGACAGCTCGCGATTGCCCTTGTCGCAGAGAGGAGGGGGTGGCCGGACCACTGATCCGGCGACGTAGCGCCGCCGTGCTCCGCCCAGTGCAGGAGCTCGAGCCTCAGGCCTTGACGACCTTCGAGGCAACGACCAGGAGCTACCTCAGCTCCAGCACAGTCTACCACACCGCCCAGGTAACCTTCTAGCTTCCCTATTTCGCTTAATTTCTTGTTTCCCCCAAATCGTAGTTCCGCCGAGTTCCGTCGATTCTGGCTATATCGCGTACCTTTTCGATCATCGGAACCCACGCTCACCATCTCCATCCCTCCGCGCACATTCTTCGCCCCTTCGTTCAACCCAACTCGCACAGGAGCTGGGGTTCGAGCTCCACCGTCCTTCGCTCACCGGAGCTCGCTCATCCCGACGCATCGTCCACCCTCACGCCGCTTCCTCGGGTCGAGGCACTTTGCCCTCGACCCGCGAAGCTCTTGAGCTACTTTGCAGGTCCAGGGGGAGCCATCTGAGGCTTCCCTACATCTAGAACAGGAGCTTCCCTCCGCCGACCTCGCCGGAGCCCCTCCAGGGCTCGGCTGGGCCATAGGAGGGCACCACCAGCTGCGGGACGTCATCGCCGACCTTCTCCGATCTTCAGAGGCAGCAGAGGAGGACCACAGCACGCGCACGAGGCCGGCGAAACTCGCCGGCCACCTGTTCCTCGAAGGTCCTAGAGCACCGTCCGATCACCCGCAGTTCCCCAGTTCGCATCCCGTCCGTCCATTCCAGGAGGAGCAGTCACCGTTGATCATCTCGAGGGTTGATCGAGACCGTCAGAGCAGAGAGAGAGGCACCAGCACTCGCCAGCCGTTCGATCGTCCACGTGCCCTCCTCTGCGCCGTCGATCGGCCCACGTGCGGAAGGAGAGAGAGGCGCCATTCACCAGCACCGTTAGATCCGCCACGCGTCCACCATCCAGCCGACGACGTAATAAAGGGGTAAATTACCTTAGGCCCCCTCTGAGTTTATGTTTTACGTGTCAGTCCTGTAAATATTTTAGGCCTTTTATTTACGTAGGGTTAATTGCACATTGGACCCCGTGCTTGTTAATATTTGCACTTATGCCCCTGTATGTGTGAGCCACGTGCTTCGTCACGTGTAGTTTTGGTTTATTTGTAACTCTTATCCTGTAGTTCTGGTTGCTTTATGAATGAATAGAAACTTTCTGGTAATTGCATATATGCCCCTGTGAGTGTTTTAATTCCGCATGTGCGCCTATTAGTGGGTTATTTGCATAACAGCCCCTGGACTTTTTGGTACGAGTTACCAAAAGGTCCTAGGACTTGTTTTTATTACCAGAAGGTCCCTGAGTGCCCCAGGCACGCGCCACGTGCGTGACTTGCTGGGAAAATTGCATCTGGACCCCCAGAACTTCGGGTATTTGCACTTAAGTCCCTGTGCACAGTGCCCCCTTTTGATTTTTGAATAAAATATCAAACCACCTCCAAATTCGATGAAAACTTGACACATGGCTCCTGCCATGTTGTAGGATTTTTGAGAATTTTTGAGGACATTTTTGATTTTATTTGTTATTTTTAAAAATTCAAAAACCTCTATTTTAGCTACTGTCTAGGATTAAAAATCCCAAAAAAATATAAAAACCCCCTCAAAAATTCCATAAAAAATAGGCACTGTTTCTTTTGTGTGTTTTGATTTTCTAGCCAATTTTGGCTATTTTTCATTGAGTAAAAACCCTAAAAATTTAAAAACACCTAAAAACTCATAAAAATTATAGTAAATAATTTAAAAACCCAAAAACAATAATTTTGGTGCTCAAATTTTCCTTGTTTTCTCTAGTATACAGGAAAATTACCTCCAGGTCCCTCCGAGATCCTTAAATATTTTATTTTTGGATTTTGGGCCTGGCTGGACAGTACCTTGTCTTTTTAGTACTGTTTGATTTTTAGAAAATAAAATATACATTATAAAAATCCCAAAAATTCACCAAAAACACTAAAAAACCTAAAAAACATAAAAACATTTTTGTTTGAATTTTTGCTTGATTTTTGATACATTAAATAATTAGTTGAAGTTTGCTTTATTTTGTGTTTCTTTTATTTTCTTCACATTTAAAAATCCAAAAAAATATAAAAATTATTAAAAAACCACTAAAAATACTTTTCTTTTATTTTATTTTCTTTTTACTACTTCGTAGGCCCTAGGCCAACCCGTGCTCCTTGTGTTCGACCCTGGGTGCTATACCAGGTTAATCTCATAGCGAGACCGCTCTCTTTTGTGCTTGATTGATTTTACATATTTTGAGTGGTTGATTTTTCTTGATATACCTATCCTCTGAGATCCGGGTCGCAACGACCCTTGTCTTATTACCTTCACCCGGGTCTTTGGGATTTTTAGGTTATCAGAATGGCGCCGTTGCCGGGGAGCACGGCTTAGTAGTTATTTTTGTTTTTATTTTCATTTTTGTTTTCGTGGCTTTTCGTGGCTCTTCGGAGCTCGCGGCTTTTCGCGGCTTTTGTATCTATTTTCTTTTTGTTTTATTTTGATTTTCTTTTATTTTTATTTTTGTTTTATTTTCTGTGTTTATTTTATTCTCCATTTTTGCATATATACCCTGACTTGTATTTTCATTTCTTTTTCTTTTCATTTGATTATTTTTACTGGTCTGACCACTCTTCTCTTCTTCTTGCGAGGGCCCGAGGACCGCGGAGGCGACTTTCGAGGAGCCTGAGCAGCCGAGGAACTTGGAGGCGGCTTCCTTCTCTACGAAGCCGCAGGAGAGAGCGAGAGAGAGAGTTGAGTGGGTGAGGATAGCTTAGGACTTTATTTCACTTATTATTATTGTAATAATACAGGGACTTGAACTCTTGGACATTCTTGGACACTTGACCGTAGCGGGTCTGTTTTGCCGAGCACCGGTGTGCTCGGGGGACCCTTTAGGACCTCGCAGTTTTTCGCGGTTTTCTTTACGGCTTTCTTTTTCTTTCTTACTGTCTTTTCCGGTTTTTCGCGGTTTTTGCTCGAGCCCCTAGACTTAGGATTTTCTGGTGAATGTGCCGTAACTAGTAGGATCCACACACCTAATTGCATATCTGTTCCTATAGACCGTTATTGGACCTACTTAAAATCAATAATAAAAATAACCGACTCGCTAGCCTCCGTAGCCTACGTGCCGTAGCCCGTCCTGTAAAGCGCTTACTCCTACCCCCGATTTGTCGGGCAGGGGAGGGACGGGCCAAGACCGGACTCTTTGGCTTGGAGGTCGGTGACCGGTTAGACGGTTCTTCGCTAGAAAGTGCTCGTCTAGGACTCGACTTTACCGTTGCATCATTTAGGTTAGTTTTATTTCTGTCTTTTATTTTATGCGCGGATCATATTGCATGTAGAGAGCTGGAGGCAGGTACGCTTTTCTGACTTTGCATGCATCATTGATTTATCGTGCATCGGCTTTTTCGTCTTCTCCCCCCTGTTTTGGACTTAATAATCAGGAGAACCGAAAAATTCGTTAGGCGATTTGTTTGCTTTGAAAAAGACTAAAAAGTGAAACCATAAAATTGGGACTGCTAAAATTATTGACCTTAAAACTTGCTCACCCTAAAAATTTTGTCTTGGGGAGAGCAACCCCCTCCTTGCTTGGTTTGTATGCGCGAGAGAGTGACCCGCACACTAGGTAGAGCCCCCCGTTGCTAAACCCGGCTGATTACCGACTCTTCCGTGCGGGCCAGTCGGTTGGGTTAGCAACGGATATCCCAACAGGTCACGTAAGCGCTCTGATATTTGTGTGTTCACCAAAATAAATTTGACAAGATAATTTGACCGAACTTTTACGGTCTTCAGCTCGCGTTGCGTTGGTGAACCGGGGGTTTGTTTTCAGATCATAATTTTTCCAGATCTCATCCGCCCTACTCGCCAGATCAAGATGATGGGTAGACGGTCTCTTAGGCAGCCTCTGGCTGCACCGCTTTCGGGCGCGTCTACCTCATCATCTAGGTTGGCTCGCGAGAGCTCAGACCCGCTCTCCGAGCCCGAGTACGACTCCACCCTGTTCCCCCTCGATCCCCTTTCTGACCTTCCTGAGAGACACGAGCCCGAGGAGAGATTGATACATTTGACAGCACCTGAGTTGGGCTCGTTTGATTTTGCAGACGTCGACATGGCCGGAGCCAGCAGTTCAGACGATCACTCCCGTCGACCAGAGCATATTGTACTAGACCAGGGAGCGATCAACTCCACCCTGATCGCATCACTCGATACAGTCCAGCAGCAGCTCCGCGATCAGGGAGCATTTATGATTGAGATGAGGCGAGAGTTGGAGAGGCTCAGAGCAGAGCGAGACAGACAGAGCGAGCCCGATGAGCCTGATGATGCAGATGCACGAGCAGCAGCCGCAGCAGCAGCCGCGGCCGCCGCAGCGGCAGCCGCCGGAGCAGGAGGACCACCGAGACCGATGCGGGAGTTGCACAACCCCGGATCTACACTGATGCACCATTGGGTGGTGGTTCCAGCTATCGTGGGGGACTTCAAGTTCCCCCCGAACACCTTGCAGATGCTTCCGCGGTTCCATGGACTTGCTACAGAGGAGCCCCACCTCCACCTCCAGGAGTTTCTGATGATTTGCAGTACTGTCCACGATCGCCATGTGGACCAGGATACGATCAGGATGATCGCCTTCCCATTTTCACTAGCAGATAGAGCAGCCACCTGGCTGAAGCATTTGGGGAGATTTGTTTATACCTGGGAGCAGCTCCGCACCGAGTACTTGAACAAGTACTATCCACTCGGGCGGACGAATGCAGCGAGGGCCCTGATCAGCAACTTCTCCATGTTCCCCAACGAGCAGTTTCACGAGGCTTGGGAGAGGTTCAGAGAGCTCCTGGACAGATGCCCGCACCACGACATCACGAAGCCGAACCTTGTGCAGAGCTTCTTCAGCGGGTTGTCACCAGAGCTACAGGGCCTGGTGAATGCTTCTTGTGGAGGGTCCTACTTCGCCAAATACCACGACCAGGTCTGGGCCATTTTTGAGGAGATGGCAGAGAACTATATGGTGATGTCCCAGACCCGGCTCTATACTCAGAAGACCCAGCCACATCAGCCAGGACCCGTGCAGTACCAGCGGATAGCACGGGTAGATGCAGGTCCATCCAGTTCGTCCGCAGCCGCAGCAGCACAGGCAGAGTCATCAACTGCGGACATGGGTATCATCAGCGAGAAGTTGGACCGCATGGAGCTGATTGAGAAGAAGCAGTGCCAGAGTATCACGCAGATGGAGCAGATGGCACAGGTCTTGAGCGACATGAAGACACAGCTCATGTGTCTCCAGGAGGCACAGACGGCTTCTCAGCCCCGTCTTCAGTCGCGAGGCGACGCTGGCAGCAGCAGCAGCTCGTCCCAGCGCTCCAGCACCCCAGTGCAGCCTAGACAGGTTCACCTTGTACAGGCGGAGCCGTACCAGCAGCCGCAACCCACCTACCAGTCTCCACCATCTCCAGAGATGCAGATGGTGGTCTACCAGCCGGACCAGCCTCTGGCAGTACTCCCGCCAGCCCCTTTTGATGCCGAGCCGTTGATGGATGTCAACGGGATTTGGTACGACCGCCCTCAGCCTGGGATCCGACGGGACCATCCCGGATTCAGGTGGGGGAGTGGTGGTGCCCAGCCCCAGCAGCAGCCGTCAGGACAGGGAGGGCAGTACTCCCATCAGAGAGACCAGCACCAGCCGCAGCAGCAGCCCCCAGCATATCACCAGCAGTCATCCTACGGTCCTCGTCCCTATCAGCAGCAGGGACAGTCTTGGAGACGTGAGCAGCAGGCTCACCAGGGATACCAGCAGCACCCTCCATCCTACCCCTCTTACCCACCACAGCAGTTCCAGCAGCCTCACCCACAGAGAGGCCACCCGTCGGGCTCCCACGAGAGCCCCGCCTTGGATGACATCGCCCGCCTCCTCACGGACCAGCAGGCTACATTCCGACGGGAGATGGACGAGTTCCGCCAGGAGATGCGGGACCTGGTGAGAGGGAAGGCCGCCATACCAGCCCAGATAGAGCCGAATCCGAACAACCTCAAGAGGAAATCTGAGCAGGTAGTACATACTGAGTTAGCCACTCCTAGTGATCCATTTGATGATACTTCTTTGGATCTATTTGATGCTGATTTTGTCACACTTAGGAGCGGTAGGACCCCAGCAGGCGGCGGCGCCTCATCTGAGCACCATCCCAAGGCGCCACAGGAGGAGGAGAGCGGTACTGAGGCCGCTCCAGACGATGACGGTGGCACTGAGGCCACCAAGGATGCTGATCCCACCGGCGGTACTGAGGCCGCCACTTCACCAGATCTAGGAGGTGGTACTGATGCCACCCGTTCAGCCAAGCCAGCCAGCGGTACTGATGCCGCACGACGTCTACCAGCAGCAGCAGCAGAGCAGCCAGCCCGTGGTGGTACTGAGGCCACCGGTGTTTGTACAGACAGTCACATTGTTTTTCCTCGTGTTCATGTATCTCGGATCTCTGCTATGAATAAAGGAAAAGGTTTACTTTCTTTTGGTCCCACTGTGGTGCATGATGTATGTGTGGATCCGGTCCTTGAACCGTCTAGACCTTTTCCTAGTCCTTCATCTGAGAAGGACCCAGTGATCCCCTTCCCTAGAGCCCTTCAGATGGGGAAGGGGAAGAAAAATGATCCAAAAAAGAGAGAGTTTGAGGAGTTCAGCCAGAGCATGATTGATCGATTCCATATCCATCTGACCCTCCAGGAGGCTTTGCAGCACATCCCCCTTCTCCAGCGATCTTTGAGAGAGAGGACTACAGTCAGGAGGAGGAGGAGGAACCACACTTCAGAGATACATGTGCTGACCAAAGCCACGTGCTTTGCGATCCAGAACCGACTGCCATCCAAGAGGCCAGATTCAGGGGCCCCGTATGTCAGATGCCAGATTAGCGAGCAGTGGTTCGACCGTACTCTTCTAGATAGCGGATCGTCGATCAACCTTCTTCCGGCAGCCCTTCTCGACCGCTTCGAGTTGGGCACTCTTCGATAGAGCAGGACAGTCCTTCAGTTCGCTGATCGATCTGTCAAGAGGCCGAAGGGGTTATTACGAGATGTTATCGTCACGATTCAGGGCCTGCAATTCCCCGTGGACTTTGTAGTGTTGGACATGGAGATCCCTGAGTCAGTGGTCGATACCCCCATCATCCTTGGTCGTCCGTTCTTGGCCACAGCCAAGGCGGTGACTGATCATGATAGCGGGAAGGTGTACTTTCGCGTCCAGGGCGAGAGTATACAAATAGAGACGGTCGAGGACTACAGAGCCAGATTCAGATCCCGCTCAGATGCGAGTACAGACTCAGAGCAGCTGACAGACGCAGAGCCAGACATCCACCAGGACTATGATTTTGTGATCACAGATGATGAGGCAGCTTGGGCAGACCTTGAGACACAGACCACCCTCTCACTTTCAGACACAGTTGATGCAGAGATGATAGCAGAGGAGAGTCTGGAGAGCACAGACCTGGCCACCAGGACTGTGATTTTGTGATCACAGATGATGAGGCAGCTTGGGCAGACCTTGAGACACAGACCACCCTCTCACTTTCAGACACAGTTGATGCAGAGATGATAGCAGAGGAGAGTCTGGAGAGCACAGACCTGGTTCAGGATACCATTGAGGCAGCAGAGCCGGTCCTTGATCGCAGCACGATGATTAGTGATGGTGGTGCTGAGGCCACCTTGTTCTCCGGTGGTACTGATGCCACCGTTTCTGATACAGATCCCTCGGATTCAGAGTCTGATTGGGCCGATTGCTATGATCAGATGCCAGACCTGAGTCCATCTGAGCCTATAGATGAGGAGGAGGTAGAGGCAGAGCCGAGCAGAGACAGTACAGTTGAGCCGCCTTCTCCCGATCCAGTTTGCGAGAGTACGCTTTCACTTTCCCAGGCAGATTTGGCCGACCTTGCAGCTTTCACTCAGTTTCTTCCACAACCAGATTTGCCGGCACCCAGCATTCCAGAGCTGAAGCCGCTCCCTACTTCGCTGAAGTATCGATTCCTTGCGGGCGATCCAGAGATGTACCCAGTCATCATCTCCGCCGAGTTGACTGGAGAGCAGGAATCCCGTTTGATGGGGGTTCTTGAAAAGAACCGCAAGGCGATCGGATGGAGCGTAGCAGATCTCCATGGGATTAGTCCATCAGTGTGCTCCCACCATATCTATCTCGAGGATGGTGTGAAGCCGTCGCGTGAGTTCCAGCGGCGTCTGAACCCCAACCTGAGAGAGGTTGTGATGAAGGAAATATCAAAGTGGTGGGGTGCAAGTTTTATTTATCCCATTTCCGACTCCAAGTGGGTCAGCCCCTTGCATGTGGTGCCCAAGAAGACGGGCATCACGACTGTGATCAGTGAGTCGGGAGAGGAGATCGCTACACGAGTACCCACCTCTTGGAGGGTTTGTGTTGACTACAGGAGACTCAACCAAGCCACCAAGAAGGACCATTTCCCCCTGCCTTTTATTGACCAGATCATTGAGAGACTGGCAGGGAAGAGCCATTATTGCTTCCTGGATGGGTACTCGGGCTACAACCAAGTGGCCATCGCTCCTGAGGATCAGGAGAAGACCACCTTTACCTGTCCCTTCGGCACATATGCTTTTCGACGCATGCCATTTGGGCTATGCAATGCCCCTGCGACTTTTCAGAGGTGCATGCTGTCGATCTTCTCGGACATGGTAGGGGAGTGTTTGGAGGTCTTCATGGACGATTTCTCGATCTACGGCGACGGATTTGATTCTTGTCTTGACTGCCTAGATCGAGTACTTCAGCGATGTATTGAGTATCACTTGGTGCTATCTTGGGAGAAGAGTCACTTCATGGTGACTCAAGGGACGGTGCTTGGCCACATCATCTCCAACAGGGGCATGGAGGTTGATCCGGCCAAGGTTGATGTCATTAGGAAACTCACACCGCCGTCCAATCTGAGGCAGCTACGGTCATTTCTGGGGCACGTTGGATTTTATAGGAGATTCATTCAGGACTTCAGCAGGATTGCCCGGCCATTGACTGACCTCTTGACGAAAGACACCGAGTTCCTTGTCGATGACAAGTGTCTTTCGTCGTTTGCTACTCTCCAGCAGTGCGTTATTGAGGCTCCTATCCTCCAGCCGCCTGATTGGTCTCTCCCATTCGAGATCATGACGAACGCCTCCGATTTTGCCGTAGGGGCAGTGCTGGGACAGAGGAGGGATGGAGTGCCATTTGCTATACACTATGCTAGCCGCACATTGGATTCCGCCCAGCAGAATTATACAGTCACAGAGAAGGAGATGCTAGCCGTAGTGTTTGCCCTGGATAAGTTCAGATCATATATCATCGGATCTAGAGTAACTTTGTTTACTGATCACACCGCCATCAGGTACCTCATGGCAAAGAAGGATGCCAAGGCCAGACTGACTAGATGGATCCTTCTACTCCAGGAATTCGACATTGAGATTAAGGATAAGCCTGGAGTCAAGAATGTGGTGGCGGATCATCTCTCCCGATTAGAGCAGCCTGAGGATTCTGAGCAGATTGATCCTATTAGAGATACCTTCCCAGATGAGGCGATCCTTGCTATCGCCTCACTTCCATGGTACGTTGATATTGTGAACTTTCTCGTTGCTGGGAAAGTCCCACAAGATTGGCCCAGGCAGAGGCTTGAGACCTTCCTAGCGAAGGCCAAGTCTTACCATTGGGAGGATCCCATCCTTTACCACGAAGGAGGGGATAACGTCTGGCGTCGGTGTATTCCTCAGGAGGAACACCATAGCGTCCTCACTTACTGCCACAAGCTTGAGGCAGGAGGACATCATTCTGGGAGGAGAACGGCACAGAAAGTGCTCCAATCCGGCTTGTGGTGGCCTACCCTCTTCAAGGACTCAGATGAGTTCGTGAAGAGGTGTACTGACTGTCAGAGGATGGGCACTTGTGGACAGCGTGATATGATGCCGATGCAGCCCATTCACTTCTGTGAGGTTTTTGGCGCATGGGGCATCGATTTCATGGGTCCATTCCCTAAGAGTCAGGGATTTGAGTACATTCTGTTGGCCATGGATTATGTGAGTCGTTGGGTGGAGGCTATCCCCGCCCGAGCCGCGGATGCGAGGACAGTTTGCAGATTTTTGAGGAAGCATATCATCACGCGGTTCGGGGTTCCACGAGTTCTGATTTCTGATGGGGGATCTCACTTCATCAACGACCAGGTGAAGGCACTTGCTAGCGAGTTCGGCATAGATCATCGTGTTGCTACACCGTACCATCCACAGACGAATGGTCTAGCCGAAGTGTCGAATAGGGAGATCAAGACTATTCTGCAGAAAGTCGTCCGCCCTGACCGAAAGGATTGGTCACAGCTTTTGGACTCGGTCTTGTGGGCATATAGGACGTCTTTCAAGACACCTTTGGGCACATCTCCCTTTCGCCTCGTATATGGCAAGCCATGCCATTTACCTGTTGAGCTGAGGCACAAGTCACTTTGGGCAGTCACAGATATTATCATGGATCCAGATGGTATGGGAGACCAGAGGAGGGCAGAGTTAGCTGCCCTGGAGGAGCTTAGAGATGCAGCTTTCTCAAGCAGCCTACATTACAAGGAGAAAGTCAAGGAGTGGCATGATTCTCATATCAGCCACAAACATTTTGAGATTGGACAGAGAGTATGGCTGTTTGATGCGAGGCTTAGATTATTTCCAGGGAAGCTACAGAGCAAATGGAAAGGACCTTATCTAGTTCGGAAGGTACACGACAACGGTAGCATCGACATATCTGAGTTGTCTTCTGAGAGTACCTTCCGAGTGAACGGCCAGCGGCTCAAGCCATTTCTAGATCATGAGCCACGGGTCGTTGATATTGCCCCTATTCATTTTGCGTGAGATGTGGTCTTTGACTCACATCTAATGCATCTCACGCCTGAGTTTCACTGATCTTCCGTTGTATATAGATCCAGATGTCCATATCACCACATTCTTTAGTCCCACATCCCTTTCTTCATCTTGTGATTATGCTATACTTAAGGTGCACTTTACCCTAAGTATAGGGGGGATGTGAGACCATTCGAGTATTTCTTTTGCTTCTGTCTACCCCTGTTTTGTTGCCTATACTTAGGGGCATTTCACCCTAAGTATAGGGGGGGTAGACCCTGTACATTCTCCACTCGGTTTTCCCTTCGTGTACAGCCTGCTATACTTAGGATTACTTGATCCTAAGTATAGGGGGGAGACCTGAGTCCCTCTTGACTTCTCATTTTCCTTTTGTATAGCCTTCCTTTTCACTTCCCTATACATAGCACGAGTTATGTCTTCTTCATCGCTCTTGACTCTGAGGACATCGTTCGAGCTAAGTATAGGGGGGTGTGTATATATTTCATATATACTTTAGCCATAACTCGTACTTTGTGTGAGTGTGTTAATAAATAAAAATGGCTAAAAACCACAAAAATTAAAAATTTTCATGTACTTAATCTTCTTTTATTTGCACATACATAGCTAGTGTACAAATTATTTTTGTAAAATTGATTTCAAAAATCTTTTGTGTAAAGCTTGTGTAAATATTTTTGTATCAAAATTATGTATATAGTACAAAATTTTTCCAAAATGTTTTGAAAATCAAAAAAGGTTTGCAAAAATCTTGTGTAAATGTGTGTAAATATCGTTTTGCAAAACTTGCACTTCATGCATCATCATTCATCATTTCAAAACATTTTTCAAAAATTTTGCATGACTGTAAAATATTGTGTAAATATGCATCTTTTTGTACATATGTATATAGTTTTTCTGGATGATAGTTGACATTTAAACTAGCATGGAATCAAATTGAGAAATGGAGCTTGATTAAGATCTTAATCCACCTAATTTCTAAGAGGAACCTTATAGGGCTTAGGTTTAAGGCTTTTCAGGTCCATGGTGACTTAATTCTTTGAGTCCACTAGGCTATGATCACATGTCATCTCAATGAGCCTAAGTAGAGCACTTAACAACAACACATGACTCATATAGATTATGGCTTTACTTGGACAACCGCACTATGCACCGAGCTCTCTACGGATGAAGTGGTGAGGAGGCAGTCTTCCTTGACTTGGGGTAGCATATGAGGGTAGTACTTCTAGGCGGAACCTCTCTTCTTCTTATAGTGAAGGAAGTGCGTCTCAACTTGGACTGGTTGCCATGAGGTCTAACGACGGGAGTTGTGGGTTGCAATAAAGCTTCAAAAGAGGGATAGTCTACTGGCTCAAGAGGAAAAACTCCTTGTATATATGCTGCACATGTATATGTTGTACAGATGCACTTGAAAAAAAAATGCGCAAAAAGAAAAGAACTCCAAAAAAGTGGTGGGTCTGAGAGAAAATGATAATCCCACCGGAGTATGTATATAAGTGCAATAAGCAAAGCTTGGTTTCATGATCCACCTGTTGTAGCTTGCAGCAGGGAGACTTGGCTACACTGGTCAAGCTCCCAAGGGTACTTGGCTACACTGGCCTTGACCCATTCTCTTCTTCCCCCTCTTCTTGAGCCGGTTGTACTTGAACTTAGAAGGGAATACCCCGCTCCTCGAGGAAAGAGTGGTCAGATTGAGGTCATAGAGTTACCTTGTTGGGGAGGGTTGTCAAGTTGCCATTTCTGAGGTGGAGAGCTTAGACTTCACATTCACAGGACAAGAAAAGATTCATGGTCTTCAGGGTTTGTGATTGATGACTTGTTCTGATCTGGAGCATTGAGGAGTCTTGGTTATAGATTGGTGGAACTTAGAGGCTGTTAGGTTTTAAGCTTAAGTCCCAATAAGGTTCCAACACATTAATAATCCAAAGATCTGATCGAGCTCCATACCTCAATTTAATGAAGGCAAGTTTAATACTCAACCTTGATCCATGCACATTCTCTTTTTCTTTTTCTTTCTTTCTTTTTCACTTCTTTTTCAAATAAGTGTTTGCTAAGGGACTAGCAAAGTATAGTATAGGGGGGAGATGAATACCCATTCATCACTCTTTATTCTTATATTTTAGCTACAAAAACCTATGCAAATGCATGTAGATATGTGTAAATAGGAATCATTAGCAAAAGCATGGATTTTGTAAATATCTATAATTAGCATGTTTTTGTGCAAAAATAAAAGAATAAAGAGGAAAAGGAAAAAGAGGGAAATATTTAGAATAAATATTGAGCAACCTAACCCAAGGGAGGGCTCAGCATGGGCCTGACCGCATAAAAGCCAAGTAGAGGGAAATAGGGGCTCATGTGTATAGATTTTTGTAAATAAATAAAAATTATATTTTCCTCACCCAAAAATATGTGGTAAATATTTGTAAATATTTGTACATATTTATAAAGCATAAAAACAAAACAAAAAGCTAAAAATCAAAAATTCAAAAATATCCCTTCACCATGTATATAGACCATGCTTCTACATGTGTTTAACCTTGTAAATAAATTTATTTATTTTCTAAACTTTTTGTAAATATCCGATATTATATATTGTAAATAAACAAAATAAAAAGAATCAAAACAAAAATCAAATAAAAATTACAAAATTAAAAATACAAAAATACATTGTATATATATATACCATGTATGTAGTTGTACATAACTATTTATCCCACTTATGTATATAAATAATAAAAATAAAATAAAAATATATTTTTATTCCTCATTTTATTCTATAAATAAATAAAATATAAAATAGGAATAAAAATGTATAAAAATGACTAATTAAAAATCAAAATTAAAAACCCTATATTGTACATATACCTATATATAGCCCTAATATGTAAATACCTTATTTTTATTTCCAAAAATTAATTAAAAATCACAAAAAAATAGAAAAAAAGAAATTAAAAATATTTCATGTTTTAAGTTTTTGAAAATTTGGTCATTTATGGCCCAAAAAAATCAAATAAAAATTCAAAGCTTGGCGGGCTCTGATTGGTCCACGGGGGATTGTTGACCCCCGGTCAACTCCCCCCCCCAGGACCACCAGAGCCGGGTCTGCTGCGCCCGACCCATGTTCTCGAACTTTTCCCATGCAGACCCGAATCCTTTTCGCCCCAACTCCGGGTCCGGAATGCTCACGTCATATCCGAGAGCTTCGCCGAAGCCTTCGCCTCGGGATCCGCGCACCAGCTCACCCTACCCGATCGAGTTTTGCCGGACCTTCCACCGTATAAAGCCTGAGCTCCGCCCCCATTTTCACGCATCTTTGGCTCTCCACCCTTAATCCCGTGACCTCCATAGCGATCCCTGAGGTGACAGCTCGCGATTGCCCTTGTCGCAGAGAGGAGGGGGTGGCCGGACCACTAATCCGGCGACGTAGCGCCGCCGTGCTCCGCCCAGTGCAGGAGCTCGAGCCTCAGGCCTTGACGACCTTCGAGGCAACGACCAGGAGCTACCTCAGCTCTAGCACAGTCTACCACACCGCCCAGGTAACCTTCTAGCTTCCCTATTTCGCTTAATTTCTTGTTTCCCCCAAATCGTAGTTCCGCCAAGTTCCGTCTATTCCGGCTATATCGCGTACCTTTTCGATCATCGGAACCCACGCTCACCATCGCCATCCCTCCGCGCACATTCTTCGCCCCTTCGTTCAACCCAGCTCGCACAGGAGCTGGGGTTCGAGCTCCACCGTCCTTCGCTCACCGGAGCTCGCTCATCCTGACGCATCGTCCACCCTCACGCCGCTTCCTCGGGTCGAGGCACTTTGCCCTCGACCCGCGAAGCTCTTGAGCTACTTTGCAGGTCCAGGGGGAGCCATCTGAGGCTTCCCCACATCTAGGCCAGGAGCTTCCCTCCGCCGACCTCGCCGGAGCCCCTCCAGGGCTCGGCTGGGCCATCGGAGGGCACCACCAGCTGCGGGACGTCATCGCCGACCTTCTCCGATCTTCAGAGGCAGCTGAGGAGGACCACAGCACGCGCACGAGGCCGGCGAAACTCGCCGGCCACCTGTTCCTCGAAGGTCCTCGAGCACCGTCCGATCACCCGCAGCTCCCCAGTTCGCATCCCGTCCGTCCATTCCAGGAGGAGCAGTCACCGTTGATCATCTCGAGGGTTGATCGAGACCGTCAGAGCAGAGAGAGAGGCACCAGCACTCGCCAGCCGTTCGATCGTCCACGTGCCCTCCTCTGCGCCGTCGATCGGCCCACGTGCGGAAGGAGAGAGAGGCGCCATTCACCAGCACCGTTAGATCCGCCACGCGTCCACCATCCAGCCGACGACGTAATAAAGGGGTAAATTACCTTAGGCCCCCTCTGAGTTTATGTTTTACGTGTCAGTCCTGTAAATATTTTAGGCCTTTTATTTACGTAGGGTTAATTGCACATTGGACCCCGTGCTTGTTAATATTTGCACTTATGCCCCTGTATGTGTGAGCCACGTGCTTCGTCACGTGTAGTTTTGGTTTATTTGCAACTCTTATCCTGTAGTTCTGGTTGCTTTATGAATGAATAGAAACTTTCTGGTAATTGCATATATGCCCCTGTGAGTGTTTTAATTCCGCATGTGCGCCTATTAGTGGGTTATTTGCATAACAGCCCCTGGACTTTTTGGTACGAGTTACCAAAAGGTCCTAGGACTTGTTTTTATTACCAGAAGGTCCCTGAGTGCCCCAGGCACGCGCCACGCACGTGACTTGCTGGGAAAATTGCACCTGGACCCCCAGAACTTCGGGTATTTGCACTTAAGTCCCTGTGCACAATGCCCCCTTTTGATTTTTGAATAAAATATCAAACCACCTCCAAATTCGATGAAAATTTGATACATGGCTCCTGCCATGTTGTAGGATTTTTGAGAATTTTTGAGGACATTTTTATTTTATTTGTTATTTTTAAAAATTCAAAAACCTCTATTTTAGCTACTGTCTAGGATTAAAAATCCCAAAAAAATATAAAAACCCCCTCAAAAATTCCATAAAAATTAGGCACTGTTTCTTTTGTGTGTTTTGATTTTCTAGCCAATTTTGGCTATTTTTCATTGAGTAAAAACCCTAAAAATTTAAAAACACCTAAAAACTCATAAAAATTATAGTAAATAATTTAAAAACCCAAAAACAATAATTTTGGTGCTCAAATTTTCCTTGTTTTCTCTAGTATACAGAAAAATTACCTCCAGGTCCCTCCGAGATCCTTAAATATTTTATTTTTGGATTTTGGGCCTGGCTGGACAGTACCTTATCTTTTTAGTACTGTTTGATTTTTAGAAAATAAAATATACATTATAAAAATCCCAAAAATTCACCAAAAACACTAAAAAACCTAAAAAACATAAAAACATTTTTGTTTGAATTTTTGCTTGATTTTTGATACATTAAATAATTAGTTGAAGTTTGCTTTATTTTGTGTTTCTTTTATTTTCTTCACATTTAAAAATCCAAAAAAAAAATAAAAATTATTAAAAAACCACTAAAAATACTTTTCTTTTATTTTCTTTTCTTTTTACTACTTCGTAGGCCCTAGGCCAACCCGTGCTCCTTGTGTTCGACCCTGGGTGCTATACCAGGTTAATCTCATAGCGAGACCGCTCTCTTTTGTGCTTGATTGATTTTACATGTTTTGAGTGGTTGATTTTTCTTGATATACCTATCCTCTGAGATCCGGGTCGCAACGACCCTTGTCTTATTACCTTCACCCGGGTCTTTGGGATTTTTAGGTTATCAGCTGCAGGGACCTATCTGCAAATAACCTAAAGTTTCCAGACTAAACAGTAACACACACAAAAAGTCCAGGAGCATCAATGCAAAAAGCCCATGAAATTAACACACATGTCAATTAACCACGCACATGAGCATAACTGCAAATACAGAAAACATTTCATTCAAATCAGAACCTTCCAAGACAAGATATGCAAAAACACCACAAAGGCACGTGGTCGTGCACGTGCATTCAGACTAGGAGGACTAAAATGCAAATACTGGAAATATCAAGGACTAACATGCAAATAGTATGAACTACAACTTTATTTAAGAAACTAGAAAACAAAGCATAAAAAGTGCAGGGAAGGAAATGCAATATACCCTCGCAGGCACGTGTGATGCGCGTGGGGGGGGCACGTGGCGGACGCTGGAGACACGTGGACGTGCGGCTCTGATGCTCTGTGATGTCAGATCTGACGGCCTCAAGTGCTGTCGGGGACGTAGGGCTCTAATGCGTCAGGTGTCAGATCTAACGGCCTAGAAAGCTGTTGCGGTCGGCGGTTGAGATTGGATCTGGTGGATGAAGGAGGATCCGACGGCGCTGAAGAGGACTGGAAGAATAGGGCGGAGGCGAACTTCACCAGAGCCTAGGATGGAATCCTTGGCTCTGATGATCGAACGGGAGGCACAAGATCAATCGTAGAGGTCCTCTGCATCGACTGGACAAGTCCGATGGGAGAGCTGACGACCGGATGTGCTTGACGGTGAAGGTGACCTGGAGCTGCTCCGGAGAATCTTCTGGTGGATGGAACTGTTACTCCCAGCACACGCGAACACCTACAAAGGAAGGCTTGACTCGGGGCGAAGCTTCGGTCGAAATTATTTGAGCTGAAACACAAAGAAGCGACATAGGGCAAGGTTTGATCTCTGACGATGGTGATAGAGGAGATCTAGTCCTTAATCTCGACCTAAGGGACAAGCCTAAGGGTGATTAGGCTGTGGTGCAAGGTGGAGTGTTCATTGGGGGTTCGATCGGAGTAGATGGATGTGGATGTGAGTGCTCCGACTCTCTGGTCAGAGCATGCGAAGGTGTGGCGGCGCAAGATGACGTGATTGAAGCGAATCGGAAAATGC
Source organism: Ottelia alismoides (assembly GCA_037367405.1). Taxonomy (NCBI): domain Eukaryota; kingdom Viridiplantae; phylum Streptophyta; class Magnoliopsida; order Alismatales; family Hydrocharitaceae; genus Ottelia; species Ottelia alismoides. Next base: position 70,139 of record JAZKJV010009735.1, on the reverse strand, counting down.
AAAGGAAATGGGGGGGGGGGGGTACCTGAGTTCCTAGGTGAGCTCCAGAGCTTCACACGAAGGCGGTCGGCAAGGTAATGGCCTCGACCAAGTTGCGGAAGGCCGGGATGCTGATCGCGGCGGCACACACCGGCCACGAGGATGAGCAGTGTGGCTGCTCCTCCAAGCTTCGATCCGAAGGGACCCTCGGGAAGCTATCAGTCAATCAGAGGTGGATAGGGATGAAGGGAAGTGCGAGGCACGAGTTTCTTCTCCTGGGAGGTAGAGAAGAGGATTTATGGGGTTCCTAGGAGGCTGGAGGATTTGGGTAATGGCACGCAACCCTAGGAAGATCAGCGCCTTCCTAGAGATCCACGAGGGTCTTGGATCCAAGGAGAGGTCACGGGCAAAGAATCAGGGTGAGGGGATGCGTAATCCGATGGGAAGAATTTGGAAAAATCGGTCCGACGAACGAAATCGGGTCGGATCAAGCCTGGAAGAGGGCATTGACCCGAGTCAACAAAGTGATGTGAACCAATCAAATAATTCGAATGTACAAATACTTACAAATTCAATAAAAAATAATAAGTGGTTTTAAATCAAAAGTATATTAACTGAAAAATATTTGTTATTTTAAAAACTATTTTTCTGTGATTGTTATTTATATTTTTGAAAAATAAATTAATCTTTATACAGTATAGTGTATTAATATACAGGTATAGTATACCTATGTATTTTATACAATTATTTTTATTTTGTTATTTTCACACAAATACCCTAGTTTTATATTTTATTTATTTACAACATAATTTTTGGAGTATAAAATAATTTTTATTTTACTTTTTATTATTTATTTACATGTATATAATAAATAGGGAATGAAGCATATATACATGTATTTTGCACAAGGGAGAGAGGATTTCTATTTTTATTTTATTTTATTTTTCTGATTTTTTTATTTTTAGGGTTATATACAAGGGGGTAGAAAGAATATTTTATTTTGATTTTGTCAAAAATAATTATTTAATTACACAAATAATATGCATAACATAGAGTAGGCCCTATCTCTCTCTACTTGTTTTATTTGACGATCAAGCCAATGCTTTACCCGCTCTTGGGTTCGGGTCACTCTGTATTTATTCTAAATATCTCCTTCCTTTTTCTTTATTCTTTTATTTTTACACAAATACATGCTAATTATGCAATATTAACAAATGCATGCATAATGCTAAGTTATTGTATTTACATCTATTTACATGATGCTTTGCCAAGATAAATAGCTAAAATAAAAGAACAAAGAGCGATTATCAGGAATTCATCAGCAAGGCTCACTAGATCTCTGGGGACACTGATGTTAGTAATGTCCCCACTCATGGCACAAGTAACATCGAACTAGCCAGGTATATGGAGTGGTCATGTCTGCTCCGAGCTGGCCCTGCTGGGGGTCTGTCTGCTCGTTGCGACCCAGATGGTCGAGCAAAATCTGTGCCACGTCCAGCTAGTGCTCCTCCTAAGGTAGTCGATGGAGATGAGCGAGCATTGCCTGAAAATGATGAACCTATAGGTCAGAATCGTCTGGCCGACCTCTGTTGCTAAAATGGTTGACGAATCAACCCAAAAGATCGTTGTGGTCGAGGAACCGCTCCAGACGAGTTCCCAAAGTGTCTCTCTCTAATGTCCTCGAACTTCTCTGCTGCGTCAATGGCCTCGGAGATAGAAGTGATATGCAATCCACCTATCTTCTCATGCACCTCTTCCTCATGCCTCTGGTGAACTTTTCCAGATTCTCCTCTAGAAATGCGACAGCTGCTGGTGTATGTTGATGAATACCCATTCATCACTCTTTATTCTTATATTTTAGCTACAAAAACCTTTGCAAATGCATGTAGATATGTGTAAATAGGAATAATTACCAAAAGCATGCATTGTGTAAAAACCTATAATTAGCATGTTTTTGTGCAAAAATAAAAGAATAAAGATTAAAAAGAAAAAGAGGGAAATATTTAGAATAAATATTGAGCAACCTAACCCAAGGGAGGGCTCAGCATGGGCCTGACCGCATAAAAGCCAAGTAAAGGGAGATAGGGGCTCTTGTGTATATATCTTTGTAAATAAATAAAAATATTTTCCTCACTCAAAAATATGCTTGTAAATACTTGTATATATTTATAAAAACATAAAAACAAAATAAAAAGTTAAAAATTAAAAAGAATAAAAAATATCCCTTTCATCATGTACATATACCACATCTATGTATTTATTTAACCTTGAAAATAAATAAAATTAATTTTTAAACTTTTTGTAAATATTCTATATTATATATTGTAAATAAATAAAACAAAAACAATTAAAAATCAAAACAAAATAAAAATAGAAAAATTAAAAATACAAAAAGACATTGTACATATACCATGTAAATAGATGTAGATATCTATTTATTTTACCTATGTATATAAATAATAAAAATGAAATAAAAATACCTTTTTATTCCTTGTTTTATACTATAAATAAATAAAATATAAAATAGGAGTAAAATTGCATAAAAATAATAATTAAAAAAATCAAAATCAAAAACCCTATAGTGTACAAATACCTATATATAGCTATATAGTGTAAGTACTTTATTTTTATTTTGAAAAATTAAATAAAAATCACAAAAAAATAGAAAATATTAAAACAAAAATATTTCATGTTTTGACTTTTTAATAATTCTGCCATTTACTATTTATAATTGATTTTTCAAATCTTTTCCACGTGGCAGCTTCTCATTGGCCCACGGAGATGTTGACCTCCGGTCAACTCCCTCCGCGGACCTTCTTCTCCAGCGGATCTCGCGCCCGACCCGACTTCTCCTCTTTTTCCGCGCTCGATCCGCTCGCCATCTCCACAAACCCCAGGTCCTATCTCTTCTTCTTGCATCCGAGACCCTCGCCGGGGTATCCACATCGGGATCCGCGCTTCTCACAGCCCTACCCGACCAGCCCTAGCCGGACCTGCACCCACTTAAATACCCAGCTCCGCCACCCATTTTCTCGATCTTTGGCCATTTGCTTCGTTCTCCAGTGAGCTCCAGAGAGAGTGTGAGGTGACAGCTCGCATCCCCGACCTGTTGCAGCGAGGAGAGCCGGCGAATCCATCGATCCGGCGACGTAGCCGCCGTAGCTCCGCCACCTGAGCGAGCTTCGAGCCTCGGGCCGAGACGACCCTCGAGGCGACGACCAGGAGCACCCCCTGCTCTTCCCCAGTCTCACCGTTCATCCAGGTAGTCCCGTAGCTCCGCCATTTCATCTAATTTCAGTTTTCCCCCAATTTGCGCCGCCGTCGTTTATCTCCGATTCCGACCACCCCGCCTTCCATCTCGATCATCGGAATCTACCCTCACGTTCGCCTTCCCCCGACGCACCTTCTGCACCCACTCACTCAACCCAGCTCGCACAGGAGCTGGGAACCGGGCTCCTCCGTCCACCACCTTCGCCGGAGCCCGCCACCTCGACGCACCAGCCACCTTCGCTCCGCCTAACTGGGTCGAGGCAGTTTGCCCTCGACCCGCGAATCGTCTGAGCCACTTTGCAGGTTCAACCGAGCCCACCTGGGGGCTTCGGTCATTCCGGCCAGGAGACCCAGCTTCGCCAACCTCACCAGAGCTCCTCGGAGCTCGGCTCGGTCATCGGAGGCCACCGGCAGACGCAGGGGCCTTCCGTGATTCTTCTCCGACCTTCAGAAGGCTCCCCGGAGGACCACAGTGCACGCACGAGCCCGGCGAAGTTCGCCGGGGACCTGTTCTTCCAGGACCTCCAGTCGCCGTCGATTGCCCCCCCTCGCTCCAGTTCAGATCTTGGCCGTCCATCCTTGGAGCTACCAGCACCGTCCGATCAGAGGAGGAGCGATCAGGAGCGCCCACCAGCCCCAGCCGTTCGATCTACACGTGGCGTGCATCCAGCACCCCCGCTTAATAAAGGGTAATTTACCCTTAGGCCCATGTCTTTCTTTTATTTCGTATTAGTCCTGTAAATATTTTAGTCAGTTGTTTAGTTTTAGGTTTAATTGCATAGAGGACCCTGAGCTTTAGTGTAATTGCATATATACCTCTACCTGTTGTGAGCCACGTGCTTCGTCACGTGTTATTTTGGTGTATTTGCCGTCTAAGCCCTTATAGTTCTGGTTGTTATGAAATGAATGAAAGTTTTTAGTTAATTGCATTTATACCCCTGTGCGTGGTTTATTTCCGCATGTGCGATATTTTTTGGGTTATTTGCAACTAAGGCCCCTGGACTTTTGGTATGTGTTACCAATAAGTCCTCGGGACTTATTTTTTTTACATTTAGGTCCCTGAGTGCCCCAGGCACGCGCGTGGCGCGTGTTTTACTGGGTTAATTGCACCGGGACCCCCAGAACTTTGGGTATTTGCATTCTAGTCCCTGTGCACAGTACCCTCTTGTTATTTTTGAATAAAATATCAAATCACCTCCAAATCCAATGAGAATTTGACACATGGCTCCTGCTATGATGTAGGATTTTCACGGATTTTTTAGGACATTTCTGATTTTGTTTGCTATTTTTAAAAATTCAAAAACCTTTATTTTCGTTACTGTCTAACTTGAAAATTCACAAAAAAATCTAAAAACTCCCCTAAAAATTCTATAAAAATTAGCTACTATGTAGTTTTGTTTGTGTGATTTTCTAGCCAAGTTTGGCTATTTTTCATTGCTTAAAAACCTTAAAAACTTAAAAACACTCAAAAACCCATAAAAATTCTAATAAATAAATTAAAAATCCAAAAACAATAAACTTGGTACCTAAATTTTCCTTGTTTTACCTATTTTACAGGAAAATTACCTCCAGGCCATTTTGAGGCCCTTAGATATTTTATCTAGGGACTTTTGGCCTGGCTGGACAGTCCCTTTTGTTTTTGCTACTGTTTGATTTTTAGAAAATAAAATAAACATCAGAAAATTATCAAAAATTCACCAAAAACATAAAAAAATATAAAACACATAAAAATATTTTTGTTTTAATTTGTGGTTGATTTTTGTTGCTTCAAATAAATTGTTGAAAGTGTGCTTGTATTTGCTTTTCTTAATTTCTTAATCATTTTAAAAATCCAAAAAAATATAAAAATAATTAAAAACCACTAAAAAGATTTTATTTCTTTATTTTATTTGTTTTTACTACTTCGTAGGCCTTCGGCCAATCCGTGCTCCTTGAGTTCGACCCTGGGTGCTATACCAGGTTAAACACATAGCAGGACCGCTACTTCGTGATTTTATTGATTTGATCTATTTCAAGTGGTTCATTTTTCTTGATAGACACATCCGAGTGATTGAGGTCGCAACGACCGATTTAGATACACCTGATTGCCTTAGTCGCTCGGGGATTTTCGTGTCATCAGAATGGCGTCATTGCCGGGGAGCACGGCTTAGTAGTTCTTCTTCTTTTCATTTTTATTTTCGCGGATTTTCGCGGCTCTTTCAGAGCTCGCGGCTCTTCGCGGCTTTTGTTTATATTTTCTTTTTGTTTTATTTTGCTTTATTTTCTTTTTCTTTTATTTTTGTTTTTGTCTTCTTTTGTGTGTTTATTTTATTTTGTGTTTTTGCACATATACCCTTATTTTTCATTTCCCTTTATTTTTCTCTTATTATTTGATTATTGGTTCTGACCACTTTGTTTTCTCTTGCGAGGGCCCGAGGACCGAGGCGGCTGATTTCGAGAAGCCGGCGCAACCGCGGGATTCGGAGGCGGCTCCCTTCTGTACGGAGCCGCAGGAGAGAGTGAGAGAGAGTTGAGTGGGTGAGGATTAGGATAGATTTTTATTTTTATTTTTATTCATTATTATTGTAATAATTCAGGACATTCTCAGGACACTTGGACTCTTCTACCGTAGCGGGTCTGTTTCGCCGAGCACCGGTGTGCTCGGGGGACCCTTAGGACTTGCGCGGTTTTTCGCGGTTTTTACGCGGCTTTCTTTTTCTTTTATTACTGCCTTTTCCGGTGTTTACGCGGTTTTTGCTCGAGCCCCTAGACTTAGGAATTTCTGGTGATTGTGCCGTAATTAGTAGGATCCACACACCTAACTGCTTATCTGTTCCTATAGACCGTTAATTGGACCTACTAAAAATAATTAATAAAAATAACCGACTCATTTGCCTTCGTAGCCTACGTGCCGCAGCCCGTCCTGTAAAGCGCTTACTCCTACCCCCGATTTGTCGGACAGAGGAGGGACGGGCCAAGACCGGACTCTTTGGCTTGGAGGTCGGTGACCGGTTAGACGGTTCTTCGCTAGAATTGCTTATCTAGGACTCGGCTTTCCCCGTTGCATCATATAGGTAGTTTCCTTTCTGTCTTTATATTTATGCGCGGATCATATTGCATGTAGAGTGCTGGAGACAGGTACGCTTTTCTTACTCAGCATGCATCATTGATTTATCGCGCATCAGCTTTTTCGTCTTCTCCCCCCTGTTTTGGACTTAATAAACAGGAGAACCGAAAAATTCGTTAGGCCATTTGTTTGCTTTGAAAAATACTAAAAAAGTGAAACCATAAAATTGGGACTGGCTAATACTATTGATCTTAAAATCCGCTCACCCTAAAAATTTTGTCTTGGGGAGAGCAACCCCCTCATTGTATGATTTGGATGTGCGAGAGAGTGACCCGCACCCTAGGTAGAGCCCCCCGGTGCTAGTCCCGGCTAATTACCGACTTTTCTGTGCGGGCCAGTCGGTTGGGTTAGCATCAGATATCCTAACAGGTCACGTAAGCGCTCTGATATTTTGTGTGTTCACCAAATAAAATTGACAAGATAATTTGACCGAACTTTCACGGTCTTCAGCTCGTGTTGCGTTGGTGAACCGGGGGTTTGTTTGTGATCATAGTTTTTCCAGATCTCATCCGCATTACTCGCCAGATCAAAATGATGGGTAGACGCTCTCTTAGGCAGCCTCTGGCTGCACCGCTTTCGGGCACGTCTACCTCATCATCTAGGTTGGCTCGCGAGAGCCGAGACCAGCTCTCCGAGCCCGAGTACGATTCCGCCCTGTTCCCCCTCGACCCCCTTTCTGTCCGACCTGAGAGATACGAGCCCGAGGAGAGATTGATTGATTTGACAGCACCTGAGTTGGGCTCGTTTGGTTTTGCAGACGTCATGGCCGGAGCCGGCAGTTCAAATGATCACTCCCGTCAGCCCGAGCATTTTGTACTAGACCAGGGAGCGATCAACTCCACCCTGATCGCATCACTTGAGACAGTTCAGCAGCAGTTACGCGATCAGGGGGCATTCATGATAGAGATGAGGCGAGAGTTGGAGAGGCTCAGAGCAGAGCGAGACCAGCAGAGCGAGCCTGAGGAGATACCTGATGCAGAGGCACGAGCCGTAGCAGCCGCAGCAGCAGCAGCAGCCGCCGCCGCAGCGGGAGGCGCCGCGGCAGGAGGACCACCACGACCGATGCGGGAGTTGCACAACCCCGGATCGACACTCATGCATCATTGGGTAGTAGTGCCAGCGATCGTGGGGGACTTCAAGTTCCCCCCGAACACCTTGCAGTTACTACCCCGTTTCCACGGACTTGCCACTGAGGAGCCCCACCTCCACCTCCAGGAGTTTCTGATGATCTGCAGCACTGTCCACGATCGCCATGTGGACCAGGACACGATCCGGATGATAGCCTTCCCGTTTTCACTGGCAGATAGAGCAGCCACCTGGCTGAAGCATCTTGGGAGGTTTGTCTACACCTGGGAGCAGCTCCGCACCGAGTACTTGAACAAGTACTATCCACTCGGGCGAACGAATGCAGCGAGGGCCCTGATCAGCAACTTCTCCATGTTCCCCAACGAGCAGTTTCACGAGGCATGGGAGTGGTTTCGAGAGCTCCTAGACCGATGCCCGCACCACGACATCTCCAAGCCGAACCTAGTTCAGAGCTTTTTCAGCGGGTTGACGCCAGAGCTTCAGGGTCTGGTGAACGCTTCTTGCGGCGGGTCCTACTTTGCCAAGGACCATGACCAGGTCTGGGCCATCTACGAGGAGATGGCCGAAAACTACATGGTGATGTCCCAGACCAGGTTGTATACTCAGAAGACCCAGCCACAGCAGCCAGGACCCGTGCAGCACCAGCGGATAGCACGGGTAGATGCAGGTCCATCCAGTTCATCCGTAGCCGCAGCAGCACAGGCAGAGTCGACAGCTGCGGACATGGGTATCATCAGCGAGAAGTTGGACCGCATGGAGCTGATTGAGAAGAAGCAGTGCCAGAGCATCACTCAGATGGAACAGATGGCACAGGTTCTGAGCGACATGAAGACCCAGCTCATGTGTCTTCAGGAGGCACAAACGGCTTCTCAGCCCCGTCTTCAGTCGCGAGGCGACTCCAGCAGCAGCAGCAGCTCGTCTCAGCGCTCCAGCACCCTTGTGCAGCCTAGACAGGTTCACCTTGTACAGGCGGAGCCGTACCAGCAGTCGCAGCACACCTACCAGTCCCCACCATCTCCAGAGATGCAGATGGTGGTCTACCAGCCAGACCAGCCTCTAGCAGTACTCCCGCCAGCCCCCTACGATGCCGAGCCGTTGATGGATGTCAACGGGATTTGGTATGACCGTCCCCAGCCTGGGATCCGACGAGACCATCCTGGATTCAGGTGGGGAGTGGTGGTGCCCAGCCCCAGCAGCAGCCATCAGGACAGGGAGGGCAGTACTCCCAGCAGAGAGATCACCAGCAGTCGCAGCAGCAGCCCCCAGCATACCAGACACACCAGCCATCATCCTTCGATCCTCGTCCCTATCAGCAGCAGGGACAGTCGTGGAGACGTGAGCAGCATGCTCACCCAGTTCAGCAGCAGCACCCTTCTTCATACCCCTCTTACCACCAGCAGCAGTACCAGCAGCCTCACCCCCAGAGAGGCTACCCGTCGGGTTCCCACGAGAGCCCTGCTTTGGATGACATCGCCCGCCTCCTCACGGACCAGCAGGCCACATTCAGACGGGAGATGGACGAGTTCCGCCAGGAGATGCGGGACTTGGTGAGAGGGAAGGCCGCCATTCCAGCCCAGATTGAGCCGAACCCGAATAACCTCAAGAGGAAATCTGAGCAGGTAGTACACACTGAGTTTGCCACTCCTAGTGACCCATTTGTTGATACATCTTCGGATCTATTTAATGCTGATTTTGTCACACTTAGGAGCGGTAGGACCCCAGCAGGCGGCGGCGCCTCATCTGAGCTTCACCAGGAGGATACTTCAGAGGCGCCACATGAGGAGGAGGAGAGCGGTACTGAGGCCGCTCCAGATGATGACGGTGGCACTGATGCCACCAAGGATGATGATCCCACCGGCGGTACTGAGGCCGCCGCTTCACCAGTTCGAGGAGGTGGTACTGATGCCACCCGTTCAGCCGAGCCAGCCCGCGGTACTGATGCTGCGAGACGTCTACCAGCAGCAGCAGCAGAGCCAGCCCGTGGTGGTACTGAGGCCACCGGTGTTTGTGTTGAGAGAGATGTTGTCTTTCCTCGCCTTGATGTATCTCAGAACTTTGGTTTGAATAAAGGAAAAGGTTTAGTTTCTTCTGGTCCCACTGTGGTGCATGATGTATGTGTGGATCCGGTCATCGAACCGTCTAGGCCTTTTCCTAGTCCTTCACCTGCGAAGGACTTTGTGATCCCCTTCCCTAAAGCCCTTCAGATGGGGAAGGGGAAGAAAAAAGAAAATCCAAAAAAGAGAGAGCTTGAGGAGTTCAGCCAGAGCATGATCGATCGATTCCACATCCAGCTGACCCTCCAGGAGGCTTTGCAGCACATCCCCCTGCTCCAGCGTTCTTTGAGAGACAGGACCACAGTCAGGAGGAGGAGGAGGAACCACACTTCAGAGATACATGTGCTGATGAAAGCCACGTGTTTTGCGATCCAGAACCGACTGCCAGCCAAGAGGCCAGATTCAGGGGCCCCGTATGTCAGATGCCAGATTAGTGAGCAGAGGTTCGACCGTACTCTATTAGATAGCGGATCGTCGATCAACCTTCTTCCGGCAGCCCTTCTCGACCGCTTCGAGTTGGGCACTCTTCGACAGAGCAGGACAGTCCTTCAATTCGCTGATCGATCTGTCAAGAGGCCGAAGGGGTTATTACGAGACGTTATCGTCACGATTCAGGGCCTGAAATTCCCCGTGGACTTCGTAGTGTTGGACATGGAGATCCCTGACTCAGTGACCGATACCCCCATCATCCTTGGTTGTCCATTCTTGGCCACAGCCAAGGCGATGACTGATCATGATAGCGGGAAGGTGTACTTTCGCGTCGAGGGTGAGAGTATACAAATAGAGACGGTCGAGGACTACAGAGCTAGAGAGAGCCCGCTCAGATGCGAGTACAGATTCAGAGCAGCTGACAGACGCAGAGCCAGACATCCACCAGGACTGTGATTTTGTGATCACAGATGATGAGGCAGCTTGGGCAGATCCTGCAGCACAGACCATCCTCTCATATTCAGATATAGCTGATGCCGAGATGATAGCAGAGGAGAGTCTGGAGAGCACAGCCCTGGTTCAGGATACCACAGAGGCAGTAGAGCCGGTCCTTGATCGCGACACGGATTTCAGTGAGGGTGGTGCTGAGACCACCTTGCTTTACGGTGGTACTGATGCCACCGCGGTTGATACAGATCCCTCGGATTCAGAGTCTGATTGGGCCGATTGTGATGATCAGATGCCAGACCTGATTCCACCTGAGCCTACAGATGAGGAGGAGGCAGATGCAGAGCAGACCAGAGACAGTTCAGTTGAGCAGCCTTCTCCCGATCCAGTTTGCGAGAGTTCGCTTCACTTCTCCCATGCAGATTTGGCAGACTTAGCAGCATTCACTTAGTTTCTTCCGCAGCCAGATTTGCCAGCACCTAACATTCCAGAGCTGAAGCCGCTCCCTACTTCGCTGAAGTATCGATTCCTTGCGGGCGAGCCAGAGATGTACCCAGTCATCATCTCCGCCGAGTTGATTGGAGAGAAAGAATCCCGTTTGATGGGGGTTCTTGAAAAGAACCGCAAGGTGATCGGATGGAGCGTAGCAGATCTCCATGGGATTAGTCCATTAGTGTGCTCCCACCATATCTATCTCGAGGAGGGGGCGAAGCCGTCGCGTGAGTTCCAGCGGCGACTAAACCCCAACCTGAGAGAGGTCGTGATGAAGGAAATATCAAAATGGTGGAGTGCAGATTTTATTTATCCCATTTCCGACTCCAAGTGGGTCAGCCCCTTGCATGTGATGCCCAAGAAGACGAGCATCACGACTGTGATCAGTGAGTCGGGAGAGGAGATTGCTACACGAGTACCTACCTCTTGGAGGGTCTGTGTTGACTACAGGAGACTCAACCAGGCCACCAAGAAGGACCATTTCCCCCTGCCTTTTATTGACCAGATCATTGAGAGACTGGCAGGGAAGAGCCATTATTGCTTCCTGGATGGGTACTCGGGCTACAACCAAGTGGCCATCGCTCCTGAGGATCAGGAGAAGACCACCTTTACCTGTTCCTTCGGCACATATGCTTTTCGACGCATGCCATTTGGGCTATGCAATGCCCCTGCGACTTTTCAGAGGTGCATGCTGTCGATCTTCTCAGACATGGTAGGAGAGTGTTTGGAGGTCTTCATGGACGATTTCTCGGTCTACGGTGACGGATTCGACTCTTGTCTTGACTGCCTAGACCGGGTACTCCAGCGATGTATTGAGTTTCATTTGGTTTTATCTTGGGAGAAGAGTCACTTCATGGTGACTCAAGGGACGGTGCTTGGCCATATCATCTCCAACAGGGGCATGGAGGTGGATCCGGCCAAGGTTGATGTCATTAGGAAACTCGCACCACCGTCCAATCTGAGGCAACTACGGTCATTCCTGGGGCACGTTGGATTTTATAGGAGATTTATTCAGGATTTCAGCAGGATTGCCCGACCGTTGACTGACCTCTTGACGAAAGACACCGAGTTCCTTGTCGATGACAAGTGTCTTTCGTCCTTCGCGACTCTCCAGCAGTGTGTTATTGAGGCTCCTGTCCTCCAGCCGCCTGATTGGTCTCTCCCATTCGAGATCATAACGGATGCCTCCGATTTTACCGTAGGGGCAGTGCTGGGATAGAGGAGGGATGGAGTTCCATTTGCCATACACTACGCTAGCCGCACATTGGATTCCGCCCAGCGGAATTACACGGTCACAGAGAAGGAGATGCTAGCCGTAGTGTTTGCCCTGGATAAGTTCAGATCGTATATCATTGGATCTAGAGTGACTTTGTTTACAGATCACACCGCCATCAGGTACCTCATGGCAAAGAAGGATGCCAGGCCAGACTGACTAGATGGATCCTTCTACTCCAGGAGTTCGATATTGAGATTAAGGATAAGCCTGGAGTCAAGAATGTGGTGGCGGATCATCTCTCCCGACTAGAGCAGCCTGAGGATTCTGAGCAGATTGACCCTATTAGAGATACCTTCCCAGATGAGGCGATCCTGGCTATCGCCTCACTCCCATGGTACGCCGATATTGTGAACTTTCTCGTTGCTGGGAAAGTCCCACAAGATTGGCCCAGGCAGAGGCTTGAGACCTTCCTTGCGAAGGCCAAGTCCTACCATTGGGAGGATCCCATCCTTTACCACGAAGGAGGGGACAGCGTCTGGCGTCGGTGTATTCCTCAGGAGGAACACCATAGCGTCCTCATTTACTGCCACAAGCTTGAGGCAGGAGGACATCATTCTGGGAGGAGAACGGCACAGAAAGTGCTCCAATCCGGCTTGTGGTGGCCTACCCTCTTCAAGGACTCAGACGAGTTTGTGAAGAGGTGTACTGACTGTCAGAGGATGGGCACTTGTGGACAGCGTGATATGGTGCCGATGCAGCCCATTCACTTCTGTGAGGTTTTTGACGCATGGGGCATCGATTTCATGGGTCCATTCCCTAAGAGTCAGGGATTTGAGTACATTATGTTGGCCGTTGATTATGTTAGTCGTTGGGTGGAGGCTATCCCCGCCCGAGCCGCTGATGCGAGGACAGTTTGCAGATTTTTGAGGAAGCACATCATCATGCGGTTCGGGGTTCCACGAGTTCTGATTTCTGATGGGGGATCTCACTTCATCAACGACCAGGTGAAGGCACTTGCTAGCGAGTTCGGCATAGACCATCGTGTTGCTACTCCTTACCATCCACAGACGAATGGTCTAGCCGAAGTGTCGAATAGGGAGATCAAGACTATTCTACAGAAAGTCGTCCGCCCTGACCGAAAGGATTGGTCACAGCTTTTGGACTCGGTCTTGTGGGCATATAGGACGTCTTTCAAGACACCTTTGGGCACATCTCCCTTTCGCCTCGTATATGGTAAGCCATGCCATTTACCTGTTGAGCTGAGGCACAAGTCACTTTGGGCAGTTACAGATATTTTGATGGATCCAGATGGTATGGGACACCAGAGGAGGGCAGAGTTAGCTGCCCTGGAGGAGCTTAGAGATGCAGCTTTCTCAAGCAGCCTACATTATAAGGAGAAAGTGAAGGAGTGGCATGATTCTCATATCAGCCACAAGCATTTTGAGATTGGACAGAGGGTATGGCTGTTTGATGCGAGGATACGGTTATTTCCAGGGAAGCTACAGAGCAAATGGAAGGGACCTTATCTGGTTAGAAAGGTACACGACAATGGTAGCATTGACATATCCAAGTTGTCTTCTGAGAGTACCTTTCGAGTGAACGGCCAGCGGCTCAAGCCATTTCTAGATCATGAGCCGCGGGTCGCTGATCTTGCCCCTATTCATTTTGCGTGAGATGTAATCTTTGACTCACATCTAATGCATCTCACGCCTGAGTTTCACTGATCTTCCGCTTTGTATAGATCCAGATGTCCATATCACTACATTCTTTAGTCCCACATCCCTTCCTTCATCTTGTGATTATGCTATACTTAGGGTGCACTTTACCCTAAGTATAGGGGGGATGTGAGACCTTTTGGGTATTTCTTTTGTTTCTGTTTACCCATGCTTTTGTTGCCTATCCTTAGGGACATTTCACCCTAAGTATAGGGGGGGTAGACCCTGTACATTCTGCACTCAGGTTTTCCCTTAGTATACAGCCTGCTATACTTAGGATTATTTGATCCTAAGTATAGGGGGAAGACCTGAGAACCTCTTGACTTCTATCTTTTCTCTTTGTATATAGCCTTCCTTTTCACTTTCCTATACCTAGCACGAGTTATGTCTTCTCCATCGCTCTTGACTCTGAGGACATCATTCGAGCTAAGTATAGGGGGGTGTGTATATATTTCATATATACTTTAGCCATAACTCGTACTTTGTGTGAGTGTGTTAATAAATAAAATGGCTAAAAACCACAAAAATTAAAAAAAAAATTCATGTACATAATCTTCTTTTATTTGCACATACATAGCTAGTGTACAAATTATTTTTGTAAAAATGATTTCAAAAATCTTTTGTGTAAAGCTTGTGTAAATATTTTTGTATCAAAATTATGTATATAGTACAAAATTTTTCCAAAATGTTTTGAAAATCAAAAGTTTGCAAAAATCTTGTGTGAATGTGTGTAAATATCTTTTTGCAAAACTTGCACTTCATGCATCATTCATTCATGATTTCAAAACATTTTTCAAAAATTTTGCATGATTGTAAACTTTGTGTAAATAAGCATCTTTTTGTACATATGTATATAGTTTTTCTTGGATGATAGTTGACATTTAAACTAGCCTGGAATCAAATTGAGGAATGGAGCTTGATTAAGATCTTAATCCACCTAACTTCTAAGAGGAACCTTATAGGACTTAGGTTTAAGGCTTTTCAGGTCCATGGTGACTTAATTCTTTGAGTCCACTAGCTATGATCACATGTCATCTCAATGAGCCTAAGTAGAGCACTTAACAACAACACATGACTCATATAGATTATGGCTTTACTTGGACACCAGCACTATGCACCGAGCTCTCTACGGATGAGGTGGTGAGGAGGCAGTCTTCCTTGACTTGGGGTAGCATATGAGGGTAGTACTTCTAGGCGGAACCTCTCTTCTTCTTATAGTGAAGGAAGTGCGTCTCAACTTGGTCTGGTTGCCATGAGGTCTAACGACGGGAGTTGTGGGTTGCAATAAAGCTTCAAAAGAGGGATAGTCTACTGGCTCAAGAGGAAAAACTCCTTGTATATACGCTGCACATGTATATGTTGTATAGATGCACTGAAAAAAAAATGTGCAAAAAGAAAAGAACTCCAAAAAAGTGGTGGGTCTGATAGAAAATGATAATCCCACCGGAGTATGTATATAGAGTGCAATAAGCAAAGCTTGGTTTCATGTTTCACCTGTTGTAGCTTGCAGCAGGGAGACTTGGCTACACTGGTCAAGCTCCCAAGGGTACTTGGCTACACTGGCCTTGACCCATTCTCTTCTTTCCCCTCTTCTTGAGCCGGTTGAACTTGAACTTAGAAGGGAATACCCCGCTCCTCGAGGAAAGAGTGGCCAGATTGAGGTCATAGAGTTACCTTGTTGAGGAGGGTTGTCAAGTTGCCATTTCTGAGGTGGAGAGCTTAGACTTCACATTCACAGGACAAGAAAAGATTCATGGTCTTCAGGGTTTGTGATTGATGACTTGTTCTGATCTGGAGCATTGAGGAGTCTTGATTATAGATTAGTGGAAATTAGAGGCTGTTGAGTTTTAAGCTTAAGTCTAAATAAGGTTCCGACACATTAATAATCCAAAGATCTGATCGAGCTCCATACCCCAATTTAATGAAGGCAAGTTTAATAATCAACCTTAATCCATGTACATCCTCTTTTTCTTTTTCTTTCTTCCTTTTTCACTTCTTTTTCAAATAAGTGTTTGCTAAGGGACTAGCAAAGTTAAGTATAGGGGGGGTGATGAATACCCATTCATCACTCTTTATTCTTATATTTTAGCTACAAAAACCTTTGCAAATGCATGTAGATATGTGTAAATAGGAATAATTACCAAAAGCATGCATTGTGTAAAAACCTATACTTAGCATGTTTTTGTGCAAAAATAAAAGAATAAAGATTAAAAAGAAAAAGAGGGAAATATTTAGAATAAATATTGAGCAACCTAACCCAAGGGAGGGCTCAGCATGGGCCTGACCGCATAAAAGCCAAGTAAAGGGAGATAGGGGCTCTTGTGTATATATCTTTGTAAATAAATAAAAATATTTTCCTCACTCAAAAATATGCTTGTAAATACTTGTATATATTTATAAAAACATAAAAACAAAATAAAAAGTTAAAAATTAAAAAGAATCAAAAATATCCCTTTCATCATGTACATATACCACATTTATGTATTTATTTAACCTTGAAAATAAATAAAATTAATTTTTAAACTTTTTGTAAATATTCTATATTATATATTGTAAATAAATAAAACAAAAACAATTAAAAATCAAAACAAAATAAAAATAGAAAAATTAAAAATACAAAAAGACATTGTACATATACCATGTAAATAGATGTAGATATCTATTTATTTTACCTATGTATATAAATAATAAAAATGAAATAAAAATACCTTTTTATTCCTTGTTTTATACTATAAATAAATAAAATATAAAATAGGAGTAAAATTGCATAAAAATAATAATTAAAAAAATCAAAATCAAAAACCCTATAGTGTACAAATACCTATATATAGCTATATAGTGTAAGTACTTTATTTTTATTTTGAAAAATTAATTAAAAATCACAAAAAATAGAAAATATTAAAACAAAAATATTTCATGTTTTGACTTTTTAATAATTCTGCCATTTACTATTTATAATTGATTTTTCAAATCTTTTCCACGTGGCAGCTTCTCATTGGCCCACGGAGATGTTGACCTCCGGTCAACTCCCTCCGCGGACCTTCTTCTCCAGCGGATCTCGCGCCCGACCCGACTTCTCCTCTTTTTCCGCGCTCGATCCGCTCGCCATCTCCGCAAACCCCGGGTCCTATCTCTTCTTCTTGCATCCGAGACCCTCACCGGGGTATCCACATCGGGATCCGCGCTTCTCACAGCCCTACCCGACCAGCCCTAGCCGGACCTGCACCCACTTAAATACCCAGCTTTGCCACCCATTTTCTCGATCTTTGGCCATTTGCTTCGTTCTCCAGTGAGCTCCAGAGAGAGTGTGAGGTGACAGCTTGCATCCCCGACCTGTTGCAGCGAGGAGAGCCGGCGAATCCATCGATCCGGCGACGTAGCCGCCGTAGCTCCGCCACCTGAGCGAGCTTCGAGCCTCGGGCCGAGACGACCCTCGAGGCGACGACCAGGAGCACCCCCTGCTCTTCCCCAGTCTCACCGTTCATCCAGGTAGTCCCGTAGCTCCGCCATTTCATCTAATTTCAGTTTTCCCCCAATTTGCGCCGCCGTCGTTTATCTCCGATTCCGACCACCCCGCCTTCCATCTCGATCATCAGAATCTACCCTCACGTTCGCCTTCCCCCGACGCACCTTCTGCACCCACTCACTCAACCCAGCTCGCACAGGAGCTGGGAACCGGGCTCCTCCGTCCACCACCTTCGCCGGAGCCCGCTACCTCGACGCACCAGCCACCTTCGCTCCGCCTAATTGGGTCGAGGCAGTTTGCCCTCGACCCACGAATCGTCTGAGCCACTTTGCAGGTTCAACCGAGCCCATATGGGGGCTTCGGTCATTCCGGCCAGGAGA
The DNA here is from genome assembly GCA_037367405.1 of Ottelia alismoides. Classification (NCBI taxonomy): domain Eukaryota; kingdom Viridiplantae; phylum Streptophyta; class Magnoliopsida; order Alismatales; family Hydrocharitaceae; genus Ottelia; species Ottelia alismoides. Next base: position 52,499 of record JAZKJV010009735.1, on the reverse strand, counting down.
CCCAACTCCGCCGACCTCTCCAGATCTCCTCGGAGCTTGGCTCGGTCATCGGAGGCCACCGGTAGACGCGGGGGCCTTCCGCGATTCTTCTCCGACCTTCAGAAGGCTCCCCGGAGGATCACAGTGCACGCACGAGCCCGGCGAAGTTCGCCAAGGACCTGTTCTTCCAGGACCTCCAGTCGCCGTCGATTGCCCCCCCTCGCTCCAGTTCAGATCTTGGTCATCCATCCTTGGAGCTACCAGCACCGTCCGATCAGAGGAGGAGCGATCAGGAGCGCCCACCAGCCCCAACCGTTCGATCTACACGTGGCGCGCATCCAACACCCCCGCTTAATAAAGGGTAATTTACCCTTAGGCCCATGTCTTTCTTTTATTTCGTATTAGTCCTGTAAATATTTTAGTCAGTTGTTTAGTTTTAGGTTTAATTGCATAGAGGACCCTGAGCTTTAGTGTAATTGCATATATACCTCTACCTGTTGTGAGCCACGTGCTTCGTCACGTGTTATTTTGGTGTATTTGCAGTCTAAGCCCTTGTAGTTATGGTTGTTATGAAATGAATGAAAGTTTTTAGTTAATTGCATTTATACCCCTGTGCGTGGTTTATTTCCGCATGTGCGATATTTTTTGGGTTATTTGCAACTAAGGCCCCTGGACTTTTGGTACGCGTTACCAATAAGTCCTCGGGACTTATTTTTGTTACATTTAGGTCCCTGAGTGCCCCAGGCACGCGCGTGGCGCGTGTTTTACTGGGTTAATTGCACCGGGACCCCCAGAACTTTGGGTATTTGCATTCCAGTCCCTGTGCACAGTACCCTCTTATTATTTTTGAATAAAATATCAAATCACCTCCAAATCCAATGAGAATTTGACACATGGCTCCTGCTATGGTGTAGGATTTTCACGGATTTTTGAGGACATTTCTGATTTTGTTTGCTATTTTTAAAAATTCAAAAACCTTTATTTTCATTACTGTCTAACTTGAAAATTCAAATAAAAAATTTAAAAACTCCCCTAAAAATTCTATAAAAATTAGCTACTGTGTAGTTTTGTTTGTGTGATTTTCTAGCCAATTTTGGCTATTTTTCATTGCTTAAAAACCTTAAAAACTTAAAAACACTCAAAAACCCATAAAAATTCTAATAAATAAATTAAAAATCCAAAAACAATAAACTGGTACCTAAATTTTCCTTGTTTTACCTATTTTACAGGAAAATTACCTCCAAGCCATTTTGAGGCCCTTAGATATTTTATCTAGGGACTTTTGGCCTGGCTGGACAGTCCCTTTTGTTTTTGCTACTGTTTGATTTTTAGAAAATAAAATAAACATCAGAAAATTATAAAAAATTTACCAAAAACATAAAAAAATATAAAACACATAAAAATATTTTTGTTTTAATTTGTGGTTGATTTTTGTTGCTTCAAATAAATTGTTGAAAGTGTGCTTGTATTTGCTTTTCTTAATTTCTTAATCATTTTAAAAATCCAAAAAAATATAAAAATAATTAAAAACCACTAAAAAGATTTTATTTCTTTATTTTATTTGTTTTTACTACTTCGTAGGCCTTCGGCCAATCCGTGCTCCTTGAGTTCGACCCTGGGTGCTATACCAGGTTAAACACATAGCAGGACCGCTACTTCATGATTTTATTGATTTGATCTATTTCGAGTGGTTCATTTTTCTTGATAGACACATCCGAGTGATTGAGGTCGCAACGACCGATTTAGATACACATGATTGCCTTAGTGGCTCGAGGATTTTCGTGTCATCATATGTCGTGACAACTCGGTGTATCGAACAAAGTAATATCTAGTTGTCATTCGTCCCTAAGAAGTTCTGCTAAAATTCGACCTTGGGACTCCTTCCACTTTGCAGAAAAGAAGTGGGATCTGAATCGTGTCTCAAAATCGTCCCATGTAGGCTCACGGTGCAACTCAGAAACTACTGCACCCCACCATCTCTCGGAAAAGTTTGACAGTACGTGTCTCGTGGAGCACGAATCATCCTCAATACCTTCATCACCATCTTGAGCCACTGCTCAACAACATCTGACGTACCGGTGCCCTCGAACATGGGCACATTGGCCAGTTGGTAGGAAGTGAAGACCGACTGGTGCCTGTGGATATCAGAGTACTCGTGTGCATCCTCGCCTGCAAAGTCTACAGGGTCCTGCTCCTTGTCATAGTCTCCATCATCTGCTCCATGCTCGGGTATCTCATCAAGTGGATTATCGAAATGAGGTTGTTGTACCTCTACTGACTGTCGCTGGTCCTAGCGTATATCGTCATGAGATGGACGGTAGGTGGAATCTGACAGCTCCTCAAACCTCATCTCTATATTAGTCTGTCGATCTGTGATCTCAATCTGTTGTGCTAGAATCTGGTCGTGATGGCCTGTCATAGCAGCATGCTGCTGCTGAAGGTCGGTGAGAGTAGTCAGTATGCGTGCTAGCTGATCAGTCGTCTCCTGGACTGGTCGGGATGCCATGGCTCTGCATGAGAACCATATTCAGTCATAAAAAGTGCCATTTGCAGATACTTAGCATATATGCTTTTTCACTTCTTGGGATATACTATGAAAATTAATGAAATTGGTGACATCTGTGGTGATTGAATTCGAATGTCAATTTCCCTTCTCGGACTCACGATAAGTCGAAAGACTGTCGTTATCTGGGAACTTAATGCGATCAGAATTGTAATAATACGAATGTGCATATCGGGGTACCACGGCTCTGATACCTGGAGATCATTTGAGATACCTTAGTATCATTTGTATAGCATCCATGTGAACTTGGTGAGGTTGTTCCATGAATTGGCTCACACGACTGACTACAAATGAAATATCAGGTCTAGTAATGGTAACATAAAGGAGCTTTCCAACCAACTCTATGTATCTTCTCCTATCCACCTCATCAGTATCATCATCATAGAGCTTCATGCTTGGATTCATGGGTGTAGTCGTAGGTCGACATTCAAGCATACATGTGTCACTCAACAAGTCAGTGACATACTTTCTCTGAGTCATCACAAGCCCCTTTTTATTTCTGGCAAATTCCAATCCCAAAAAGTATCTTCGGCCTCCTAGATCATTGGTGACAAATTCACGACCTAAAAATTCTTTTGCCCTCTTTATTCCTTGCATATCATCTCCTGGAATGAGTATATCATTGGCATACAACATAATAGCAGTCATACTTGTGGAGGTTCCTTGTGTAAACAAAGAGTGATCTGCATTCGACTGTTTGAACCCCTATTTTGCAAACAAGTCTGAGAGCTTCTAGAACCACACACTAGGACTCTGCTTAAGGCCATAGATTGCCTTATGAAGTCTGCACACCTGTGAACACTCCTCCTCAACAGCAAACCCCGATGGTTGTTGCATGTAGACTTCCTCCTGAAGATCACCATATAGAAAAGCATTCTTGACATCCAACTGAAACAGAAGCCAATTTTGCACTACAACAACTTATAAGAGAATACGTAAGGTAAAATGTTGATCAACAGGGGAGAACATGTCAAGATAATCCACCCCGTATGTCTGTGCAAACCCAAGGGAAACCAGGCAAGCTTTGTACCTATCAATGGTACCATCTGCATGTTGCTTTGCCGTGAAAACCCACTTGCAACTGACAACAGATGCTCCAGCAGGGGTGGGGCCAAGGCTCCAGGTACCTCTCAACTGAAGAGCATCTATTTCTTCTTCCATAGCTAATTGCCATTGAGCATCCTACAAGACCTCCTAATAGTTTCGTGGGATGGACACGATAGATAATGCAACTGTAAAATTTTGGAAATCGCCAGTCAATCGATCAAAGGAGACCATGGATGCAATAGGATATGTAGCGCAGATGCGCTTCTACTTCCGAAGTGCGATGGGTACATCCAACTCAGTAACCTCCACACATGTCACCTGTATAGATCTTTGCTCAGGTAGATGACCAGACCCATCGTTAGAAAATATGTATTCAGAACATACCTCACATGTGCTAGATGATGAGTGGTGACCATGAGCAGAAGTAGGCCGACGTGTATAGTGATGTGGCAAGGGTGGAACCGCGACCATAGCAAGTGGTGGAGATGGTGGAGCGGGAGGTGGTGGAGGGATCTAAATTTCCGGTGCGGATTTTTTTTAAAAATTTTCAATGCAAAATGAATGCCAAATACAAGATGTGGCTGAATTATAACACTAAGAAAGCACACAATTAGGCCAAACTAATTTTAATAGAAAATAAGTCCAATTTAGCCAAATCATTTTTTCTAGAATCCTAATCCAATGAGGAACACAAAACACATTTTTTTATTTTTAGGAATTAAGATGCAATAATTAAAAATGCATATCTTTTATGGGTTTTTTCATAATTTTTCACACAAACAACAAGCAAAAATCATGAAAAATTTACTGGAATGAAAACATGATGCAAGGAAGGTACAGTAATATTTTTGATTTTTTGACAAAGTATGATTTTTTTATGAATTTTTAGTTAAAACAGAGTGACGATGAGTAATTAATTCCTAATAAATACATAATTACAAATTAATCAGATTGCGAATTATCTCAAAAAGATATTTATATGCTCAATTCAGAAGAGTTGAAATTTTGTGAAAATGATGTATGTGGATTTAATTAAAAATCAAATACAAAAATCACTCTATGATTTATTTCAGGCACAAAACAACTCCACTTTGGATGAAATTTGGACAATATTTAAATCACATTTCAAGGCATCATAACTAATGTTTGTGGAATTTTTAGAGCAACTATGTATCAGATATGTATATAAGAGCACAGAATGGGTAAAATATGTAGAATTTTAGTTAGACAATTTTAATTAATTACACAAATATCAGGAAAATATAATTAAATTTCCAAGTGGTAGAGAACTAGTTGCTCAACACAATGCTATTTTTCATTGGATAAAAGGATGTTATAAAGATGTCCAAATTAAAATGAGAACATAGGGTTGTCTTTGAAAATTCCGTAAGCAAAATAAACAAACAACTATATACAAGGACCTATTTGTAATTACATAAACTAAAAGGGGAAAATATACAATTTTAAAAAAAAATAAAGAAAGATTTGGACCTTCTTCTCCAGGCATGGGTGGCTAGGGCACACAGGGGGGAAGCGGCACCGCCCGCCGCACGCGGGCACGCGATGACGGCGATGAGGCGGATGGCGGATGTGGACGGCAGAGGCGGATGGCGGACATGGACGGCTGCGTGTGCCGCACTGGAAGGGGGCACACGGCAGAGCGCAGGAGGCGTGGGGAAGAGGGCGGCCACCTGCAGGTGGCTGCGGGCAGAAGAGAGGGTCGCTGCAGCGAGGCCCGGCGATGTTGGGCGCGTGCACCCGTGGCAGAGAGTCGACGCCGGGCACCGGCGGCTGGAACTGCCGTGGAGGAGTGGGGTGGGGCGGCGATCGAGCCGCGGCTGCTCCACCTCCGTTATTTTTTTATTTTTTTGAATGTTTTTTTACTGAACTGTCAGAATTGATTTTTTTATTTTAATTATTTTAATTATTTTAATTAATTTTTTAAAATAGCGAATGCAAATAAAAATGAGAATGAACGGGACATGATGGTGATGGAATGACGAAGATGGTGATGAAATATGCAATGTGAAGTGCTAAAAAATGCAAAGATAAAAAAATGATGACAAGATGAAGGGAAAAATACGCACAATGGAGACTGTCGCCTATGTTGTGCTCACGAGAGCACGGTCTTCGCTCGAATTGCCGGCGAGCGATGAGCTCGAGCAGCACGCGGGTGCGGCTGCGATGTTGACCAAGAAGCCAACGGATCTCACCAGAGAGAGGGTTGTCGTCGCTCGACCGCGATTGTGTCGTTGTCACCGATTCAACTCTGGGAACTAGGCTCTCCTCACATAAAGATGGATCAAGTGCAAATTGAGGAGGATGAGATGCATATAAAGAGGATGAAATGAGAGGTTATTAAAGTGGTGGGAAGTTATATTATTAATGGAGTTGAATGAGAGGTTTAAAAAATGGTGGGGTTGAATGGAGGTTGGTGGTAGAATGGAGTTGAATGGTGGTTATTGTAGAGAATGTAAAATAAATAAATAAAATGAAATAAAGTACGTTACTTTAAATACAACAAAAAATGTAAAGAAGGAAAAAATAGTGGAGAATTTACAAGGGAATACATACAACATGTACATTTTTTTATTTGCTTTTCTAATATGTATTTTTTATCTTTTTAATAAGAGATATTTACAACGGAAAAATACAATAAAATAATACAATCAAAATACAACATAACCATGATTTTTTGTATTTTTAGTAATTAAGAAAGATAAAATATAAAATAAAGAATGAATGAATATATACATAATATACAATGTACATCTAGGTCCTTAAACCCAACTTTTGCAAATGAGCTCCAATTTTAATAAAACTACCACTTCCGTTGGATAGGTAATTTTCTAACTTGAACTTTAAAGGTGAGTTTGGTGAATTCGGAGTTCATACGGAGCGGGAATTTGACTTGGAAGTTGGACTTTACGGCTTTTTCTCTTTGGGATCTAGGAGCATTTATTTGAGGTGAAATATGTTTTGTATTTTTGTATTTTTATATACATTGTTATGAATAAATTAGAGAAAGAATTAGCCAAAAATAAGTTGAAATGAAATTATTAAAAATTCATGAAGTTTTGGGCTATTTACAGGTATAAAACTCCTTTATGTTTGCGGCTTTTATGGGTAATTTATTTTGTACAATCCGTTATACGATAATTAGTGTGTTTTATTTACGAGAGTCATTTTGTTAATTTATTGATTTTATGGATATTTTTCTGGGATTTTACTCGGGAATTTTGCTAAGATCAAGATATTGAGATGATGAATCGCAGATTCATCACCCCCCTATACTTAAACTTTGCTAGTCCTCGAGCAAATAAAGAATGAATAAGTAGGGTTAACCCCTGACTGTGCATGTGAATACAAGACTTGATCCGTTCAAGAACTCTCGGTTTTAGAGATCCTAAAATTCTAAGCTGAACCAAGCTCTAGTCAAAAGGTATCCAATTTCCCTAATCATCAGACTATCCCTTTATACATATATATAAGGGATATGACTTTAAGTGCGGACTGCAGTTACAAGAGTAGAGTCACAATGTCACCCAAGGTTCCAATCCAAGAGACTCTCATAAGAATCCAATCCTCAACACTAGGGAATAAGCCATTTCTTGCATCCAATCCACCGTTTCTTTAGTTGTCAGACTTGAAAGTGTAGATGGAAGGCCAGTTGATGGAGGGCATAGGATTGTGTCATTTCTTCTCTCCCTCTCACTGGAACAAGGATTCTCTCAAGTGACTTATTACTCGATGCATTTTTTTGGTGTTGATCAGTGCATCCGTCAAGAGAAGTTGGAGTCGTATGCACTTGTTTTCCTGGGAGTACACCGGGGTGTGCCTTTTTTGAGTACCTATCGTACCTTCTACACCCAGACTTGTAGCATTTACGATGCAGAGCCCTTTTTTGGTGCAAGCCCGACTCCTGGTCCTAATAGCGGTGGTCCAAGTGGACACTTTGAATTGATTGGGAGTGCTCGCCTCTGGTGGAAGCTCTTTTAAAATTGACTTTGTAGAATGAGAGATTTTCTTTAACATTTCATTGATTTGTAATATTTTTGGCTAGCTCCACTGCTTTTACCAAGAGTTGGCGCACACTGATCAACATTTTTTTATTTTTTTCACACCTTGTCACATAGGTAAATATCAAGAGATAGTACAAGAACCATGTTCTCATACTGGCTAAATGTGCCGACACTCAGGTTTCATGAAGCCTTCATTGATTTTATCCCATCCTCGAGTATCATCAAATCAGGTCCAAACTCAAATCCCTCATCCCAGTTCCTCAAGTGAAATTTCAACTCATCTCATCATAACTGCAGTCGTGTATGTAAGGTGATGATCATATTCTTAAGGTAGAGACTAAGCATGCAATATAGCACACAAATCTTTCAAACTAGGGAAATGTGAATAATTAAGTCAAAGATCCTAATGACTAAGGCTGGTTAACTCAAAATCTCAAGACCTCATAAACCAAGTGTTCTTGAACATCACTAGTCTTGTGTGAAAGTGAATTGTGTCAGGGATTAAACCAACTTATTAGTTAGTGTTTTTTCTTTTGTGATTTTTTAGAGAGTTTTTTTGAAAACAAAGGAAAGAAGAAAGTTTTTTTGTTAGAAAAAGTTTTGCTTTTTTTTCAAAAGTTTTAATTTTGAAAAAGATTGGTAGATAAGAAAGGATATTTTTTTGAAAATTTTTTTAGAGCAAATAAAGAAAGAGAACAAAAAACATTTTTTTGAAAAGTTTTTTATATAAAACACATTATTTTGAAAAGTTTTTTAAGAGATTTTTTTGAAAAATCTTTTCTTCTTTTTTTACCCACCCCATAATTATTGTATAATATATACAAAAATACGTGAAAGTACGAGCTATGGGTAAAGTATATATGTAATATATACACGCCCCCCTATACTTAGCATGTGATATGTCTTCGGAGCACAAGAAGCGAGAAAAAGACATAGCTCGTGCTAAGCGTAGGTAAGCTAAAATAAAAAGTATATAAGTCGATCCGCCCCCCTATACTTAGGCTCTGATCAACCTAAGTGTAGAAGAAGAGAAAAAATAGGGTGGACGAGGTCAAAAGGAGAAATGGATGAGTATATACACATGGCGGGCATCGGCTCCCCCTATACTTAGGCTATTGTTAGCCTAAGTATAGGATATGAGTAAGTGTGAGAACTGATGTGATCTGGAGAATATACAAAGAAGGGAGAATGTACAATAGAAATGAATCTTCTAAGATGTTGAATCTTGATGCTGCATCTTCATGAAGAGTAATATGATGTATCTGCTCTGTGCTCACTCTGCATGAAGTTGATGACCTCGACTTGGACTAACTGCTCTTTTGAATCAACAAATTGCTTCAACAGTTGTCCATTTACCACATGAGACTGTGCACCATCTGTGAGATCAGCTATCTCTACACTTCCATTCCTATGCACTTTCTTAACAATAAAGGGACCCGTCCATTTAGATTTGATCTTCCTATGGAACATCTTCAACCTGGCATTGAACAGCCATACCTTTTGTCCAAGGATAAAGTCTTTTCACCTAATGTGCTGATCATGCCATCTTTTTACTTTGTCCTTATAAATCAAACTGTTGTCATATGCCCTGTTTCGGATTTCCATGAGCTCGTTCAAGTTCAAGTCTCGACAAAGCTTCCCTAGGTGACAACTCCAATTAATCTTCTTAATTGCCCATTCGGATTTATGAATCAATTCTGCGGGCAAATGGCATGGCTTTCCATAGATCATTCTAAATGGTGAAGTACCCAATGGTGTCTTGTAGGCTATCCTATAGGCCCACAGAACTTGGTCCAAAAGCTAGGACCAGTTCTTCTATCGGGACGAACCAACTTCTGTAAAATACTCTTCACCTCTTTGTTCGAAACCTCTGCTATGCCGTTGGACTGTGGGTGGTAAGGACTAGTAACTCTATGCTCAAATCCCTAGTCCTTAGCTAAAGATCGCATATCTCAGTTTACAAAGTGGCTACCCCCATCAGATACCAAAACTTTTGGCACCCCGAATCTAGCAATAATATGGTCTCTCACAAACTTACAGACAGTCTTGCTGTCTGCGGTTCGGGTTGGGATAGCCTCCACCCACCTGGATAAATAATCAACCGCCAACAAAATGTACTCATGTCCTTGGCTATTGGGAAACTGACCCATAAAATCTACACCCCATGCATCAAAAACATCACAAATAATCATCGGTTGCATGAGCATCTCATCTCTCTGTCCAACTGTCCCTCCCATCTTTTGACAGATCAGGCACGGCCGTACAAAATCAATAGCATCTCTAAACAAGGTCAGCCAATACGATCCACATTGAAGTACTTTGTGAGCGGTTCTATTTCCCGAATGGTGTCTTCCAGCCTCAAGTGAATGACAATATGTGAGGACACTCTGGTATTCCTCCTGAGGAATATACCTTCTCCAAATACAATCTGGTCCTTCGAAGAAAAGAAAAGGATTGTCCCAGTGGTATTTCCTCGAATCTGACTTCAATCGATCAATGTTGCTCCTAGTCCAACCATGGGGAACCTGCTTGGGGACAAGATAGTTCACCATGTTGGCATACCACGAGACTGAGCACACGATGGGGTGCACTTGGCGAGCACATGTGCTCGCTCACTCCCTAGCGAGCACTTAGGTTACACATGTGCTCGCCAGTCCGGTCGCCCTTTTAAATATGAAGGTGCGATTATATTTTCGTATATGGGCGAGCACTTGGATAGCACAGGTGCTCGTCCGGTTGTGCTCGTCTAGTTGAATTTCAAGGCACGGCTGGATCAGCACGTTTTAAATACCGGGCGAGCACCTAGCGAGCGTTGAGCAAGCACATAAGTGTGCTCGCCCACGCCCGTAAACAGAACGTCGGGTGTCCCTCTTTCCTCATTCCTGCGTGAGTTGCTTCTCCCTTCCTCCCCTCCGACGACCCGTGCTCGAGCATTCCCGCGTCGAGGGACCTCCGTTTGAGTATTCAATCATACACACAACCACACACCCTTCTTTAGGTATATCTTATCATCCTTTCTCTCTTTTTTTTGCATTTCATTCGATTTCATACTTATTTTAGAGGTTTAGGGTTTTGTTGTTGTTGATTGTTTTCTTCCTAATTTTAATATTACTAGTAGTTAATCTTGTTGCTTATGCCTCATTTAGTTGTTTAATATGTAGTTGTTGTTATATTTGAGTATATATTTGTCTAATATAGATGGAATACTATAGGTATGTCAAGTGTTTGATTAAATGTCACAACAAGTAAAGTGCTAAAATAGAGAAGTAGGTGAATGTTGATATAAAAAGACAGAATATTGAATTATGCCATAACCTTAGTTCCGTCATAATGGTTCATGTCTTGCCATAACACTAGTTTCATAACACTAGGTTCATTGAAAGAGGGGATGAGAGATACAAAGCCTTTGGGAATAAGAACTATATAATGGATGTCAAATCATTCATTTATTTAAGTTAAAATTATTGGTACGTGACGATAACTATAAACAGAAACATTTCTTCTGTGATATTTTATTATCACATTAAATTCTAGTTAATGTGATCAAGTATATCACATTAACTTATAGTTAGGCTAAAGATAAGTCTAAAACACTAACCATTAATTATTATAAAATCGCATAAAATCATTCACACACAGTGCGTCCCTCCACACCGGGTGATGTTTGGCCCTGCACACCGGGAGGCGTGTGCAACACATTGGAGGATTTGATCACCTCTAACTGTGTTATATTTTTTGTTTCACAGTACTATTGGACTCACTTTGGGATGTTTATCCCAGACCAATGGTCGTGGATTTTGATGTTTGCAGGTTTAAAATTCGGGTTTTTTGCAGGTACCCATCTAATATTATTGAGCCAAACACTTTATTAGGCACTAAATTAGGATTACACTTATCCTTATCCCCATCATTAACCAACCAAATCTACGTAATTGTCTGGCTAATATAAATGAATAAATATTTCAAGATTGTTTTATTGTCTCATTTGTAACACGTACAAATGTATGACGTAAAGTGATCTTAAAGTATTACATTTATGTTATCTTTCCTTAGTTCGGAGATCCCGGACTAAGGGGGTCCATAAGGATTCAAACTTACTAAAAGGTGATCGTTGTCACAAGCTGTTTATTTCTAATAGAAATTCGGTTCATAACACCTTCCTCTTCGGTATACCAAATCAATCATAGTTTATTATCAAAATAATCACTAATATGATTATTTTGAAAGTTGATTGTGATTGATTTTTGAGGTATACGGGAGAGGTGCAAGGTTATGCTGCCGAATTTTCGTCAGAAATAAGCAAGCTTATGACAACGGCCATCTTTTAGTAAGTTTGAATCCTTTTTCTAGACGTCCGAGCACCTCCGTGCCTTTACCTACTGGAGCTGGACAGACTTCGGCGTCCTACCCTTTATTGGATGTTACGGCGGAGGGGAGGTAAGATTTTAATAAATTTTATCATTTTAATTTTACCAGACATTTAAATTGTATAATGTTTACAAATTTTACCAAATGCAGGGATTTTCTGAATAGCAACAGGGTGGCAAAGGAGATAACCACCATAATCAAGACACACTTGACTAGCATGCAATTTAGATGGTGTCGTATCTCTGCTACAGAACAGGAGAGACTGTTTGAGATGTTTCTGGTAAGAATAATTTCTAAGAAGTGATACAGAAATTTTTTATCACGTTTTCTTCTTATATTTTGCTGTAATTTTCAGAGTAGGTATCTTCTTGTTCCGGGTTTGGGGAAGGAGGCTTATCGTCGAGCATTTATTCGTTTGGCGGAGAAGAGAATGAGCGATACATTTTTCAAGGCAAGGAGAGACTCACATGCGAAGACGGGATGCGAGGAGATGAATTTTGAGGAGATAAAGATGTTCCCGCCAGCATGGTGTACGGAGGATAAGTATTGTATTTCTTAAATAATTTATAATATACTTTTTAAAGTAATCAATATTCAAAACATATTCCTTGCAGATGGACGGGTTTCTGTGATGCATTCGTTGCGGATGCGGAGTTTGAAAGGATATCCACTGTGGGAAGGTAAAACCGCCAAAAACAAAGGATTAAATCGACAAGCAGCTCTAAAAACCACAATTAGATTAGAGCGGAGATGGTATTACAATATGAAATTTAATTAGAGAATAGAATTTAATATAATGCAATGTTGTTATTACATCTTAAAATTATTTTTCAGGCAGCTAGGTTGGAAAGAGAATCCTCTTTTCCGGAGTGGTGGTCCAGGTCCCACATGAGTGGGAAAGAAGGAGAGTCGCAATGGTCCACTCCTAAAGCAGGAGAATTGTTGGTAAGTCTTTTAATTTATTTGCAATTGAAAAGATATATTATTACTCATTTTTCTATATTTCATTTTGTATTTTAGGTCGTTATTTGGCACTATCTGCAGAAAAATGGGTGGTGATCCAACTGGAGAGAAACCACCATTTGATAAGACAGTCTGGAAACGGGTATAGATAAATATTCACTTACTATATTCATTTTTTATATATAATTTTATATTAAACTATGAAAATCTTATAAGGTGTTGGACGAGAGGGACGTTGTGGTGAACAGGAATCAGACGATTGGTGGTCTTCCTCCATACTATGTGGAGGAACATCGTCATTCCTATTCTGTGTACTCCCAATCGTCGTACACACAACCACATTCGTCCCAATCATCATTGCCAATAGAGTCGCAGATGACAATGATGATGGAGCAGGTGACGAAGCTCCGAGAAGATTTCACGGCGTACATGTAAGTATTATACTTAGAATGAGTAATAATTTTATATTTCTATATCTACAAAATGCAAGTAACAGGTATATATCCTCCATATATAATATAGCTCACAAGGGTGTGCATCTCAACCTGAGGAGATTGAATCGGATGACGAAGAGGAGGAGGAGAACGACCCTGAAGAAGAGGCACGCATGTATGCTAGGTTCAAAAAGAAGGAGCAGGAAAAAAAGAAAGCAAAGCATGGTTTACTATCTAAAATTTTTAGATCAAAGAAGAAGTGAATTTTTGTTTCTATTGGCTTGTGTTGTTGAGCTTTTAGCACATCTTTCAATTTATATGAACTTTGATAGTATAATTTGTTGTAATTTTACTTGTCGTAGTTGCTTCGAACATATATGTGTAGTATTTAGATGTTAAATATGAATGTTTAGTTTCTAAATTCATGTATATTGTGTGAGTTCGACTTGTCAATGCTAGTTAATTTAGTTGACGAACTGGTATACTATATATACGCTTATCGACTCTATTAAGCACCTACAGTGGTTTATTGGCAGGCTATACAGGTTCGACGGGGCGTCAAAACCCCGTCGAACCTGTATAATTTTTTTTCTGCACATCAGTTTGGGCGAGCACATGTGCTCGCCAGGGGCTCCGTAAATGATCGCCCTTTTTATAGGGGCGATCATTTCGGTGAGCACATATGTGCACGCCAACAAGCGGGCGAGGACATAGCGTCCCCATGTGCTCGCCCACCTACCGGGGTGACTCTCGTATCGGCGACCACGTAGTGAACGAGTACATGTGCTCGCCCAATAATCGGGCGTGCACATGGCGTGCAGTTGGCATGCACATTACGAGCCATCATGTGCACGCCAATCCAATCTTTTTTTGTAGTGATTGCATAATGGAGATATATTTTGTATGTTTATCCTCAAGGGACCTTTTGTAGGAAAACGTGGGTTTTTGTATAGTTAAAAGCATTTTTTTGTATGAATTTCGCCTTTGTTGCATAATGGACATTCTTTTAGTATGTGCGTTATCAAGCTCCCATTTGTAGGATATCAAGAGTTTTTGTATAATTGAAGGAGTCTTGGTATGCCAGTCTTTTCTGATACATAATGGATACCAAGAAAATGTACAACATTGATGAAAAATCGATTGGAGGTCATGAGAATGCTGATGAGTAACAATAAGAGAGGGATGGTGGCTCGGCATATGACCCCCCTTGCCGTGCATCCTCCTCGCTATGCATCACCCCTCCGTCGTGCATCCATCTCCTCGCACCCATCCGTTGCACATCATCCTCGCTTTGCTATGCAACATAGAATCCATTCATACCTAAACTTCCTCCATTAGACAAAAATCTTTGTTTCCCTACAAAATGCTACTTGTATACTCACATAAGAATGAAAATACCAAAACTCTCTCATGCATGCAATAAAGAAGCCATTCATACCAAAACTCCATCTATATTACAAAAATCCTTGTTTTTTTACAAAATGGTGCTTGGACACACTTAAGAATGAACATGCCAAAACTCTCTTGTATATGCAACAGAGAAGCCATTTATACCGAAACTTCCTCTATTATACAAAAATATCTATTTTCCTACAAAATGATACTTGTACACACACATAAGAATGAACATACCAAAACTTTCTCCATTATGCAATATTTAGGACATTTATACCAAAACCCCCTCCATTATACAAAAACTTCATTTTCCTACAAAATGGTACTTGTGCGCACACTTAAAAATGAACACAACAAAACTATCTTGTATATGCAAAAGATAAGTAATTCATACCAAAACTTCATTTTTCTACAAAATGGTGCTTGTGCGCACACATACAAATGAACATATCAAAACTCTCTTTTATCTAGTTTACATTTCCTCCCAATTTTGATAACTCCGCGCAATGATCTGGATTACGTCCGGGGAGTAAGGCGGCGTCATGAGGATCTGATCGCGTCGGGCGAGTAAGGAGGCGTCAGGGGAGGGTGCATGTGGGCTTGAATGTATGGTTCCACATGCTGCTATATTGTGTACAATCTACGAGCCACTTTCTAGCGTACAAAAATCTTCGTTTACCTATAAAATATTCATTTCCATACAAACATTCCCTTATCCACGACATATACAAAAAAGAAAAGATTCATATCAATTTCCACTCAGATATGCAGAAGAAGACACATCTATACAAAACTCAACCTTTTAATACAAATCATTCACTTGCAGATAATAATACATCCAATACAAAGGAATGCCACTTGATACAACGCTTATCTCAAGTATGCAACACATGAGGAATCCATACAAGGACTTACTCTGATATACGAAAATGTTCAATCTCTATACAAACATCCCCTTCTCTAACATGAATACAAAAAGAAAGATTCGTAACAATGTACACTCAGATATGCAAAAGAAGGTACATCTATACAAAATTTGATATTATAATACAAAATCGTTCACTTGTAGACAATAATACTTCCAATACAAAGTAATGTCACATAATACAAAGTTATCTAAAATATGTACAAGAATTTACTGCAATATACAAAAACATTCCTATGTATACATACATCCCCTACTCTAATATGTACTAAAGAACCACTTCAACATGAGTATTTGTCTCTTCTTCTTTCTCCTCTTCTGTCGATGGAGAGAAGTGTTGGTTATCCCAAAAGGAGGAAGTGTAACAGATGTGGGAGGCGCGGGGAGGTGGATGCCCGGCGGAGGGAATCAAACCCTCCTCGCCCCCAATCCATTGTTGTCCATCCCCTTGCCGTGCATCCTCCTCGCTATGCATCACCCCTCCGTCGTGCATCCACCTCCTCGCCCCCCTCCCCCATCCATTGCACATCCTCCTCGTCGTGCCTCCTCGCTCTGCCACGCAACCTCCTTGCCACACATATCGCCTCCGTTGTGCATCAACTTCTGTGCGTCTTCCACTGTGCATGGCTTTGAGATAGGAGAAGGAGAAGTCATACCCGAGCTATTCCCATCCTCTGACTTGAAGGCGATGGAGGCGAGGTGAAGGTGAGGGCAGATGGGAGCCGGTCGATGGGAGAGGAGGGGAACGTCGGTGGAGGTAGGGAGTTCGGGAGGATTTCCGAACCTTTCTCAAATATTGCAGTTGGCATGGCAACAAAGCCAGGAATCCTCACAGAGTGGCCATGGCAGAAGCTTGGCAGCTTCAAGGTATAGTCTGTGTGCTCATACGTATATTTATATATCATCATCACCATGATCTTACACAGGTCAACTTAGTTTTCTATCCAGCAGACATTACATTAGATTTTCTGATATTCCCAGTAATGATTTTAATGGCCCTTTTCTGCCATGATATACAAGTGGAACTACACACTTTGCACACTCAAATAATATTTTTTAATTATTTTTCTCCATTTTTTCACCATTTTCTCATTTACATAATATACATCGCAATTTATCCCATATACATGTGTGCATGTTTATATTCAGAATGATCATAGTTTGCCAAAAAAAAAAATAGAATTTTCTTTAGATACACAAGCATATTTCATAAAAACTTAAATTCCATTCAGGTTTTCTTTTTTTAACCACAGCTTTCTCGACTAAAATATACAGTAATTATTTTCTTTCCATTTTATTTTTATCTTTTCCCCTTACATTTAAACCAGTCAACTTATTGGAAATATGTTAACGAAAAGGAATCCTAACATTCCGTAATATATATAGCATCTCATGAGTAATTATTACTTTTGTTTTTAATTTCAAATCAGTCTAGTCTACTTTTGGATTCCAAACTGAGGCAAGTAATGTTGATACTATTTCTGTCTATCAAGATCTATTGGTCATCAATAAGTGATCCAAACCTACCAAGATATTTATTTCCCTGTTGTACTTGTGTTTGAACGGGTGAATTCTAATTATTTTTGGGCTGCCCTTTGCATGGGACATGCACGTGAAGTACGTCGTCCTCGCTCCCTGGCTGGCGAGGAGCGTGTACTTGGTTGCGAAGGCGGCGTGCAGTGGCGACGGCGACCGTGACGGATGCCTGAGGCAGCTGGATGTCGCGAACTTGTTCGTGGTGCCGTTTATGCTGGCGAGGATGATCCACAGCCGGCTGTGGATAAGCCTGGCACGCTTCATGACCGCCCAGAGCAGGCACTGCATCGTCGACAAGGGGATCGAGTTCGAGCAAGTCGACCGCGAACGCAACTGGTATGAGTATACTATACGATCGGATGATCCAACGGTCTGAATTTATGATCTCCTTTTTCTCTGTGATTTTGTTTAGTTAATTAATGGGTGATAGAGAGAAATAGGCTAAATGTCCATCAAAGCTTAATTGGGCTCATTCCCCATCCAAAAATTGAACTGGGTTTGAGCTTTATTGGGCCAACTGAAACCCTATAATAATTAAATAATACATAAAAAATGTAAAATCCTGTGAATAAATAAGTAAGATATTTTTACACCCTTAAATTCTTGTCAATTTATCCTAAACCTTATAGCCTTTGCCATTACACCACGGCCCTTCTATTATACACGACCCCTCTAATCTCACTATACACGGCGTACAACATTTGGACAGGGGCATATATGTTAAATAGTAGTAAGATTATGGGGGTCGTGGTGAAATCACAAGGATTTTAGGGGCTATGATATAATTGTACAATATTTTAGGGACCATTGAGTAAAAATCCCAACAGATAAATATGGGTTATCTTGGGGGGAAAATAAAAGTTTTACTGGGGCATTTTGGAAATATTTGAAAGCTATGAGGATTGATTGTAATCTATTGTAGGGGCAAACATGCAAAGTTTCTGATTTTTTCGGAATATTAAAGTGTGCAAATAAAACACGTGTATAAAACATGATTAAAAAAGCCTAAAAATTAAAATGGATTGTCTATATAGATACTAGCGTCCTTAGGGGTGAAAAGACAAATAAAATTTCTACAGCATTTTAGAAAAAAAATTATTACGTGTGAGGATTAGTTGTAAATTGCAGGGATAAACGTGCAAAGTTTCAGTTTTTTTTGGAATTTGAAGTTTTTTTTTGAATTTGAAGTTAGAGGGAAAAATAGAGAGGCTTTTTAAGCGATTTCCTACTTTTGGCTAATTTGCATTCTGTACCCAAAACAGTTGCAAGGATGACCAGATCATCCTCAATGGGTTAATTTTCTATGCTGTAAACATGCTCCTAGACAAGGCGAAGTTCATACCGATCTACCGGACAGTCGTCCTCATCCCGACGTTCATCCTCTACGTTGGCCCAGTCGAGTTCCTCTACTATTGGCTTCACCGAGTGCTGCAACACCACTTCCTCTACTCACGCTACCACTCCCACCACCATGCCTCCATCGTCACCGAGCCCATAACCTGTAAGCACCCCTTCGCTCTCTTCTGACTGGAATTTTACGAAAAACCCCTCGAGTTTTTGAATTATTTATGAAAATGTCCATTTTCTCGCTTTCGTCAGCTGTCATCCACTCGTTCGCTGAGCACATCTTGTACTTCTTACTGTTCTCGATTCCGACGATGACGACATTTTTCACACGGACGGTCTCGATCTCCAGCCTCTTCATCTACATCTCGTACATCGACTTCATGAACATCATGGGGCATTGCAACTTTGAGCTAGTACCAAGATGGATTTTCAAGACCTTCCCTCCTTTCAAGTACATCATGTACACTCCCTCGTAAGTTGTGCTTTCTTTCCTCGTATTCTCATACTCTTCTAGTTCCCGAAGTGCCATGTTTCGATGCGATCTACGTAGATTCCACTCTCTCCACCACAAGCAGTTCCGTATGAATTACTCCTTATTCATGTCGTTCTATGACTATATCTACGGCACCATGGATAAGAGCAGTGATATCCTATATGAGAGTGCATCCGATGGACGGGACGAGGGGTTAGACGTTGTCCACATCACACATCCGACCACCTCCTGTCACTCTTCCATCTCCGCCTAGGGTTTGCATCGATCGTCTCGAAACCCTATGTTTCGAGGTGGTGTCTGGTTGTGGTGACGTGGCCGCTAACATGGGCCTCCGTGGTGCTTACGTGGATGGTGGGGTCGACCGCCACGGTGGAAAGGAACAGTCTTGGGAAGCTTTGTATGCAGACATGGGCCCTACCCAGATAAAACTTCCAGGTATGACTTGTAGTTTGCTGTAACAACAGAGGATCTGATCTGTTTTTTCAGAGATTAACTTATTGTTATTTTTATAAAAACAAAATAAATAGTTCTCATTGAAATGGGAGAAGGAATCTATCAACAAGTTGATAGATGGTGCCATAGTTGATGCTGAGGAGAAGGGGCCCAAAGTTGTAAGTCTTGGTCTCGGGAGTCAGGTACGAACAACTATTCAGCGTTTGTAAAATTACAAAGTAGTCTCTAACTTTTGAGGTAAATCCCACGTTTTTTTAATATAATGAGTTGTGCAGAGGGACCTTTTTGGAATAGTAAAAACATTGGGGACTTATTTGTATTTTGCCTTAAAAGTGAGGGCTTTTGTAATTTACCTTTTGTTCCATTTTCTTTCTATTTTATATGCTTTTAATTCTATTATCAGGATGAGGAATTGAACAGAAGTGGGGAGCTGTTTTTGCAAAGACACCCAAAACTTCGGGTGAAAATTGCAGATGGGTCCGGCCCGCTGCGGTGGTTAGGGCTGCTAATCAAACTGAACATGTTCGTATTCGATTAGAGTTCGTTCGATAATAGTTCGAATAAAGTTCGTTCATTTCTAAACGAACTGAACATGAAATTCAAATTTTATGAACACAACATATGTTCGTTCGATAAAAGTTCGAGTTCGATATATGTATATGTGTGTGTATTTGTATGTATAACTTAGTATTTATACACTTGATAACATTTGAGGTTAAGGAAATTTTGGTATTTATTGGACTTTGTACCACTTTAATTTGAATAATTTCTTATTTTTACTACTTATCGAACCTTGTTATCGAACTCCAGTTTCGAACTTGTTCATATAAACAAGTTTTAGTTAAGTTAAATTGTTAACGAACTGTTATCGAACCGAACTCGAACGTTCGTTTTCTAAACAAACTCGAACTTGAACATATCCTATCAAACATTTATCGAACCGAACTCGAACTCGAACTTTCGAGCTTCCTTATCGAACCGAACTCGAACATAAGTCCGTTCGTTACAGTTCGGTTCGATTAGCAGCCCTAGCGGTGGTACTCCGCAGCATTCCAGAGGGAACAAAACAAGTTCTTCTCAGGGGTAAACCTGCAAAGGTCGCGTCGACCTTGGCACTGAGCCTGCTCAAGAAGGGTATCAGGGTAATTTTCCGTCAACGACGATGGTCGAAAATCGGCCCAGGTGCCGGCGAAAACTTCGGTGATGACCATCTTCGCCGTGTTGAAACAGGTGGTGATGGTGAGCAAGACGGAGTACCACACGGTGAAGCCGTCGGTACCGGTCGATCTCGAGGAGAACCTGATCCTCTCGAGCAGCTATGGATCCATGGTAAGGGTAAAGAAAGCTAATCAAATGTTAAACTGACCTTAAATCAAGTTTAATTATCTCGGTTAAAATTAATGAGTTTTTTTACGAGTATGCCCTGTAACTTCTTAGAAGAAGTTTGTAAGATTTTAGAGGGGCCTATATACAAAAACATCCAACATGACGTGTGTCAAGAAACAAAGTAGGGAAATTGTTGAAGCATTTGATATTGATTTACACAATATATGAACTTTCATCTCAATATCAGTTACGTCCATGAAAATGGAAAGGTTGCAGTAAAATCTCTATGCTTTCTACAAAGATTGTACATGTGGGCAGCAGTGCGATACCTAAACTTTCTGAAGGGTATCAATGAAGTTTTTTTTTGCTTAGCGGGTATCAATGAAGTACTGTAACGTCCCGGGCTTAGGTCCCCGGTCCGTTATCGAGGAAAATTGGCCCTGACAACTTGTTGGGTTCGGGCCCAAATGGACATGTTGACAACCACCCAAGATGCTTAAGCCCAAGTTGTCAAGTAGTAATCCCCACCACTTATATACCACACCCACACTTTGTGAGTTTTCCATGTAGTACTATTTTTGGGGTTAGAGTGTTACAACCTCTCGTTGCGACCCATCACTTATTCCCAGTGATAGTGGCTGCTGCACGCTCCGGGTAGCCATTTCCTTCAACCTCTTTGTAGGGGCGGTTCCACCTCTCGAGTAGCCCTTTCCACTATCAGAGAGAATTTGGCTCTGATACCATTTGTAACGTCCCGGGCTTAGGTCCCCGGTCCGTTATCGAGGAAAACTGGCCTTGACAACTTGTTGGGTTCGGGCCCAAATGGACCCGTTGACAACCATCCAAAATGCTTAAGCCCACGTTGTCAAGTAGTAATCCCCACCCACACTTTGTGAGTTTTCCATGTGGTACTATGTTTGGGGATAGAGTGTTACAAGTACTCCACAAAGAATTTATGCAAAAAGAAATAGGAAATTTTACATCATGACCCCTAAAATCTTGTCCAAGTACACCACAAACGCATTCTTCTGTTCTTTTCTTTTTGACGACAACTGTATGATTTTACTATTACCTATGCATGATTTATTAGTTGCTCGCACCAACTATTATATATATATATATATATATATATATATATATATATATATATATATATATCCCATTCGCAATTTCCTTTTGAAGTAAAGGCCAACTTTGTTTACAGAAAGTGGGAAATATTAATTAAATTTTTAAACAATAGGCACAAATGGGGACAATTTCAAGTATGTGCTAAACTTATTAGAAATTGCATTTGAGTCCTTGTAAAGACAAGTATCTTACCATAGATTTGGTTGCTGGGAGGCGGAGTGAAGGACGAGGATAGGAGGGCTATGACGGGGACCTATTTCATCCCCTTCTCTGAATTTCTGCCGCGGAAAACGCGTAAAGACTGCAAGTACCATATCACGCTGGCCCTCGGGATCTCGAAGGACCTGGAAAATATGCATTCATGTGAGGTATCGTTATCGATAACATGCCGACTTCTTCAAGTCCATACATGTAGTTTTTGCATCCTTCTGCCAACAAAAAAACCCCTCCAAACACATGCTCGAGCGTTAGCGGAGTGTTGGAGCTTGTAATCTTTCTTTCTGTATCTAACCTGTTTATAGGCGTGTATTTTTTTTGGTGATTAATGGTGAAGTTTTTGGGCGCTCATCTATACGGTGGGAGCCCTTTTTTCTTTAAAAAAACACTCCAAAAAATATAAAAATATTTTTGAAGAATATGTGGAAGTATTAGGTATATACAAGTAAATTACTCATATTGGTGTAATAAGAAAATGGAAATGTATTTGCATACGTCATTTTTGCTTTCAAAATTATCGTACTTACCCCTCAGTTAAAGTTTATCGCCATAGAAATGCTAAAAAAAATGGACACTTTCCTCTTTACAAGAATATAATAGCAGAAGCAACGGGATTTTTGGGCAGAAAATAATGACCATACACGGAGTAGACATGTGCATTTTTTTTGCAATTTAGAATAAATAATACACATGTGCAATTTTTGCATGAACTTTTTAGAATTGAAATATTTAACACTATGTATTAGAAATAAACTTCACGAATTTCTTGATATTTTAGCATACTACAAATTTGTTTTTTAAAAGAAAAGGCCACCACCTTATAGGTGTGTACCCAAAAACTACACCATTAATCACCAAAAGAATACACCTCAATTACAAAAGTTAAATTATGTGTTCCAACGCTCTGTTAATGTTCCAGCATGATCAACGATATTCTCTTTGTAGCATGGCTCCTGACTGAAAATCACATCATTCTAAACAAGTCAAATCACCCAAATCATAGCCATGCAGCTCGAACTATCCATCTCCGTGATATTCCAGTCCGCTCCAAGGACTCCCAGAGCCTAACCACACCATCTACACAAACTGCACTGATCTCGAAAAGCTCACACACCTTCCGTGAGCTCCTACACCCAAAGAAAAGGTGAGCCGCATCTTCCACCTCATCCATACATTGCATACAAACCGGATCAGCTGACTGAACAAATCGAGCAAGTCAGTCCCCGGGCAAGATTCTGCCCTTCCTGAATAACCAAAGAAAGACCTTTATGTGCATTGAAATCTTCCATTTCTTGGTCCTTCTACAATCCACCGTACATCATCCCGGGTCAAAAACCACCAGCCCCTTGAAAATCTTGTATACCTTGCTAACGGAGTACCCATCATACCAGCTCCAGTAGTCTCGCCTCTCAATGGGACCAGCCACATTATCCAACTCCGCCAGCAACATCATCAGCTCCTTCAGGCATTGGTCCGATAGCTCAAAGCTAAATCTATGGAAGAAGGAGTGTCCATCCCATGTATTCGCCACAGAGCAACCCGAGTCCACTGCCAACGCAATTAACATCGGGAATCTAACGCTCATCAGCCCATTCTCGCTCCAATTGTCAGTCCGGAAAGTAAATCCAGTGTCGTCCCCAAGGATGGGTCTCAGAAAGGGATCAACATCCTGCATTACCCTACAAACCCCTCGCCAAAAATACGAAGGTGCGTACCCAAAGATCTCGTGCTCAAGCAGCGACGAGCTGTTACCATAGATCTTTCTTATCATGATGCAAACCAAGCTGCTACAGTCATCCCAAATCCGAGTAATACACTTGCTGATCAAAGCATTGTTCATCTCCTCCAAGCTACACACTCTCAAACTGCCATCGTCCTTCGAACAAGAAATTGATTTCCAATCCACTAAAGGTATCACGCTTGATCGTCCTGACGATGACCAGAAAAAGTGTCTCATGATGCTCTCAAGTTTGGTCCTCACTTCCACGGATAATAATCTGGAGGATAAGAAAAGGAATGGGATTGTAGACAAAACTGAGCGCAACAACACCAACCTGCCACCTCTAGACAGGCATAGAAACTTCCATCCCGCTGACTTTTGCTCCATATACTCAACCAATGATAGTCAATCTACCAAATGCATCTTTCCATTCACCAACGGTGCCCCAAGATAGCGTAATGACAAATCCTTGCGAGGGGTACACAATCAGCCAGCGTAAAATTCAATGTCTACTACGGATTTATTTTTTTTGAAAGGAAAAAGGGCCCCCACCGTTTAGGTGACTGCCCAAAAACTTCACCATTAATCACCGAAATAATACACATCTATAAACAGATTACAAAAGTTAAATTACACGTTCCAACGCTCTAGCGTGTGCAAGGATATTTTCTCCGTAACATCGCTCCTGACGAAAGATCGCACCATTCCTGGCAAGCCAAATTGTCCAAATCATAGCCAGGAAACCCGACCTATCCATCTCTGTGCCATTCCAGTCTGCTCCAATGGATTTCCAGAAACTAACTACACCATCTACACAAATTGCACGGTTCCCAGAAAAACTCCCACGTCTTCTGCGAGCTCCCACGCCCAAAGAAAAGGTGATCTACATCTTCTACCTCCTCCATACATCGCCTGCAAGTCGCATCAGTTGACTGAACAAATCGAGCAAGTCGGTCCCCTGTCAAGATTCGCCCCCTCCTGAGTATCCATAGAAAGACCTTCACACGTGTAGGAACTTTCCATTTCCAGATCCTTCTGCAGTCTATTGCACATCCTCCTGGGTCAAAAACCATCGGGTCCTTCAAACTTTTGTATGCCTTACCCACCGAGAACACCCCATCATACCAGCTCCAGCAGTCTCACCCCTCAGTGGACCCAACCACATTATCCAACTTTGCTAGCAGCATCATCAGCTCCTTCTTGCGTTGGTCTGAAAGCTCAAAGCGAAATCTAGGGAAGAAGGAGTGTCCATCCCATAAACTCGTCACAGAGCAATCCGGATCCACAGCCAATGCCATCAACCCCGGAAATTTAACGCTCAGCTGCCCATTATCTGTCCAATTGTCAGTCCAGAACCTAAAACTAGTACCGTCCCCAAGGATGGGTCTCAGAAATGGATGAATCTCCTGCGTCACCCCACAAACCCCTCTTCAAAAATACGAAGGTGCGTGCCTACTCTTAAAACTAGTACCTTTACTACGGATTTATTTGAAACAAACTTATTGGTAATTTTTCTAAATCCGCCTACTCGGTTCACCCTTATTTAGTTGGTATTTTTACAATCGTACCCCTTCTAAACACTGCAATTACGTGAGCCAATAAGTTTGGTTCGAACGATTTAATCACAATAGGGATGCAAACGGTTGGAGATCGGATAATAGCAGAAAACTAGTAAGTATACCTGCGCTTCGCGGCAGGATGGTAGAATAGATATGGATTTTCATAAGAACAGAGAATGGCTTTCATTCCAAAAAAAGAACAATAAATGATAATTTTGCTCTTATGTACAGTATATCATTCAACTGATTTTTTCTCTAACTACAATAAGGATTTTTTAAAAAGGTCTCTTACAATATTGAACTATAGATCAACAATCATAGAAATCAAATTATATCTATCTTAACGATTCATAAACCAAGAAATATAATGAAAATTGTTGCACCCAACCCTTAAAAGTTAGCAATGTTGCATCACTGTTAAATAAAAAATATAAGAAGGATGATAGCTGGAAATTGCAAATAGCTTTGCGAGCAAAACAATTAAAGACTCGTGTAAAGAAGCCTAGTGAATAAATATATCATATTAAGAAAAAATTGATGTAAGCAAGACATACCCGGAATAAACGTATGCAGGAAGAAGAAAATAAAATATCCATAAGACAAAAAATACCTGAAATTGTTAGTACATCATGTATAATTACTGGAAGCTGAAGAGTAGAAATACTGAAACTTCTAGTATTCTACCATCGCAATCACCAACAATAAAGGAATCTAAAAAACCTAGCAAATAAGTAAACTATATCAAGAAAAGCTTCTATGTCTTATGGGGAGGAGAATCATAGTAAGAGAAAGCTCCCGCGACTCCCTCCTTTTACTCCTCTCTGCCTCTTCTTTTCCCTGTCTACCTTTTTTATGTTATTCCTCCCTCATTGTCTAATATGCCATGATAATATTTTAACTTACAGAACATGCTACCATGTAGTTTATGGCATAGGAAGTTCTGCAATATGAATTTCATATACTATCTTTTTCAAAGAATCATATCGTGCATTTGGCTTTTTAATATCTTACATGTATTAAATTGTAGAAACGATATCATTGAAAAAATTATGTACAAAGTACCTGCATTGAGTTGAAAGTCTAAATCCAGCAAGTTAAGATGAAAGAAGAGAAATTAGACAGATGAAGAGTTTAATAAATATAATAATACCTTTCACCATGCAGATATTGAAAAATAACAAATAATCAAGCAATATTGTAAAAAATACACCAAAATATACAAACTCTTCGATCGTGATCATTTAGGAGTAGAAGCTTCTAAGAAGAATATATGCAGCGCCCACTTAGCATCTAATCTACACCATATAAGAGAATATGCATAACCTTAGTATCTAATGGAGTCCAATTGAGGCAAAATGTAACTTCATGGCTTTGTAAATACTCATGTTGTAAACATGATTAACATGGATGTTTATACAACTTGTTTTGTTGATCAGACTAAGTTGATGGACTCGATAACAATCCAACCTTTCAGTGTCCACTGCATAAAACAAAAGCTTCCTGCATCCAGTTTCCATTGACAGTGTACCTCTTCTTGTGTAACTTGCAAGTCGAACTTTCTATAGCATATAAAGGTCGCTAGTGTTGTCTAAGCTAATTGAGATATATTGTTAACCTTTTCTCTACTTATCTTCTCGTCTCATCCAAAATTGGAAATAATATCACCTTTATCTATTAAGCTAATGAATCAAGATCATTGGGAGGCCTTATCACCATAAAATGTCGATCAACTAAATATGCAAAGGAAGAGGAAGGATAAGAGAGAGGAAAGCCAAGCAGATTAACCTTGGATTGAGAGCTTTGGGGGAGTTAAATGGACCCTCGAAGCAAAAACTGTTTTCAAAAATAAGATCTTGGAACATTATTTGATAAAGGAGGATGTTTTCCTACGGACAAAGCTGCAAAGCTGCAATACATGCTATCGACAAAACTAAAGAAAAGATATTTATAACAAAAATTAAAAGAGCATTGGAATACGCATGCTAAACGAAACTGAATCACCATTTGAATAGTAAAAACTAAATCGGATTATTTTATCAAACTCAAAGTTATAGTTATAGAAATACATATATCCTTTTCTTGAAATAAAGAACAACATGAAAAAAAATTATTGAAACCTTCAAAAACTAAAGTAAATAAGAATATGCGAGAACATGCCAAAAGATGGAGAAGAAAGTTGATACCTCGCAGCTTTGTCAAAGTCGAAGTTATAGATTGACAAAAGATGACGGAACGTGGAGATGATATCGAGTAATATGTGCGAACATTGTAGAAATCTTAAAATGAAGATGTGCTTTAACTGAACACAAAGAACAAAATGAAATAAATCAACAATCAAAACCTTCGAAAAACTTAATAACAATATGTGAGAATATACCAGAACATGCAAAAAGAACATGAATCTGGCATCCCCTTTGAACTCGAAGATGTAGATTGACTTAAGAATCTTCCCCATCGGAGTCGCGGGCATCTCTCCCACGTGAAGAACACCACCGTATCACTGGTCTCCCTCGTAGCGTACTCGTGCGTGACCGAGAACCCAATGGACTCCGACCTCTCGAGCACTGCGACTGCATCCATCTTGCAACCTCGACTTAATCCTGGATGAAGACCTCGACAATTGCCGAATCAAGAACTGATCCAAATGGATGGAGAAAGAAAATGGGAGAGCTATAAGAAAATGATGAAAGGGAGAAATGGAGAAGTGAGTCCATCTCTTCTTGGACCTTCGAGGCATTAAACATTAGCAGGAAACCAACAGCCCTACAGCTGGAAACATGGAACACACACGTGTCCGAAATAGTGAAAGAGAAGGAAAAGCTGTCTATGTTAGGGAGAGCAAAACAACAAATATCAAGAACTGATTGAAGGGGGAAAGACGGTGCATCCACGCGATAAAGAAGGGAAGCTTGACGTGTAGGTAAAGAAATCTTATATAATTGTTGTACACTGACATATGGAGATGGGATATAAAGTGCAAGCCACACGTCAGGAAATGATGAAAAGTTGAGGTGGAGAGACAATTCGGTGGGAAAGAGAGTGTGTGTGTCAGAGAGGTCGAAGGGACGGGTGGTGTAGGGAAAGAAGGGAATGGAAGAAGAGGGGGATTCGGTTGGGGAGAAGGGATTGGGAAGGAGAGGGGGGAGAGTATAAAGTGCCACATGGCACAAAAAGGTGGGAAGAAACCCACTAATAGTAGTAGTATAGATATGTTGGGCTATTTTAAGAGTTCTTTTACAGCTGTACCCCCTCTTAGATTCTGCAATATCATTTATACTTTTTTGACAATATCAGTTACGCTTCTATCTTCTTGAACAATTAACAGTTGTGTCCCTGTGGTAACGTGTATAGTATACCAAAGTAAGGATATTATCATGAATGTTTGAAGAATATAGGAGTACAAGAGAAATTGCTAAAAAGCTATGGGTATAAATGTTATTAAAAAACTCAAAAGGATATAAAAAATATTTTTTGTAAAATAAATGTAAATACATATATGATATTTATAAGATTAACAATTTTAGAACTGTTTAACCTCTAATCAATGAAAGGGTTAAATGGGGCTGCCCCCTGGAGAGAGCTAACTTGGTTCCCCCCGTGCTATTTCGTCCGCATTTTTATTTTTTTTGAAAATTTCTTCCGTGGAATTTCATCGCTATATCCATGTTTTATGTCATTAAAATTTCGTGCGAAACAGAGGCTCCTACGACCTCCATCCAAACAGTCATTTTTTAACGGGGAAATAAATCAAACAGTGATTTACAGAAATGAAAGCTTTGTTTAGCCAATTTTTTTTACAGCTGTACCCCTACAATTTTCAAAAAATCACGCTTGTATCCTTTTTATTTTCGGTTACGCATGGTACCCCTGACATAGCAAAAAAGAGAAGCGTGCTGCAGAATGTTTACGAGTTCGAAATAGCTGGTAAATGAAATAAATGCGGTAAATGTATCTATTTAGTTATAATTGTATCGAAAATGGTGAATGAATTTACAGCTTTATCTATACACTAAACCGAATAAAGATTATTTTATAAATTGTATATTCCTTATTTTAATTGCAGAATTCGTTGCCGAGGAGGGTGATGAGTGCATCGAGGATATTCGGGATAGTGCAGGCACCGGAAGGATGGGATTGTTGTATTTAGAATTATAATTAGATTTTTAATTGAAAAGTCTATATAATTACAATTGGAGTTAATTTAGTTTCAATTGAGAAATCAAATGGCTTGGAGGGAAAGTTGGGAATTCCCAAATTTGAAACATGGAAAAGTTTGGATGGAAGTTTAGTACCATATCTAATATCTCTAAACTTTTGGTGGACTTATATATGAGTTTATACCTCAAACTCTTGTAGCAATAGTAGAAAGGAGGAATTGAGGACCACACACATGCACGCGTGCGCTCCACTCTGTCTTCGGCTCGGGCTCGGGAGAGTCAATTCGGATTTCAATACTTTTGTTGCGGATTTCATTTTACAGGTCGATTAAATTAATCACATGGATTTCGACTGAAATGGGAATCAACTCGACCCAAACGACTCGTTGTGGCCGCAGTTTCGGAATTCGAAAAAACACACCCGTTGAGGTGCGTTTTCGGAAATCGAAAAAACACACCACGCTAGGGCACGCGAATCTCTTTATATACCTCTCCCCTCGTTGTTTTCTTCACTCGCAAGAAAAACTCTCACGCCGCCTTAGCTCTGTTGTCGTTCTTCCTCTTGCGGACGAACTGCTTCTCTTTCTCTCGGCTGTAAGTTCTCGGATTTACTTTCGAGGACGGTCTTGTCGATGTACGCAGACGACGATCGTGTACCATCGTATCTTGTGAGCGGATCGCCAGTACCCTACGCATCGGTATTGTGGGGGTGATATTTTCTTTAAGGACAGTCCATTTCATGGACGCTTCGGTGATTTATATTCTAATCTTTCTTTCATATTGTTTGTCGCAAATTGTTTATTCCTTTACCTTTCTTGGATCGCGTGCTAGTTTATGTTTTCGTTTAATTAATCGGTTCATGTTTGCTTATGTAATCGGATAATGAATGGGATTCGACTGAAATGGGAATTCAACTCGACCCAAACGGCTCGTTGCGGCACGGTTTCAGAATTCGAAAATACACGTCCATTGAGGGATGTTTTCGGAAATCGAAAGGTACCGTGTTAGGACACGCGAATCTCTTTATATACCTCTCCCCCCAACGTCATTTTCTTCACTCGCAAGAAAGACTCTCATGCTGCCTTGGCTTTGTTCTCGTTCTTCCTCTCGCGGACGAATCACTTCTCTTTCTCTCGGCTACAAGTTCTCAGAGGTGCTTTCGAGGACGTCTTATCGGTGTGCGCGGACAATGACCATGTACCGTCGTATCCTGGGAGCGGATCGCCAGTACCCGACGCACCGATATTGTGGGGGCGATATCTTCTATAAGGACTGTCCATTACATGGATGCTTCGGTGATTTTTATTCTAATATTTCTTTCATATTGTTTGTCGTAAATTGTTTATTTCTTTACATTTCTTGGACCACGTCTTAATTTATGTTTACGTTTAAATAATCGGTTCATGGTTGCATTATGTAATCGGATAATGAATGGGAAACGTATGATTATTATGATGTTAATCATTAACATTTCTCTGCCAATTCATTTAGATCCGTTGTTTTACTGTTTATCATATGCAATGTTGATCTTGTTTCCAACAATCTTAGAGAGGATATCCGAAACTGGATTTAAAATCATGTCGGAAACAATGTTTAAATCGAAGGTGGATATGACGGGTATGCTTGAGAAATTCAGTAGTCAGAACTTTAAGCGTTGGCAACATCGCATGAAGATCTGGTTAACCACCATAGGACTAATCTCTATGCTTGAAACCGATTGTCCTACGGTGGAAACGGAAAACCCCACACTTGATAGCCAGAAGACACAATCCGTGTGGAAGGAACGAGATCGTATATGTCATGGTTGCATCTTGTTAGCCCTGTCCAAAATATTTTTTTGCGTATACTGTCCATCCACATAAACTGCGAAGGGGCTATGGGAACATTTAGATCGAAAATTTAATACCGAAGACCTCGATATTGAGAAATACTCCATGACTAAGTTTTTAAATTTTCCACGGCCGAAGGGAAGTCGGTTTCTAAACAGGCACACAAGTTTTTACTTATGCTCCAAGGTTTAGAAGATGCCAAAATGAAACTTGCAGAAAAATTTTCGATCATGTACATCATAGAAAATTCCCAAATCTTGGGAAGACTTTGGTATGACCCTGAATAACAGGAAGGGAAAAATTTCTATCGATGACTTGATATTGGCAATTGCCATAGAGGAGGAACACAGGAAACAAAAGCTTGTGCTTCCTGTCGATATTCAGGCTAAGATTAATTTCATGACCTCGAAGGACAAGGATAAGAAGGGAAAGGGTAATAATCAAATAAAATGAAATCAAAGGGCAAAATCCAGAAAAAAGGCAAAGAATAAATCCTACTAGCATTGTAATCAGATTGGTCATTGGACGAAGGAATGTCTGTCCTTAAAGGCCCAACCTAAGGCTGCAGACAGGAGTCCACAAGTGAATATGATCACTATGGGACTTGGAGCTAGCGATGGATATGTCACTATAAAACCTGAACTATACCATATTCATGATCCAAATGAGTGGCTCGTTGATACGGGAGCCAATGTAACTATTTATTCTGACAGAACTTTGTTTTCTTCTTATCAGACATGCATTGATGGGACTGTAAAGATGAGGAACGATTCTATAACCAAGGTGCTAGGGTTGAGACAAGTCAATTTGAGGTTCTCCTCTGGACGTGTATAGACGTTGCATAGGGTGCTGAATGTTTCTGACATTAAGAAGGATGTTTTATCTGGCTCTATCTTAGTTAGAAATGGTTTTGAATTGAACTTTAAATGTAATAAAGTTATCATTCTGAGACATGGTATTTTTTATGGAAAAGATTATTTGGTTGATTTTGATTTATTATTTAGAATTAGATGTGATTTAGTAAACATTAATACAATAAATGTTTTATGTTCGGAATGTTCTAATTCTGTATCTCATGTAGTTAATAATCTAGAATCTTGTGATATGTGGCATGGTAGATTGTGGCATGTGAATTTAAATTCAATTAAAAGAATGATGAATTTAGAAATGATTCTTAAACACACTATTGATAAAACTCAAAAGTGTGAAATCTGTGTGTAAGCTAAGACACCTAGGAAGTCTTTTCAGTCTGTCTCTAGAGATAGTGAGATCTTGGATCTAGTGCATACGGATATCTGTGAGTTTAGTGGTGTGTTGACCCAAGACAGTAAGAAATACTTTATCACCTTTATAGATGATGGAAATAGATACTGCTATGTATATCTAATGAAAACCAAGGATGAAGCCTTAAAGAAATTTCTTATATTTAAGAATGAAACTGAGACACAAACAGGAAAAGTGCTTAAACGCCTTAGGTCATAGAGGAGGTGAATATGCCTCTTACTTGTTTGATGAACAATGCAAATCGTTTGGCATAGTTCTTGAAGTTACGACCCCATATTCACCGCAATCAAATGAGATAACAGAACGGAAAAATAATACTTAACTGACATGATCAATGCTCTCCTACAGAGTTATGGACTTCCAACCTATATGTGGGGAGAAGCCTTGAATACAGCATGCCATATTCTGAATAAGGTTCTTCCAAGGTATATGGAAAAGTGCCCTTTTGAATTTTGGAGAAATTGAAAATCAAACTTAAGATATCTCAAAGTGTGAGGCTATCTTGCTAAGGTTCTAGTCCCAGAACACAAGAGAAAGAAGATTGGTCCTAAAACTATTGATGTGGTCTTCTTAGGTTACTTGGAAAATAGCTATGTATATAGGTTCTTGGTAATTTGGTCTGAGATATCAGGCATAGATGTTAAAACCATTGTTGAACTCCGTAATGCTATCTTCTTTGAGGATGTCTTTCCTATGAAGACTGGGATTCCTCAGAATATGACCATTAAGAGTTCCTCCACATCAGGATATATTCAAGATCAAGTGGAAAGAATAACAAATGTGGGGGTTGAGACTCAACCTAAACCCAATGATCTTTCAGAAGAGATTGGGCTAAGAAGAAGTAAAAGACCTCGGACAACCAAGGATCTGGGTAGCGACTTTGTTGTCTACCAGATCGAGGATAATCCACCAAGTTATAAGGAAGTCATGGCTTCATCTGAAGCAAAACAATGGAAGGAAGCCGTCAAGTCTGAGATGGACTCTATTATGGCTAATGGAACTTGGGAGTTGGTTGATTTACCCAAATGGTGCTCTACCATTGGGTGCAAGTAGGTGTTTAAGAGAAAGCTTAGGCCTGACGGATCAATTGAGAAATATAAAGCCATATTAGTTGCCAAGGGTTTTAGGCAAAATGAAGGTATCGATTATTTTGATAACTATTCCCCTGTGACTAGGATGATCACAATCTGGATGTTCATAGCATTGGCCTCTGTATATGATCACTCTATCCACCAGATGGATGTGAAGACCGCATTCTTGAATGGCGATTTTAAGGAGGAGATCTATATGGATCAACCTCTTGGACTTGTCACTCCTGAGAATGTGAGAAAGGTTTGCAAGCTTGTTAAATCTATTTACGGATTGAAACAAGCACCAAAGCAGGGGCATGAAAAATTTGTTTGTCATGTGGCTTTAACGTTCGTGAATCTGATAAGTGTGCCTATTTCAAGGTGAAAGGTGATGAGTGTATTGTCTTGTGCATATATGTTGATGACATATTCTTGTTTGGATTACATATAAGGATTATTAATGAGGCTAAGGTATTATTAAGTAGCAAGTTTGAGATGAAGGACATGGGTGTTCCTGATGTGATCTTAGGTCTCAAACTGACAAGGATAGTTGATGAGATCATAGTTTCTCAATCTCACTATGTTGAGAAGGTACTTGAGAAATTTGGATATCAAGATTGCAAAGGTGTAAGCACTCCTTTTGATTCATCCAAATATTGTTTAAGAATAAAAGTGGAGTACATGTATCTCAACTAAGGTATTCACAAGTAATAGGAAGTTTAATGTATCTTGCAAATTGCACGAGCTAGATATTTCATTCTCAATTGCAAAGCTGAGTAGATACACTAGTTGTCCTGACCGTACTCACTAGGAGGCTCTAGATCGAGTACTTAAGTACTTGAAGGGAACTATTTCTCTTACTTTGCATTATGGTAGACATCTATCTGTAGTAGAAGGATATAGTTATGCAAGCTGGATAGGGAAAATAGAGGAGTCTGGGAGTAATGGTGTTACTGGGTATGTCTTTACCCTTGGAGGCGGTGCAGTCTCTTGGAGGTCTGTGAAACAGACCATTCTAGCTTGTTCCACCTTTGAGGTTGAGCTGTGTGCTTTGGACACCACTGGAATTGAGGTTGAATGGCTAAGGGAACTTCTTTCTGAAATTTCCATGTAGGTCAGCAAGTTCCTGCGATCTCGGTACACTGTGATAACGTGACCACTAACAAGATCAAGAGTTCAAAGTTCAATCAGAAAACAAGAAGATACAAATCAAACTTAAGACGTTAAGAGATTTGGTGTCTCGAGGAGTGTTGGCTGTGGATTTTGTTGGATCCAAAGACAATACGGTAGATCCATTGATTAAGGGACTTGATAGATCTTTAGTCCTAAAATCTAGGCTTGGGATGGGGGCTGAGACCCATTGGAAGTTCCTCTACAGTAGCAACCCAACCTATCTGAGTGGAGATCCCACAAAGTAGGTTCAATGTGATAATAACAAGCTGTTAGGAGAACTGGTTGACACTCTTAGTTTAATGCTTATGCATGAGTGTTTTATCCCTGGAAGCCTGAGTGCCATTTAAGTTGCAAAATTTAGGAAGAGCATAGGCTTTGAATGGGTTCAAGCCTTTGGACAGGGTGTTAGCAGTACATCCTTGGAGAATGCCACCTAAGTGAGTGTTACTGTGGGCCGCAATTAAAGGAAGATGGTCATTCCTGAACACACTCATGAAATAGATAACGGTGCATGGCCTTTAAGAGCACCAACCCTGAAGATTGTATCAAGAACAACGCTTTGTTGTTTCTACCGTATATTTTAACACCAAGGTCTGAAGATCAAGACGTAATTCACTTCGTTCCTATTAAAGTGAAAGTAGTAAACTCAGGTAGATGTTCAAATCGGAAGGTACCTTTCCTCAAAGCAAAGTGTGGCAACCGAAAGATGTCATTAACTCATTTTGAATCTCTTTTTCAAATTGGTGAATTCGTGGAGGATTATTATATTTAGAATTGTAAATAGACTTTTAATTGGAAAGTCTATGTAATTACAATTGAAGTTAATTTGGTTTCAATTGGGAAACCAAATGGTTTGGAGGGAAAGTTGGGAATTCTCAAATTTGAAACATGGAAAAGCTTGGGTGAAAGCTTAATACCATACCTAGTATCTCTAAACTTTTGTTGGGCTTATATATGAGTTCACACTTCAAGTTCTTGTAGCAATAGTAGAGAGGAGGAATGGAGGACCATACAATCGCGCGCGCTCCGCTCTGTCTCCGGCTCGGGCTCGAGCTCGGGAGAGTCAATTCGAATCTCGATATTTTTGCTGTGGATTTCATTTTGCATGTCGATTAATTTAATCACACGGAGTAACTTGGATTCGATTGAAATGGGAATTCAACTCGACCCAAACGACTCATTGTGATCGCGGTTTCGGAATTCGAAAAGACACGTCCATTGAGGGACATTTTCGAAAATCGAAAGGTATTGCGGTAGGGCATGCGAATCTCTTTATATATCTATCTTCTGATGTCGTTTTCTTCATTCGCAAGAAAAACTCACGCCGCCTTGGCTCTGTTCTCGTTCTTTCTCTCGCGGACGAACTGTTTCTCTTTCTCTCGACTGCAAGTTCTCGGAGGTGCTTTCGAGGACGGTCTCATCGGTGTGCACGGACGACGAGCATGTACCGTCGTATCTTGAGAGCGGATCACCCGTACTCTACGCACCGGTATTGTGGGGGCGATATCTTCTCTAAGGACAATCCATTACATGAACGCTTTGGTGATTTCTATTCTAATCTTTCTTTCATATTGTTTGCCGCAAATTGTTTATCTTTTTTACCTTTCTTGGATCGCGCTCTAATTTATGTTTCTATTTAATTAATCGGTTCATGTTTGCATTATGTAATCGGATAATGAATGGGAAACACGTGATTATTATGATGTTAATCGTTAACGTTTATCTGTCAATTCATTTGGATCCATTATTTTACTGTTTAATATTTGCAATGTTGATCTTATTTCCAACAGAGATACCCACGAAAGTGGGACAACGATGGTGGACATGAACAAGGCCTGGTCTGCTGCTATATCCGTCATGGCTTTCTTCCTCTTTAACTTCGTGGATTTCTTTAGTATTAGCTCCACATCCAGATCGCCAAATCGGTTATATACATATATATAATATATATTGTCCATCCGTACGTAGTCTTCATACCAACTACATATGTTGTTGGGATATCTTTTTGTTGCACCTGAGATTATGGATATCTTTATATATCTATATGTATAGCCATGATCGATGTTTGATCAAGATTACTATTGATTCATGTCTTGTTGCTTCTAAAATTGTGCATTGAGCTTTCGTTTGGATGCAGTATATCGTATTTTCATCCCGCATGAGGGATCAACTTTTTCTCAATCGCATCACGATTATATCACTAATTATGTCTCTGTTTACTATATTTTAGTATGAGAATTCTCATTGACACTTGAAGGAGAGCGACACTGGATCATGTGAAATCTCTGTAATTGGAACAGATCTGAACAACATCGCAATCCTTAGATTGGACCGGATCGGATTGTAGCTTAAACTGTATATCTAAGGAATTAGAACTTTTTCAATTCATTAAAGTGTTACCCTCCAATCCGATCGTTTATGGATCGCTCAAGTCCAACAGGTTGTCTGGACAAGTAATAACTGATAACGGACCGGATTTAAGGCCCGAGACATTACATATGGTACCAGAGCAAATTCTATCTAATAGTTGAAAGAGTTGTCTAAGAGGTAGAGCCATCCATCCAGAGTTAGGAGAAAAGGGCTAGCTAAGAGGTGAAGCCGCCACTATTACTGAGAATAGGTCACGGGTCATTGCGCAACGAGGACGTAACGAATATAAGTAAGGGTGATTGTAGCACTCTAAACATAGTACCGCATCTAGTAATCACAAGATGTAGTAGTAGCTTATAAGTAATGGGACTACTACTAGTCAACCTTGGCTTAAGCATTTTAGGAAGTGGTCGTGGAATCCAGTTGTGCCCAAGTCCAACTGGTTGTCTGGGCCAGCAATCTCTAATAACGGACCGAGTATCGGGCCAAGGTTCTTACATTAAACCAAACCAGTCTTTGGATACACATTTTAACCTATTCATTTGCACTATTCGTAGTGTAATTACAAAGATCGTAGATTTGATGTGTAAAAATCCCAAATAATTTTTTTTTGAAAATGGGTACAAAGTCGTAGAGGCGAGCACCTAAAACTTTATATTCACATGTTAAAAATCATAGTTAGAAAGGCCAAGTATCCCAAAGGATTTTGGCTTGTTCTACAACATTATCAACATAGAATATCTCTCCTCATAATATATATAACATTGTTCCTTGCATGTCAAATTGCTTTCAAGGTGGTTGTTGCCAGGGCCGTCCCTTAAATTTCATGGGCCCTAGGCAAAAGAAAAAAGGAGGTCCTTACGGATTTTTTAATAAGAGCAAATCGTCCCTAGTGTGTTTACTATCAAGTATAAAATGAAATATTCTATTTTTTGGTAACAATCGACCCTTATATAATCTCATTAAATTTTTGATTTTAGCATTGAGTTATTCACTAAAAACTCGAATTTATAGTAGGGATGAAAATGGATATGAATATATCCAAATATTTGCTTACCGTGTTCGAAAAATTACCGGATACGGATATCCATATCCGACTACTTATCGAATATGGATCGATATGGATATGACTTACAAATATTTTCCGAATACGGATATAGATATGGTAATGGCTTGAATATCCGGATCCAGATCCGGATATCTGAATACAATATTTAATATTATTTTATATATTAGTTAATGTAATATACGCCACAACACCATGTTATTATTAGTAGTATATATTATATAATACAATATATTAATGGTATCAATAAACTTCTGTTTGTTTGGGAATGGACACTAACAAAAGTTACGAAACCTTATCTCCTTTTTGCTTCCAGTCAAGAACACATGTTACTACGACGCTGCCTCTTGTCATGATGCAACTTATTTATATTTCATGATCATTTTTCTAAAAATATTTTGAACTTTGATAGAAATTCAATTCGTATTCGTATGTGGTCTTTATTCTATCTGTATTCGGATTCCATATTTATTGGATACATATTTAGATTCACTCTTTATTTGATTCATATTCGGATCGGCTCTTTATTCGATCTACATTTGGGTCCACTCTTTATTTGATCCGTAATCGGATTTGAATTCGTACCGATATTTTTAAGGATATGATTTCCTTAATGCATATCCGTATCGGTACTCGATAGAGATAAAACGAATACGGATATGAAAATAGACGTATCCAATCTGTATTATATCTGTTTATATTCCTAATTTATAGGGGCCTATTTTACAATAAAGGGATTTTTACCCGGCAAACCCTATAAACTTATCCAATCACCTCTACGACCTTTGAAACAACCAAATTCCCCCCTTGACCCCGTAAACTTGCCAACTCTTACCCCATGAACCCTCCGGGTAATATGTTTTAAGCCCTTGGGGGTTCTTGGAGTAATTTACAGGGTCGATGGGGTAATTACGTTGTGCAAAAGGTCGTAGAGGCATTTTAAAATGTTTATAGGGTCTGTTGGGTAAAAATCCCTACAATAAATTGTTTCACCGGCTAATACTTTTTTATTCCTAAACTAAAAATCAGATTACATGCAATCCTGGGCCCCTAAAATTAATGGGCCCTGGGCAATTGCACTTCAAAACAATGACCAGGGCCGGCACTGGTTGTTGCCTCAACCTTTATGATTCCATATACATTGTATAACGCCCCAATGGATTCCCAAAATGACTGGAAGTTATCCACAATGGCCCTAGAGAGAGTGATATCCTCCTAGACAGTTCTTGATGTTGGACATGTAAAGAATAAGTGATCAATGTCCTCCATACCCTCTTCATACCATTGATACTGGGCATTTGGACAATGGAATAATATGACCCTTTGTGCAGTCGTCATCACCCTGCTTGTCCCTAACAATCATAAGAAAACCTTTACCTTCTTTAGGATCATCCATCCCAAATCTGCTTCAAGATCAACATAGCAATTCCAATATCAAAAAGGAATGAAGCATACAGAACTTTATGTACCTTCTTCATCGAAAATTGACCATTAGTCCAATCTCAATGGTTCCTTGCAGATGATGATCCTATCACCCAAGAAAGCATCTCCCACAGGTTTTGCATGTCCACTAAATGTTGACCTGAAGGCTCCAACTGAAATCGGAGTGACCATGTACCATCAACCCAAGCTTCACACGTTCACGGCTGACGATCCGCAGCCATAAAAAAATAAGCGAGGGAATCGTTCATATAAGGTCCCATGATCAGACCAACCTTCTAGCCAGAAATGAAAGGCATCCCCAATATCAAGGCACAGATGTAAGTTAAGGTGATATTATAGGAAGAACATAAACAATCCCCCTCCAAAAGTTTGGGGGCCTTGAAACCTTACTCATCCTCCAAGATAGGTTCCCTGAAACACCATAAATTTTCCGCATCAAAGAGCAAACAAAATCCGAGCCATTACCCCATATATACACCACCAACTTCACAAGAAGGGCCTTGTTTAATGTATCCAGATCAAGAACTCCAAGACCACCATCCATCTCGGAAAGCACAAATGCGTTCCACCTAACCAAGGAACACCATGGGTTCTCCATCTCCAGACAAACAATTGCCACATCAGTGTTTCCAAATATTTCATGATCCCCACTAGGAGAGGCCCGATAGACATAAAGAAGATCATAATAGAGGACAATACAGACTTTAGTAGGACCAGGCATCCCCCTCGGGACAAACATGATGCATGCCATCATCTGAACCTATTCTCGACCCGTTCCACCACAGGCAACCAAACAGAATGTTGTAACCGCCCACAAACTAGTGGTAATCCTAGCAATCTGATTGGAAAGGCACCACACTGGGTAGGTGTGTAAACAGACTGAACCTATGCGAACCTACAATTTTTAGGTTCGGTACGGTTATTTAATTGATCCTAAACTTGTGATCATGTATGGTTTCTTTATTTTCAAATCGAGCTTGAATCGAACCTTTATTTAATCGAATCGAATTTAAGCGAATATCGAACTCGGGAATATTCTGATGAGAGGGAGTCAAAAGAAAATAAATGGAAGTGTATATAGTTATAATAACTATTCATTCAATTTTTTTTACCTAACTCCTCTTCATCTTTTGAGAAAATACATCAATAAGGATTCATTTCTTTGAAAGAAAACATAATTGTAATATTTTTATATTCTCTTGGACAGGGACGGAGCCAGAATATTTTTGAGGAGGGGGCATAGTATTTAAAAAATGTCTATCGATTATGATGTGATCATATTCATTAGGAAAAAGGGAGTATATTGTTGAGTCATATGTCACTTATCTATTCATCACCTTCTTAACCATTTATTTGTATTGGGATGGGTGAGTGCAAGCGGCTCTGCCATTGGAATACATTCAAGTTAAAGTTTCAAGACAAATGAGCAGCTGGGAGATGACGAACATATAAGTTATATGCAGATGACTTGGATAATCCCCCTCCTATTCATTATAGTCGTGAAAGATAAATTATATCATCTATAGTTTTCATGTAAATAATATTTTATTTTGAACTTATTTTTAATCAATCGCATGCTTTTATTCTTTACATAAATTGATATCATATATGTTCCGTACTATCAAGATTTTTTATGAGTGATATTTATATCATTTTTTTAAAAAATAGACATATTCTAATGTTTTTAATTTTTTTCAATTCACTCTTTGGATTTTGATTAATTACAATTGAAACTACATTTGTTTCAAATTTGTATCCAATTGAAATATAAAAATGCATAATTGTATACTTTTTATTTCCAACAACTAGAAATATTAATATACCAATGAAGAAAATACACCGACCAAGAATATATGTGCATTTGATCACTTACTTGATAACAAATAGGTCCATTGATTAATACATTAGACTTGGCAATAAATGTTTTTTAGAAGCTTTAATTTTTTGAGATCGAGAAGTAAACCTCGTATCTATATAAGTGATAATGAGATTAGATAAAGAATCAATCTCTTATATAGGTTGATCCTAAAAAATAGATATTAAAAAAGATGGATCAGTAAAGATCCATTATAAGTTGACCGGCTTAAGAAATGATCCGAACTTGTTCATCCAAAGTAAAATCTACTATTGCTAGGTAGAAATTTTATGTTAAAAGATATATTATCTACCGGTTATTGATTTCCCTCGTAAAAAATGAAGGAGGTGTATGTATAAGTTTTACCTTAAAGAATCCAAAAGATGATTTACTCTTAGGAAATATTATGATTATTTTCCCTTCAAAAATCCATAGAGAATAATTACACATATATTAGGTAATCTAAAAAGATTGAGGGGGGGGGGTGGCATGTGCCTCTCCTTGCCCCCCTCTAAATCCGTCCTTGCTCTTGGACACATATAAGAATAAGGTGCGATAACATATAAATAATGTTTACTTTTGTTATGTTGATTTGAGGGATAAGGAAGGGAAAAGTATTGGACACATAGATAATAGATATTGTACGATGTAACCATTTATCTTAAGATAGTTTATACCTAGATAAAGTCTACTTATCTTGCAAATATTCACTTATTTCTTAGCAAAATCCACTTGTCCTTTGGACAAAACCCATTTATCCCATGATAAAACCCATATATCGCAAATTAAGATTCATTTATACATACAAGGGCGTGCAAATAGGTGTATATTGAACTTCTAACGAATCAAACCTAAGTGAACTTACACTTTTCAGGTTCAGTTAGTTTATTTAATCGAGCCTAAACGTGTGTTCATGTTTGGTTCATTTATTTTCGAATTGCATTTGAAGTGAACTTTTAACGAGTCGTATCTAAGAAAATCCAAACTTGAGAATTTTCTGACAATCCTAGTGCTGAGAGTGTAGAGAGACCCCACATGTCATTACTTCTTCCTTTGTTAAGCCAAAAGGGGCAAAAATCGAATTGCCTCCATTGATCCTAAGACCTGAGGTTTCTCTAAAAAGGTCAAGCACAATAGAGATCCCCTATACCT
The DNA here is from genome assembly GCA_037367405.1 of Ottelia alismoides. Classification (NCBI taxonomy): domain Eukaryota; kingdom Viridiplantae; phylum Streptophyta; class Magnoliopsida; order Alismatales; family Hydrocharitaceae; genus Ottelia; species Ottelia alismoides. The sequence goes on along the minus strand of JAZKJV010009735.1, from coordinate 9,626 downwards.
CTTAGGAACCTCCCTCTATGAAGAAGATCATGTCATCAGCATACTGGAGGATACGAATCAACACACTGCCCAACCGATACCATGAACAGAAGCCCCATCCACCACTCCACAAACCATACGAGGTAAAGGGACAACCCTGCTTGACCCCTCTTTGTGGTTGAAAGAAAACACCCTCTTGACACTCGTTCACCAATACCGAGCAAGAAGTCATAGTCAGACATCTCTTCATCCAAGTAATCAACTCATCCGGAAAATCACATCGTGAAAGAGATACCCAAATGAGGTTCCAATTGACATAGTCATGAGCCTTGAAAAAATTAACCTTCCAAATTAGCCCTCCAGTTCCCTTTCACTTCTAATCCGCAACAATCTTTAATGCAATGACCACACTATCCATCATATAATAAATGGTATTTGTGACTATGCGATAATCAAACTCAGAACCACACAAAGTCAATTAGCTAATACCTTAGCCATAATAAGGTAGATGTCATTTGACAAGCTAATGGCGTGAAAGTCCTCCACATGTTTGGCCACATCCTTCTTCGAGAGTAAAAACAAGAGAGAGCAATTCCGTCGCTCAAAGCCTTGGTTCACCCCCCTCAACTCTTCGACCACCACCACTACATCATGCTTAACTATGCTCTAGAATTAGCAAAAAAATTGAAGGCCTTATGGACTTGGCGATTCACCAGCATTCAGATCAAAGACAACGGTTCACACCTATGTCGTTGTAAAAGCACAAACCAGGTCAGAGGTTTGGGCCTCAGTTAGTCGAGGGATGTCCCTGACTAGCCTATGTAAACCCCTTGACCGAACTCTCTTGCTGACATTTGATCAATCACAACACTTCCAATGTCATGTACACCTTCAACCCAAATGTCCCCCACTCCAATGGAGCTAATAAGGTTGTATTGTCTTCTACCATTGGCCGCAACGTGAAAGAAACGAGCATTAGCATCACCCTCTTTTAACCAAGTCTATCGAGGCCTATGTCTCCACTCCACCTCCTACTTATCACGCTCCTCCTCAAGAATACAATTATAAGCATCCCTCTCAATGCTTTCCTCCATATCCAATTCATGAGAGTCTAAAGAGTGTCTAACATGACCACCACAAGTTGTGCCAAAGCCCTCCTCTCTTCTCATTGCTTTCAGATCTCTTTCTGAAAGGACAACAACATCCTCCTCAAAGCTCCAAGATGAGATGATATGTCTCATGAAGTAGAACCAGAAGGTTGCACCTCCCCCCAACATGCAACCCTCTTCCAACAACCAAGCACGCTCAAAGCGAAACATAGATACATGTCAGAAGGCCTCTCCTGATTACCACGAATGTGATCCAAATGTGAGCGAGACAATGAGAGAACTGAAGACAATGGGAAAGCCTCCAAGAGCTCCGCAGAACCCAGGAACATGTGCAACTAAGAACATGAGTATGAGTTCCTCCAGGTCTATGAAGAATATGATGCATCTAAGAGTTCCAACGAAGTGTCATTCAAAAAATCACATAATGTCTGGGATCGAGGATCCAAGCCGCCCCTCTCATGCGGATAATTTGTCGCTAAAAGGGTGACATTGAAGTCACCCCCAATAAGCCACGGAAGATCAGAGAATCTACCCTCACTAAAAGTAGTTCCTCTCAAAGTGGCAAACCTGAACATGCCCTAGTTGGACCGTATACCATCGAAAAGAGAATACGACCCCCATCTAGTTTGCGACATAGCACCACTAATAATGAATGCCTAGCTGCCATCACATCCACTAACTCCTACAGATCACCATTCCATCCAAGCAATATGCCACTAGAAGCCCCAACTGAAGGGACCGCTCTGAATTCTGACAATCTGAGGCCCGAAATTGATCTCCACGTAGATGTGTCCCAAACCTCCCATTTGTCTTCTGAAGATATACCACATCTGCATGTCAGGTACTTATGAGTGTCCGCACCGTTCTCTGCTTTTCTGATCGCCTGAGCTCCCGAACGTTCCATGAGACAAACTTCATTGGGAAATAGAGGGGGTCGCCCCTGCTATCTCCAGTCTCACACATTTAGCCACCAACGTCCGAAGAGATCCTGTATTTTCTGAGACTCCAATGATGGAGGTTGCCTCAACCATAGCCTTGACACTAGGATGCCAACGGGCAAGGTTCGGGGTGGGTACTACTATTCCTAAACCCATGATCCATTTATAAAATAACTACCCAAACCCACTCATTTATTAAATGGATAGTTCTAAGCGAATACCCATATACCCATCCCAACCGGTATCTACACATCTGATATAAAATCAAATCTTAAGCTAACCATTTATACAATATATTCTTACAAAAAGATAATAAAAGTAGTACGAAAACTTCGCGCATGCATTCAACATAGAGTCAATTATAAATCAATTTAAGGTATAGATTATTTGAAGATACTGGAGACATATATTGAATGGAAATATTGAAGAAGTACAACATGCTGATATTTAGTTTGTGGATAACACATAACGTGTACAGTTTGTGTGGAAATGTGAAATATATGTAACATGTCATGATTTTATATTAACAGGATGAGTTCTTGATATTGAACTAAAAATATATCTATGTTAGAGATACAAAAAGATAGTTGAATCTGAATTAGTGAATAAATTCGAGGGGGGGGGGGGAGGGGAGGATGGCATGACTTTTATATAGATGAGTTGAAAACGATTAGATATTGATTAGGTTGGACTATTTTAAATAACGTGAAATACATAAGCGCACACACATGTACATGTGTACTTAAAAGTATTTAGATTCGGGTCGGGTTTGGGTACCCATAGGGTCTGTTTGATTGTCAGGTTACCCCGATATAACCTGGCATATCCCGAGATCTATCCCTGCATTCTTGGGTTGGAATTAGTTATACGGACCCCATACTTTCTTTATTATGGTTTTTTTAACCATGTTCAGATACTAAAAATCAACATAAAAATATATTGTAATCATAAGAAAAGTTAATATAACACATAATCAATGTGACATCATATGACATTTATCATTTCAACATTCCCAACCATCCAAGCGTCTACTATTCACAGGGAGATTCTCCAACCAAACCCAACTACCAACAGGTCCATAAGGGAATTCCAAACCTGAACCCGTACCTGCAAGTTTCAAACCCAAACACGTCTAAAAACAAACGAGGTGGGTTTTGGGTCATTAGATAGAGTAGGCTCAGGTCAGGTACCGAACGGATACACCTAGATTGACATCCCTGCTTGGCATTATTTACCAACCCACGGTTCTCATCAAGACCAACTGCATGGACGAAGGGAGGGAGCAGGCGGGGGCATGGCCACCCCGATATTTTGTGGAATTCCCCCGTCGGGGAAGTTAAGCCATGTATGGTTTGGGAGACGACCTCCCCATCTTTCCAACTTAGGAGTTGATTTCCTTAAATCATCAAATAATTAGCCTCCTATTTTAATTATTGAAAATACAAATAGTAATAGTACTACTATAAATAGCTTCTGGATATCTCATCTCTCATTAAATTCTCTCTCATTCAACCCAACCCCCCCCCCCCCCCCCCCCCTTTTCTCAAAGCAACATTAACGTTCAACCCTCTCCCTTTTCTTAGAGCAGCATTGACGTTCATCGCACTCCTTTTCTTGGTGCAACATTGACGTATAGGAAGGTATAACAAACTCCAACTCTCTTATTTCATCATTATTTACTGTATTTTTTAGTGCTAGAATCATTATTTGCTAAATTAATTCATGTATTTAAGCATTTAATGTTCAAATATGCTAAAGCCATCTCCTAAACACGTTTTCTAATGCTCAAATTATCATCCAGTTGATTTTGCTATTAATTTTAAACATTTATTTATTTTCATGCTTGTAAGAAGTGTTGAGAGAAAACACAATTGTCAAATTACAATCTTTATAAACTAATACATTTCTCATCGAATGTGTACATTAAGGGTTTATGGTATCTTGAAATCTGTGTTATAAACTCTATAAAAAGATTGTCCTGATTTATAAATCAGTTGCATTTTAATGATTTTTCTTTTTATATGTATAATAAAATTTATGATTATTTAATACGAGGCTTGCTGAAAGAATACAAACAAATGAAAAAACAACAAAGAAAGTATAATTGATGCCAATCGTTTTAATGTAACGTATTCAGTAGTTTTTTACCTTTGTTTTGTATTTGAGATAGTAACATTAATTTATAATAACTTTTTAGAGTGTTAAAGAGGTTAATCGTTGCTTATTTTACAAAGAAGTTGAATGAATGTGATACTCAAGATAATCACTCCCCGCTGAAAGTTTCAAAGAGAATAAACTTCCTCCTAAAGTTTCACAAATTGAATTAAATAATTATGTCGATCCTCATTAGAAAGGGGTCCAAGACTATATCAAATGATATGGGTATATCCTCATGATAAAAGAGAGGATGCAATACGCACTTATATTACTTTGTGATCTTATCAACATATTACAGAAAATTATCCATATAATAGTAATGAAAAATATCGTCGATGATGTCGAACATCTTGATTGAAACAACATTCATGGTTAGAATATTCACCTTCTAAAAATGTTGCATTCTGCTTTTCTTTATTTCTTTTTTCAGGAAAGCATAATTTAAAGCATGGTACACATCATTGAAAGAAAATCAATAACGAAAAAGATTGCTCTTTCTTGAGCCACATGGGCAGTAAATATTCTACACATAGTTTGACAAAAGAAAGCATGAGAAATTTTCTTAACAAAGCACAACACATAGAGCATGTTATTCAAAAACAAGATATTACTTAAGTTCAACAAAATCGACTATGTCTAAAGATTACAATTAATGTTGTCCGTTGGTCGTTGGCTGGCATTCCAATCATATGTATTTAGAGGAAATGATAAAAGACCATGTTCATCTAATCGTTGAAATTTCATTGAGTTATTGAAATTCATGGCATCTTATAATGAAGAGGTAGAAAAGGTTGTATAATATAATGCACCAGAAAATGCTAAATACACGTCATCTGATGTTCAAAAAGAGGTCCTTCATATTATTACTAGTAAAGTTAGAAATGCTATTCATGTTGAGATTGCAGATGTTGCATTTTGTTTTATAATTGACAAAGCTAGAGAGGAAGGAAAGAGAGAACAAATGACTATTGTTCTTAGTTTTGTTGATAAAAGTGGAAATCTACGTGAAAGGTTCTTTGATTTGGTTCATGTACCAGATACAAAGGCTGCTACATTAAAAAATAGATTGATTGAGGTTTTTTTACAGAATAATCTTGATTTAAAAAAATATGAGCGAGGATATCATGGAGTCAGTAATATGTATCGTGAATGGAATGGTTTGCATGCATTTATAATTAAAGAAAATCAATATGCTTAATATATTCATTGAATAGCTCACTGTCTTCAATTGGCTCTTGTAATTACCTCTAGGAAGGTGATTCTCATTCATATTTTTTTATTAAGTTGAGTACTATAATAAATATTGTCAGTGCATCATGTAAGAGACTGATGGATTACAAGCTTCTCGTGCCGATGATATTGCTTACTTGTTATCTAATGATGAAGTTCAATCTGGTAGGGATATAATCAAATGTGCACACTACAACATCCAGGTGAAACTATATGGAGTTCTCACTATAAATCAATTATAGTTTTATTCAAAAGTATAGCACAGTTTGCAAGGTACTTTTAGCCGTCATATATGGAGGTGACAATTATCAACGTGCAGTAGCGAAAGGAGTATATGACGAAGTAACGTCCTTCGAATTAATTCATATCATGCATATTATAGAAGCTATATTGGAGATAATAGAAGACATATATCAAATCCTGTAACGAAAAAACTTAGATGTTTTGGTAGCTTTAAAGCTTGCCTCATCTAAGAAAGAGTGCCTTCAAAGTTAAGGGAATATGATTGGGATGAATTATTTTTTAAACCTATTGGATTTTCTCAAAGAAGAAATATCGAAGTTCCAGATCAAAATTCTCAGTTTTCTATGAGTTGATTAGGGCCTTGCGGTGAGGTAACTAAAGTCACGATACTTCATCGTTATCGAGTGGATATATATATATATATATATATATATATATATAGAGAGAGAGAGAGAGAGAGAGGGCTTATCTAGAGGGCCTGTGCCCATTTGGGTTGTAATGAGCACCCTATGAGAGACGTTAGATTATAATCTTGTGGTTAAAATTAAATATAAAATTTAATAGTAAATTTGGCACATTTTGATTTCCATAACCGCTCATGCGTAATTCTAGGACGTTAATTTTCTTTTTGAAAACGTAATTACTATTCGAGTAATTACCTAAAAATTCATTAGGGATGTGTGACTGCGGCAGACGACGATCAAACAGAGACAATTCCTATTATCATTTTCTTTGGCGATCGATTGAAGGTAGTTCTGCATCGATAATCAGTAAGTTTTTATGTTTATTAACATTCAATGATCAAGTTCTAACACATGGAATAAGTTAGTACTTCCGTATGTGTAAAAATTGATTTATTATTTTTTTCTCTGTGAAAATAAAGATTTCAATTTCTCAGATTCGCTTAGTATTTGTTTGCAAAGAAATGGATTAATTACTAATACAAGTTCTCACATATTTTAATCAAAATTTAATTCATATAGTATATCATGAATTTGTTTGCGAAATTGAAACTGTTTTCTTTCTAATATTCCTTCTGCCATAGGAATTTTTTTGGTTTTATTACTTGATATTATTATCAAGTCGTAATACTATTGCAATGTCAAATGTTACCAAAATATTCTTCTTTCGTAATGTTGATTATCTAATTCTTACTTTTACAACTTACTAGTTTTTTGTTACTTACGTATATTAAAAGCTTACTTGTAATTAGGAGATTGTTACTGAATTGATAATTGTTACTTATCTTAGTAATATTCTTACTGATACCAAATATTTGTTGATTTGTTACTTGTAATTCTTAAGAAAATACTAATACATATTATAAAGTTACTGATGGTAAGTATAGAAATTACGTTATATTCAAAATGCATCAAAATACTTTTGTAAGTTTCCGAAGTTACAAAGTGTTTTCTTATGTGTTACTGATAGTACTCTCTTACGTATACAACTTAATGATACTTTACAAAAAATATGTTATGAGTTACAAGTCTATCCTAGATTCTTACTGATACCGTTATATTTCCTTAGTTTCTTATATATCCTAAGAAATTACTGATACTTTATATAGTGTTACTAACAAATCCCATATTCTTACTGGTATTCCTATCATTAATACTTATTTAGGTTATATGACTTTAGTTACTTACGTATTTCAAAAATTTACTGATGCTTCAAATATTGTTACTGAATGCAACATGAATATTACTTTTCATATATCTTGTTATATAATATCAAACTTACTGATGTTTCAAAAATTGTTTTATGTGTTAGGTGTTACTTGAAGGCAACATGGACTTCAATTGCAATGAGGTCACGACCGGATTTGATATTAAAGAAATACCTAACTTCCGCGTCGAGATTGCTTCTATTTTCCTGAAGGGAAATAAATTATTCATTAGCTTCTTTTTGGATACAATTTTTTGTAAATGTATGAGGGCAATGTCAAATTCACTTGTAATTAGTATAGAAATTTTTAAAGTTGTTATGTAATGTACAAACAAAGGGTTTAATTCAAACTTTCTCAAATGAATATCTTTTAATTTTTAAAGTGAAAGAATTTGTTGACGATTGCTTAGTTTTGCAATTGATATTTCAACAACAAAGATAATGGTGTGTTAACTCTTGAATGAACAATTTGTATCATTTTGTGTGCTTGTAATTTTATGATTATTCCAAAGTCGGTAAAATATTTATATTATCTTAGTTACTTACATATCATAACAAATTATTGATACTTCAAAAAGTGTTACTGATGGTAACCGTAAAGTTACTTGTCTAACTAATACCAATGTATATATTACAAGTAGTTTTATTAGGGTTATTGGTCTTTCTCTCTTATTGGTACAATTTTATATAACCTTACTTACTTACGTATCCTAAACAAATTACTTATACTTCGAGTAATGTTACTGATGGAAACACTAAAATACATATACTATTTTAATATATCAAGTTACTGATACTAATTGTCGATGTTACAAAAGTTTTGATAGGAGTTACTGGTCTTTCTCTCATAGTTACTGATACAGGTTATATGGTCTTACTTACGTATGCTAATAAATTACTTATACTTCGAAAATATTACAGATGACATCATTACAAATTACTTGTTATAAAAGTTTTTTATTATACCAAGTTACCGATGCCAATAACGTGTATTACTAGTTAGATTTTACTTAATTTCCTCTCATTCTTACCTATACAATTGAAGTAGTCAAACATCCAAATATACCACATAACATATTTTATTAATTCAAGCTCCTAACCAGAGCTTAGTAGCAAACAAATAAATGAATTTATGTCCTTATACATCATCTTTCTCGAAAACAAATGACAAATGTGTACACATAAAGGATTGATAATTAATAGACATGGAAACTATGACATGTGCGCCTCCATGATGATAAATATATTGGTCGTTCCGCGATATGATGATCTTGAGAGATGATGACTCCATAGAAGAATCTATGAGAAAAGAGTTTATCATCGCAAGTAATATGGTTGATGATCCAGACATCTAACATACCTGAAAAAATAAAACAATATAAATTAGATGTAACTCGTAAGAATTAATCATGGAATAGAAAAAATAAAATAATGAATCGTAATTATAATGTAATCGTGATCGATAATTTGTATTTTTTACCAACGTATTAGTAACACATGGGAGAAATATTACAAAACAATAGCCATATGATAAAATGATGTTAGTAATTGATTTGGATTCAAAAGTAACTAAGAACGAGACATTAGTAAATTAGTGTATAACATTAGTAACTAAAATGACATACCAAAATCAGTGTATAACCCCAGTAACATTTATATTGATTTTTTTACTTGAGATACTTAGCGACTTACTGATACATTAAAGAAATTTACTGATAGCAGAACGAAAATTACTTGTTATGCTTTTATTACAATAATTTACTAAAGCCTATTCACGATGATACGGCTCCTTTAACATGTATTACTGATCACACTCTCATTACTACTATTATATTGCATTTTGTTACTATTATATTACTTTGTTACTTGTCATACATAACGACTTACTGTTACCTTAAAGAAAGTTACTGATATCAGAACGAAAAATACTTGTTACTTGTGTATTGCATTTTGTTACTTGTGATACCTTGTGATTTACTGTTACCTTAGAGAAAGTTACTGATAACAGAACGAAAATTACTTGATATGTTTTTATTAAAAAAAATTACTAAAGCCAATTCACGATGTTACGAATCCTTTGAATTTTTTTATTGGTCACACTCTCATTACTACATATGAAAAAAAATGAAAAACTAACTCTTTATGATTTTTCTAAATAGCATACAAACTGAAAAGTGAAACAATGAAAAATATTCGTATGAAATATAATAGATACCTGATCTTTCAAAGATATTGTTCTTATCAACCAAATCGAGATGATTGTCTTCAATATTGACTTCCCAAAAATTATCTTCATTTTCTA